>CM055126.1:51506737-51659237 GCA_029206835.1 Rana muscosa
CCATCTAGTGGCCATAAGGCAGTACAGTTCCTCAGCTCCATCTAATGCCCATAATGCAGTATTGTTCCTCAGCTCCATCTAGTGGCCACAATGCAGTATATTTCACTGACTCCATCTAGTGGCCATGATGCACTATAGTTCCTTGGCTCCATCTAGTGGCCATAATGTAGTATAGTTCCCCGGCTCCATCTAGTGGCCATGATGCAGTATTTTCCCCATTCACACATTTCGAGTTGTCGAATATAGCCAGAGATCATTCGATTTTTGGCCCATTCAAAAAACGGAACAAATTTTGCATGCGGTTCCTATGGATGAACGGCTATGCAAATGTTTTGTAAATGCTGAACACCCCGCAGGGTGTGTTGCTTCCCCATTAATTTGAGAAAAACTGATAAAGCGAAAAGGAACGGCAAAGTGCTATCACCCCGCAAAGCTATGAACAAATATGGCTGACCCCCTATATTTTGGGGTTAAAAAACATTTAATACCCACTGGTACCATTACTAACACCTCTTCCTTTGGGGAAAGTCACCCTTCCTACTTCTCCTAGTCATCATTGTCACCAGGACAGAAATCTTTGGGGAATCCAAAATGTTACAGTTGTCACCAGGACAGGAAGTGAGGGAATTTTTCCCCAACCGGGACACAGATAGCAGAAAAAGAAATCTGAAGGCACAATTTACCTGATCTTACTCTATCTATAACTTAAAAAGGTTTTGGCCTTGGATACTTTTTTTTTTTTTTATGATCCCTAATGACAAATAATGAGTAATTGTAAAAGATTTGTGGACGAGATTTAGCCTCTTCATTACAGCAAAGGGATTTGAGGGCTGTCAGTTCATTCAGTAATAGATTCGCCATCTGTATGCACTCCACATCCTTTGTGTTATCCGCTGAGCTCACCACTTCCTCTGAAGTTCTCTGTTACAGGAACCCCGCACGTTGCACAAACCATATGAAGTCATTTTAAAGTGGAACCCCGAAAAAAAACAGGTAAGAAAAGAGGGGCATGTCTATTACACACAGCCCTATGCTTGATGCTCTGCAATGGTCTGTGAATGAGCGCCGAATAGCCACACCCACACTATTGTCACATGGGAGATGAGTAGGCGTGTCCTGCTCTGAGCGCCTAATGGCCACACCCAACACACAAACCTAATAGCCACACCCAACACACAAACCTAATAGCCACACCCAACACACAAACCTAATAGCCACACCCATACTATTGAGCCTAATGGTCGCACCCAAGGCATGGGGGCCTGATAGCCGCACCCAAGGCATGGGGGCCTGATAGCCGCACCCAAGGCATGGGGGCCTGATAGCCGCACCCAAGGCATGGGGGCCTGATAGCCGCACCCAAGGCACGGGGGCCCGATAGCGGCACCCAAGGCACGGGGGCCCGATAGCGGCACCCAAGGCACGGGGGCCCGATAGCGGCACCCAAGGCACGGGGGCCCGATAGCGGCACCCAAGGCACGGGGGCCCGATAGCGGCACCCAAGGCACGGGGGCCCGATAGCGGCACCCAAGGCACGGGGGCCCGATAGCGGCACCCAAGGCACGGGGGCCCGATAGCGGCACCCAAGGCACGGGGGCCCGATAGCGGCACCCAAGGCACGGGGGCCCGATAGCGGCACCCAAGGCACGGGGGCCCGATAGCGGCACCCAAGGCACGGGGGCCCGATAGCGGCACCCAAGGCACGGGGGCCCGATAGCGGCACCCAAGGCACGGGGGCCCGATTGCGGCACCCAAGCCCGATTGCGGCACCCAAGCCCGATTGCGGCACCCAAGGCACGGAAGCCCGATTGCGGCACCCAAGCCCGATTGCGGCACCCAAGGCACGGAAGCCCGATTGCGGCACCCAAGGCACGGGGGCCCGATAGCGGCACCCAAGGCACGGAAGCCCGATTGCGGCACCCAAGCCCGATTGCGGCACCCAAGGCACGGAAGCCCGATTGCGGCACCCAAGGCACGGGGGCCCGATGGGCGCGCCCAAGGCACGGAAGCCCGATTGCGGCACCCAAGCCCGATTGCGGCACCCAAGGCACGGAAGCCCGATTGCGGCACCCAAGGCACGGGGGCCCGATAGCGGCACCCAAGGCACGGAAGCCCGATTGCGGCACCCAAGCCCGATTGCGGCACCCAAGGCACGGAAGCCCGATTGCGGCACCCAAGGCACGGGGGCCCGATAGCGGCACCCAAGGCACGGAAGCCCGATTGCGGCACCCAAGCCCGATTGCGGCACCCAAGGCACGGAAGCCCGATTGCGGCACCCAAGGCACGGGGGCCCGATAGCGGCACCCAAGGCACGGAAGCCCGATTGCGGCACCCAAGCCCGATTGCGGCACCCAAGGCACGGAAGCCCGATTGCGGCACCCAAGCCCGATTGCGGCACCCAAGGCACGGAAGCCCGATTGCGGCACCCAAGGCACGGGGGCCCGATTGCGGCACCCAAGGCACGGAAGCCCGATTGCGGCACCCAAGCCCGATTGCGGCACCCAAGGCACGGAAGCCCGATTGCGGCACCCAAGGCACGGAAGCCCGATTGCGGCACCCAAGGCACGGGGGCCCGATGGGCGCGCCCAAGGCACGGAAGCCCGATTGCGGCACCCAAGGCACGGGGGCCCGATGGGCGCGCCCAAGGCACGGGGGCCCGATGGGCGCACCCAAGGCACGGGGGCCCGATGGGCGCACCCAAGGCACGGGGGCCCGATGGGCGCACCCAAGGCACGGGGGCCCGATGGCCGCACCCAAGGCAAGGAAGCACAATGGCATGGGTGATTAGAAGGCATGTTTTGCCCTATGCACATACCGACTTCCAGAAAGTCAGCATTTGCATAGGTTCTGGCCCTCCTAGAAGCAGATTGGGGCATCCAAAGAGCACCGTAAATGTAAGAGCTTGCTACCAAGATTCTGCATTACATTGATCAGTATGGGGACCTTTTAGGGATTGCCCCACTCAAAAATATTCCTATAGAACAATTCTAATGCCAGTTGCCTCTGTAATATCTTCCCCCTTTTTGTCTGCACAGCCGGTCTGGCTGCTGTTGGCGTGACCCGTACTATAGGATCTCTCTATCCTAAAGGCGGTGACACCAATTTCTAAAGCTGGAATTTTTTGGTGGTATTGCCCCGCCCCCGATGTATATAATAGGAATCGCATATCTAGGGAAGGGATACAGGCCATTACATGTAGCAAAGTATGAAATCATTTTAGGAATTCAATAGGGGAAAAAAGTGCAATGTATGGATTAAGTGAAAGTTTACTTTGGCATGGTGTTCCCTCCCTTTTTAGTGCCCCTTTAAAGGGAAAGTACAACACGGTTTGAGTATTTTTTTTTTTTTTTACATTTCAGCTTTAATACAAGCCTGCATGAATACACCTCCAACGTGTGTGTGTATATGTATGTATGTATGTATGTATGTATGTATGTATGTATATGTGTATATATATATATATATATATATATATATATATATATATATATATATATATATATATATATATATATATATTTATTATCTATCTATCTCAACATATAAATATATAATTTTTTAAATATATAAAATATATCAAGCCAAATATATATTTTTAAATATGTTGGGGGGTTCTGAGTAATTTTCTAGCAAAAAAATAGGTTTGTTTTACATGTAGGAGAGGAATGCCAGAATTGGCCCGGCATGGAAGTGGTTAATGAGATGATTTAGACTGATGCCATTTACATACATAAAAAAAGAAAAAAAAACCCCTGATAGGACAAAGTGTTCCCGGTAACAATGGAATCGATGTTTAACTTTAGCTATTCATCACCTGGCCGGTCAGCTGCGTACAATGGGGCGGGCGTGTCCCCGCGGTCACGCAGCCAGGAAGGTTGGCACAGGTTGGGTAATCAGTTCCTCTGTATATTCTTTGGGCACGGCCGTGTTTGCCAATGACAGGTGCGATGGGCCGGCTTCACACCCTGCTGAGGGGAGCAACTACCCAACTGATTTCAGACGCCTTTGTCTAATCATCGGGTGGAGTAATGTTTGAAAAGGTGGAGATTTCCTTTTTTTTTTTTTTTAGATATTGATTTACTGTCCCGCGAAAGAGGTTGGCTGTGTCTATGTAGGGCTCATTCACCAGAACAAGAATAGAGGGGAAACCAGGTCCATCTTTAACAAGGGACAAAAGGGCAGCTGCTCCAGGCCCGCACTTGTTGTGGGGCCCAAAGCAGCTGCCCCTTGAGCCCACACTGCCCGCAAATAGTTGATAAGCGGATTTGGGAGGGCCCAAGAAAATGTTCGCTCAGGGTCCAATCAATATTTAAGATGGCCCTGCCCACATGATGCTGAGCCTTCGTGATTGGAAGAACTGAACTTCAATGAATGAACGGGGCGGGCCAGGAACGGTCAGGCTGAGGAGGAAAGTCCTGATGCAAGCCGTGGGAGGGGTTATGCAAATATTAAAATGCCTTAATGGGGGTGGATGTCAGCCTGGAGGAGTGGGCGTTCCAAGGCTGCATTGGTAACACCCACATATGATGCTGAACCTTCATGATTGGAAAAACGGAAATCCAATGAAAGGGGTGGGCCAGGGCCGGTCAGGCTGGGGAGGAAATTGCTAGATGATGCCAGATGTCCTCCATTCAGGAAACGAGGCAGGCTCTATCTGACTTAATGCACATTGTAAGAAGCTCGCAGTGTGCAGTGAAATCAGAGTAAACCATTTCAAGCCAGGAGAGGAGCCGGTACAACTAGAGGGAAGGCCGGAGGTCAGATTTAACATGGAAGCTGATATCCGCTGGTATCCGTTTCAGCGCTGTGTACGGGTGCACAGATTAGTATTTTAGCTCATTCGTTGGTACTTTGCTGTTGTCGGTGGGCACGCGCGGTCACATCATAAACAGAAGTCTCATTGCAAGATGAGAGAAGTGCGTACAGGCTGCTGCCCTTTGTCTTAGCAACCGTCTGGCTGGTTATGGCCTGTACATGACGAGATCTTGGCTGATTTCCGGACGAGTGGTGGAAAAGTACTGAGACGGCTCATTGCGGGGACCTTGGCTCTGACTCGGCTGTGTTTGTTTTGCAGTTGAGAAACAGAAGTTGGTATGTGAGCGAGATGAGGACTTTCAAAGAAAACTCAACATGTGCTTCCACCAGTAAATACTTCAAGGTTTTCTTAAAGGGAACAGATTTGTCTTTTTATTAAATTTTTTCATCATGTAAAAAAAAACGGGTTAACCACTTAAGCCCCGGACCATTTGGCTGGCCAAAGACCAGAGCACTTTTTGGGAACTGGCACTGCGTCGCTTTAACTGACAATTGCGCGGTCGTGCGACGTGGCTCCCATACAAAATTGACGTCCTTTCCCCCCCCCCCCCCCCCACAAATAGAGCTTTCTTTTGGTGGTATTTGTTTACCTCTGCGGTTTTTATTTTTTTTGCGCTATAAACAAAAATAGAGCGACCATTTTGGAAAAAAAAAAAGCAATATTTTGTACTTTTTGCTATAATAAACATCCCCCAATTTTTTTTTTTTTTTTAAAAAAGCTAATTTTTTCTCAGTTTAAGCCAATATGTATTCTTCTACATATTTTTGGTAAAAAAAAAAAAAAAAAAAAAAAAAATCGCAATAATCGTATATTGATTGGTTTGCGCAAAAGTTATAGCGTCTACAAAATAGGGGATCGTTTTATGGCACTTTTATCATGATTTTTTTTTTGTTACTAGTAATGGTGGCGATCAGCGATGTTTATCGTGACTGCGACTTTATGGCGGACACATCGGACACTTTTGACACATTTTTGGGACCATTGTCATTTTTACAGCGATCAGTGCTATAAAAATGCACTGATTACTGTGAAAATGACACTGGCAGTGAAGGGGTTGACCACTAGGGGGCGAGGAAGGGGTTAAGTGTGTCCTAGGGAGTGATTCTAACTGTTAGGGGGAGGAGCTACCAGTGACACGTCACTGATCGCTGTTCCCGATCACAGGGAACAGTAGATCACTGACAGTGTCACTAGGCAGAACAGGGGAATGCCTTGTTTACAAAGGCATCCCCCTGTTCTGCCTTTGCCGACCGCAATCGCGGGCCGCCCGGGAACATCGAGTTCCCGGGACCCGCGGGCGCACTCACGAGGCACACGGCGGGTGCGCGAGCGCGCGCTGGGCAGCAAATTTAAAGGGACGTACAGGTACGCCCATTTGCCTGCCCGTGCCATTGTGTCGACGTATATCGTTGTGCGCTGGTCGGCAAGCGGTTAAAGTGAACCTGTCCTCTTGCCCATTCAGTGCAGGAACATCTCCTCCTAAGGGTCTGTGAACATCTGACCTTCAAATCTATGAGTTTGAGGAAGGAGCGAAGGGGGGCGGGACTTTAAATGAAGCAGGTGTAAGCAAAAGCATAGTGAGGTGAACCAATTGGAATTTATTGCATATTATAACTGAGCACACATACAAGTTAATTGCATGGACATCAGTTGGTCATGAAATATACATTTACTATAATTACAATGCAGTTGAACATGGCAAGTTCATTCCACAGACATCATTGGGTCATGGGGTGTACAATAGGTAAAAAGGTAGCAAAAGTTATGTCATGTACTATAGATCATCACTGATGTACTATGGGCCATCACTGGGGTGCCTATTGGCCGGAGCTAGTTCTCCGGCTCGCCGGCGACCCGCCCCCTACCTTGCTGCACGGCGTGACGTCAGGGGGCCGCCCTGTGGTGGCGTACATATGGCGCCTCCATGGGCGGCTTGGGCATTCAGGGATCCCTAATCTGGCGTCCACACAGCTTGGGGAATCCTCCTCCCCTCTTTCTTGTTGGTATCTCACTGCACTGAGGTAACTCTCCACATCATTTATTTTCTTGTTTTTGATTTGTCACTTTTTCTTCCCTGACGTTTTCAGGGTCCTCCTTGTTTGCTGATTCTTCATTTTTTTACACTCCACTTGGCAGGTGTTGGTTATCATTCCCACCACTGCACTTCTCTTCCCTTCTTTTCCTATTCCTTTCCCCCCCCCCCTCCTTTTTCCTCATCTTTTGCACCCACTGTTCCTTCGCATTCACTACTTTGCACTTTATCTTGGTGCATCCCCCCCCCCTTTTCAACTCAGTTCTTATTTCACACTTATTTTTCACATAGGGATGCCCTGTCTATCTACGCCTGCCCTGGTGGTGGCCTATGGGCTGCCTCTGCGGGGATGTCCGCTGCGGCTCCTGGGTGAGGGTATCATTGGTCGGTCCACAACACCCGACCACCATAGCATCAACACACGAACCCCAGTAAGTTAGCATGCATCTGACCTGTGGTTATTTATAACCCACTCTTGTTCATGCCTCATTATTACTCTTTCAATTAGTGGCTTATCCGTATTAATTCTGTTTCAGAAAACTGGCTTGCTCCTGATGATTGGCGGTGAAGCCATGAAACGCGTCGAGCAATCTGAAGCCGTTCCTCTACAATTAATACTCAGTTATTACATTATTACCTTTCCTTACCCATTCAGAGAGGCCTTAGGCCCTGCAGGCATTACTCTCTCTCTTATGTTTTTATCTCAATGTGCCTTGGTGAACTTTGGAATTTTATTTGGATGTACCATGACATAACTTTTGCTACCTTTTTACCTATTGTACACCCCATGACCCTATGATGTCTGTGGAATGAACTTGCCATGCTCAACTGCATTGTAATTATAGTAAATGTATATTTCATGACCAACTGATGTCCATGCAATTAACTTGTATGTGTGCTCAATTATAATATGCAATAAATTCCAATTGGTTCACCTCACTATGCTTTTGCTTACACCTGCTTCATTTAAAGTCCCGCCCCCCTTCGCTCCTTCCTCAAATTATGTGGGATGGAGAGACACTGCATTACCGTGCCATGTCTCTCATTTAAAGTCCCCTGGGATGGAAATAACTGGCCTTACCAGGCCATGATTTCCTAAAAATCCCAGAAAAATTCTCTTCCAATATTAAAACATATTTAGGGATGGAAGCATGTGTACCAGCTCCAATTGTTTAATAGCATTAACTACTCTGCATCCATTGACCTTAGATCTAGCCTTCTCTGACCTTTATTTTTCTACCATTTATATTATAGTAAGTTTTTTATAATCATTTCTAACACCCAATGCCCAATATTTTTTATCAAGTTAATACTTTTACTCCTGTGGTTCGCTACCCTTCTGATGCTGTGTGGTTGTTTAGGTGCTGCCCGGCAGCTTTATCCTTCCGGGAGCTGTGACGTGCTCTGCGGGCCTTCTCCCCTCCCCCCCCAGGGACGGACGGTGGTGCCGTCATTGCACGTCAACGCCACGTTCCCCCCGCTGGACGTGCGGCGCCTGTTTGACGCTGTCATGCCCCGCTGGTGGGTTTCCACTCTCGTGCAGCGATGGGGGCTCTTGGGGTGCCTATTGGCCGGAGCTAGTTCTCCGGCTCGCCGGCGACCCGCCCCCTACCTTGCTGCACGGCGTGACATCAGGGGGCCGCCCTGTGGTGGCGTACATATGGCGCCTCCATGGGCGGCTTGGGCATTCAGGGATCCCTAATCTGGCGTCCACACAGCTTGGGGAATCCTCCTCCCCTCTTTCTTGTTGGTATCTCACTGCACTGAGGTAACTCTCCACATCATTTATTTTCTTGTTTTTGATTTGTCACTTTTTCTTCCCTGACGTTTTCAGGGTCCTCCTTGTTTGCTGATTCTTCATTTTTTTTACACTCCACTTGGCAGGTGTTGGTTATCATTCCCACCACTGCACTTCTCTTCCCTTCTTTTCCTATTCCTTTCCCCCCCCCTCCTTTTTCCTCATCTTTTGCACCCACTGTTCCTTCGCATTCACTACTTTGCACTTTATCTTGGTGCATCCCCCCCCCCTTTTCAACTCAGTTCTTATTTCACACTTATTTTTCACATAGGGATGCCCTGTCTATCTACGCCTGCCCTGGTGGTGGCCTATGGGCTGCCTCTGCGGGGATGTCCGCTGCGGCTCCTGGGTGAGGGTATCATTGGTCGGTCCACAACACCCGACCACCATAGCATCAACACACGAACCCCAGTAAGTTAGCATGCATCTGACCTGTGGTTATTTATAACCCACTCTTGTTCATGCCTCATTATTACTCTTTCAATTAGTGGCTTATCCGTATGAATTCTGTTTCAGAAAACTGGCTTGCTCCTGATGATTGGCGGTGAAGTCATGAAACGCGTCGAGCAATCTGAAGCCGTTCCTCTACAATTAATACTCAGTTATTACATTATTACCTTTCCTTACCCATTCAGAGAGGCCTTAGGCCCTGCAGGCATTACTCTCTCATGTTTTTATCTCAATGTGCCCTGGTGAACTTTGGAATTTTATTTGGATGTACCATGACATAACTTTCGCTCCTTCCTCAAATTATGTGGGATGGAGAGACACTGCATTACCGTGCCATGTCTCTCATTTAAAGTCCCCTGGGATGGAAATAACTGGCCTTACCAGGCCATGATTTCCTAAAAATCCCAGAAAAATTATCTTCCAATATTAAAATCTATGAGTTTGTTGGGCATATTATTCCAAGGCCATGGCCAATTATATGGATTTGCCCCCTTTGTAGCTCTACCATTCTCTGCTCTTCTAGGAAGGCCTTCCGCAAGATTTTGGAGGGTGTTTGGGGAAATTTGTGCCCACTGATCCTAAAGATCGGTGAGGTCAGGTACTGGTGTTGGATGAGAAGACCTGGCTCACAGTCAGCATTCCAATTCATCCCAAAGGTGGTCAGTAGGGTTGAGGTCAGGGCTCTGTGAAGCCATTTAAGTTCCTCTACACCCAACTGTCAAACCATGTCTGTATGTAGTTGGCCACCATTTATGAACTCACAATTAGGGCTTCAGTTCATCCCAAAGGTGTTCAGTAGGGTTGAGGACAGGGCTCTGTGCAGGCCACTCGACTTCCTCCACACCATCCTGGTCATACCATATCTTTTATGGAACTGGCTTTGTGTCATGCTGGAACAGAAGAAGAGGATCTTCCCCAAACTGTTCCCACAAAGTTGGAAGTGCACAACTGTATAAAATGTCTTTTTATGATGTAGTATTAACTGTACCTTTCACTGGAAACGTCTGAACTGAGTGGGCTGTCTACATAAAGGTTGAATTTGCCTGCCAGGCTTCTTGACATGTATGGAAGGGCTTTAGCAGTCAAGGTATATTTAAGTTATTAAAGGTTTAATTTTTCTAATGTGCATTAGAAATAAGATCTGCAATTCAAAACCTTCAGTGGATTCGCCTATACGGCAAATTCAGACAGACTCTGTATCTTTAACACACGAAAAAAAAAGTACCGTATATACTCGAGTATAAGCCAAGTTTTTCAGCACATTTTTTTTGTGCTGAAAATGCCCCCCTCGGCTTATACTCGAGTCACCTTTTTGCGCCTGATCTGCCGGAATTTGGCAGACATGTAGCCCCACTCCTCCTCTACAAGTGTGCAAAGTTTGTTGTCCGGTGGACCCACGGCTGGGGAGCACCGATTTTTCAAAGCCAGGCACCCCCTCCATAGACTCCTATGTTAAACTGTAATTTCTCCAGTGACTTTGGGGACCCGGTACTGGCCGGTCGTAGGGAACTTAGCACACATGTAGCCCCATTTCTCCTCTACAAGTGTGCAAAGTTTGTTGTCCGGGGGACCTACGGTCGGGGAGCACCAATTTTTCAAAACCGGCACCCCTTCCATAGACTCCCATGTTAAGTCAGTCTAGTCATGGGCACAGTGAGGCATGCACGTGGACACAGTGAGGCAAAGTGAGGCATGCAGATGGACACCCTAGGCTTATACTCGAGTCAATACGTTTTCCCAGTTTTTTGTGGTAAAATTAGGTGCCCCGGCTTATATTCGGGTCGGCTCATACTCGAGTATATACGGTAATTGTATTTGAGTGGACCTCTAGTCGAGATTTTTTTTTTTATGGAAAAGCTTACAACTTTAGGGCCAAAGGGTTGTGGATTGTAATCCCACCTAGGTGAAGTTGTTGGACATCTTATTTCAAAACCATGGCCATAAAAATGGAGTTGCACCCCTTTTAACCACTTCCCTACCGGGCCTATTCTGGCACTTCTCTCCTTCATGTAAAAAATCATATATATTTTTTTGCTAGAAAATTACTCAGAACCCCCAAACGTTATATATGTTTTTTTTTAGCAGACACCCTAGGAAATAAAGTGGCGGTCATTGCAACTTTTTATCTTGCACGGTATTTGCGCAATAATTTTTCAAACGCCTTTTTTCTGGAAGAAAAAAACGGTTTCATGAATTAAAAAATAACAAAACGGCCCAATTTTTTTGTATAATGTGAAAGATGATGTTACGCCAAGTAAATAGATACCTAACGTGTCACACTTTAAAATTCCGCACACTCATGGAATGGCGCCAAACTTCGGTACTTAAAAATCTCCATAGGCGACGCTTTAAATTTTTTTACAGGTTACCAGTTTAGAGTTACAGAGGAGGTCTAGTGCTATAATTGTTGCACGCGCTCTAACGCACGCGGCGATACTTCACATGTGTGGTTTGAATGGCGTTTACATATGTGGGTGGGACTTATGTGTGTGTTCGCTTCTGAGTGCGAGCTACCGGGGACAGGGGCGTTTAAAAAATAAATAAATAATTTTTTTTGTATTTTACTTAATTGTTTTTATTTTTTTTTATTTAGATTTTTTTTTATCACTTTTATTCCTATTACAAGGAATGTAAACATCCCTTGTAATAGGAATGGTGTGCGACAGGTCCTCTTTATGGAGAGATGCTGGATCAATAAGACCCCACATCTCTCCTCCAGGCATGAAAGCATGAGATCGGGAAAAAAATTCACCGATCTCATGCTGACAGCCGCGATCGCGGCTTTGTTTACTTCCGGGTACCCGGGCGTGACGTCATAATGTCGCGCCAGGGCCTCCGACGGTCATAGAGATGACTGGTGAACATCTGGTCACCGGAAATCTCTATCGTCATCATCCAGTGCCCGCCGTTTCGTTCTCCGGGCCCCCGATGGCACGGGATAGCCCGGAGAAGCACCGGATGGCGGCGGGAGGGGGAAGACATCCCCTCCCGTTGCCTAAAAGAACGATCAATCGGCGGAACTGCCGCTATAATTATTCTTATGGTGCACAGAATCGCTGGCTGCAAAGAATGATATCTGAATGAGGCCTGTAGCTGCAGGCATCATTCAGATATCCCCCCCCCCCAAAAGTCCAGGACGTCATATGACGTCCAGTGGTAGGGAAGTGGTTAAGGATATAACATCCCCCACTCTTCTGGAAAGGCTTTTTACAAGATATTGGAGGGTATCTAGAGGAATTTGTGCCCATTGAATCATATATAAACATTTGTGAGATCTGGTACTGATGTTGGAGGAGAAGACCTGGCTTGCCAATGGGACTAGTTCTAGATGGAGCACTATCCTACGTCTGAAGAACCAAGTCTGTGATCACAGTTAATCCCTTAACCACTCCTGGAATGTCATAGCGTAATGTATGTAAATAAACTCTTAATTTGTGTATAAAGCCGGAACCCGCTGCAGCATAGACCGGGGACTGAACGCAATCAATATGTTTAGGTTTCTTAAAATTGGATGGACATCAAGCTCTACATTTGTTCCCCATTTGCTGTCCTTCATTCTTCTATAAAACATATGGAACGTGTTTGCTGAACCTGGATGCAGCATGTTGATGTGTAGTAATGAAAGGAATCCACTTTTTAAGAGGTCCCTCGTACCGGAGGCAGAATTCAATCTGAGCGTAAAAAAAAAACGACACAGCCAGAAATATTTGAGGTATGTGGCTGCCCCCATAGGGTTTACCTATTGTGCCCATAATATGGCTTTACCACGACACGTTATATGTTGACATGTGCAATTCAATGCAATTGACTAGGTGACTCCGTGCCCCCCCCCCCCAGACCGTTCTGCACCAGTTCCCCAGTAAGAAGACCTAGGGCTATCCAAATCTCTGAGAATTAGCAGACAGAAACAATAGGTGACTCAATTAACAATGGAAATTCACACCTAGGAGGCACACAATGGGGAAATGATGCCATTAGAGAAAGACACCTTAAGTAAACAGATTATAGCAGGTGACCACAGCATCAGGTTGTTTTGAGCTGATTATATTAACATCTGATTTGAGTCTCACGGTCTAGGAGGGGGCGAAGCAGTCATTGCTGGTTTGGGCACAAAGGTCCCAAATCTGTATCCAGGTCCTAGGTTCCCAGAGTCTGTGTGTTTCGGGGTGACATACAGACATGAAACTTAAGCCTCGTACACACGATCAGTTTTCCTAACAAGAAAAGTGTGATGTGAGCTTTTTGTCATGAATTTCCGACCGTGTGTATGCTCTAGAGCTGGGAGATTTATTTTTTATTTTTTTTCCCCCTAAAAAACAATCTGCGATTTATTTATTTTTAATAAAAAAAACTTAATTTACTTTTCAAATCGAGTTATTTTTTTTGATGGACACCGCGCAGGTCCTGAGGAGCTGCGGGCAGGAGTTTTTAAGCGAGGCCGCGGCTTCGGCCTAGTCCGCGGTGTCCGGCCTCGCGGACTAGGCCAAAGCTGCGGCCTCGCCTAAAAACTCCTGCCCGCAGCTCCTCAGGACTGGTGCATTGTCAGCGCCGGTCCTGGGGAGCTGTGGGCAGGAGTTTTTAGGCGAGGCCACGGCTTCGGCCTAGTCCGCGGCGTCTGGCCTCGCGGACTAGGCCGAAGCCGTGGCCTAAAAACTCCTGCCCGCAGCTCCTCCAGGACCGTCGCGGTGTCAGCGCCGATCCTGGGGGAAAAAAAATAGATTTTGTCAAAATCTGAATCGATTTGACCTACCAACTCGATTTTTTTATCTAATCGCTTTTTGGCACAGGCCTAGTATGCTCCATCCCACTTTTTCTGTCAGAATTCCTGTCAAGAAAAGATTGAGACCAGGAACTCAAATTTCGTAACAGGAAAAATTCCTAATCGGGAATCGCGCTCGTCTGTATGCAATTACGACGCGGAAAAAAAAACACGCATGCTCATAATCAAGCAAAAGAGCCAAACTGCCTATTGAACTTAATTTTTCTCGGCTCGTCGTACGTCTTGTAAGTCACCGCGTTCCTGACGTTCGGAATTTCAGACAAGATTTGTGTGACCGTGTGTATGAAAGACAATTTTGAGCTGTTTTCCTGCTGAAAAAAAAAAAACACGGTTTTCCTGTCGGAAAAACTGGTCGTGTGTACGAGGCATTAGAGCGCCCCTATTGGTTCATGGGGTAATTTTTTTATCTTCTTCCTAGATCACCCTCTACTTCGGGACTGAGATACCAGCTCAGAGATGACACAATCATGTAAATCCTGGTGCTTGGGGAGAGAAGATTGATGACATCAGCCAACTGATGACATCATCTCAACCTAGGCAAAGTCACCAGATTTGAGGATAAGGATGGCTTTTTATTGATAAAAGGTGGAGCTTTTCTGAAACATTATACTGAGGGACATTTTTAGGAATTGTAAAGTTCCACCTTAAATAAGGACAGCAGAGAGAGGCATTCGAGTAAGTCTCCTCGGCGTCTTTGGTACAGACCGAATACTTAAGCTCGCAATATCTTGGCAGAGCCAACTAGCAGGATGTCTGGGAATTTTCAAGATAGAAGGATAGAGTTACCAGTTTTATGAATTATGAAAATGTGTCATTGCCAAGACGGCTAGATGGAACGGCGGTTCCGCTACCCCAGGCCTGGCAGCAGCATTCCGCTGTTCCATTCATTAATGTAAGATGACGGATGAACCCACGGGAGTCTTCCTCGACCATTTTATCTTCGTGTTTGTCAAGAGCTCAGCCATTAGCTCACACTAATTTATTAAGATTACGCATTTGGGTCTCCATAGTTGTTGTATGTTCAGCTGTGGAAGAGACTTTGTTCCTTCAGCCATAAGCTGTGAAGGGCAGAGGAAACGGTGCACCAAGGATACTTGAAATCACGAGGCCCTATTTTTGCCAGTTGTGGGCACACTATATTCTACGGCCCTGATTCATTAAGCCGCAATAGATTATAAGACATACTAAACAGACATATGATAATACTGAGGCCACTTTGGCATGCCTTAAAAGGCACAGTCCACCTCTTCCAACTATTTAATAAATGCACCCCATTGATATAATAACGTTTTATCGTCATCCAAATATTCATAAGGGTGCAGTCTGATTCACCCAGGAACCTTTAGACCCCTTTCACACTGGGGTGGTTTGCAGGCGATATTCTGCTAAAAATAGTGCCTGCAAACCGACCTGAAACATCGGCTGCTGTTTCTCCAGTGTGAAAGCCCCGAGGGCTTTGACACTGGAGCGGTGCGCTAGCCAGGGCCGCTGATAGGCCAGTACAACTAACCCTGCTGTGCTGGGCCCGGCCTGCAGGGGGGCCCAGGCAACCTGGACAGAAAACTAATGCATGCAAAAAAAATTCCTCCAACCATGACCAAGCAGACCCCAAAACCGCCCCACCACCGTCGACTTTTTAAAAAAGAAAATTGGTAACACTGTACCAGTGTTCTTGCAGGTGGCAGGGAGCGACTATTTCTTCAATTTCGGGCGCGGAAGAATTTCTCTTCTGCGCCCGCTCCTCATGCTGGCTCAAGTCCTGGCTAGTGTCCTGCATATTGCCTTCGCTCTGCTCTGTTCTCCACTCCGCCTGAGAGAAGAACACCGGCGGCGGTAGAAGAAAAGATTGACTGACACTCCAGTCCAGGCAGCAGCAGCAGGATCAGAGAGGAAATGACTCCTGGGGCCCGACTTTGCTAACACAGGTGTGTGTGCTTGCTTGGGGAGGTGATGGTTCAAGATCTACTACTACTACTACTGTAGCATCATCTATACATTATGGCATTGGTTGGCACAGCATGGATGGCACTGTCTGCAGCACATTATGGCCCATAACACAGGACAGTGCCACTCATGCTGCCAATGCCATAACGCATGTGCTGCCTGCAGAGACAGTGCCACCCATGCTGCAAATGGTATTATGACATTGGCGGCATGGGTGGCACTGTCTGCAGCACATTATGGCATGGGTGGCACTGTCTGCAGTAGATTATGGCATTGTTTCAAGGCGGAGTCTGGGGAGAGGCCCGGGGCGGGGCTGAAGGGGGCCCCGTCGGGTAGGCTGTACGGGGCCCCATGATTTCTATCAGCGGCCCTGGCGCTAGCAGGACGGTAAAAAAAGTCCTGCTAGCCATATCTTTGGAGCGGTGTGTTTACCGCTCCTCCACCGCTCCTGTCCCATTGAAATCAATAGGATACCGTGGCTATACCACCGGCAATGCGCCTCTGCAGAGGCGCTTTGCGGTGGTTTTTAACCCTTTTTCGGCCGCCAACGGGGGGGTAAAACCACACTGCTAGCGGCCGAATACCGCCGCAAATCCGACGGTAAAGCGCCGCTAAAAAGAGCGGCGCTTTACCGCCGATGCACCTCCCGCCCCAGCGTGAAAGGGGCCTAAAAAAAGTCCTGCTAGCCGCATCTTTGGAGCGGTGAAGGAGCGGTGTGTTTACCGCTCCTCCACCGCTCCTGTCCCAGTGAAATCAATGGGACACCGCGGCTATACCGCCAGCAATGCGCCTCTGCTGAAAAATAGCGGCGCTTTACCGCCGACGCACCTGTGAAAGGGGCCGGGCCTTGGTGAAGTCAGATATTTTGTAGTTCTGAAAGTGTAACTGCTCAAAAAGAACTACTATATCCACCAAGACATTGTGAAAACATCAGTTTGTTAGTCTTGAGGTCGAAATTTTGGATGGAATACAGAATAGTTAACACACCATCCCTGACCCATCAGAAAGTAAGAGGAATACTCTCCAATTGAGAAGTCCTTGCTTAGAAACTCGTCCATTGGAATATTTCCCTTCCGTTCTGGGGACAATCCTGAAGTTTGAATTTCCCATGACTTCCACGCCTACTGAGGACCAAGAACCAAAAAAAAAAAAAACCTTGATCTATTTCAGAGTGTGCAGAATGACAAAATTCTCAACATGTTTCACCACTGTATAGTAGCTTCCTCAGGAGATTTACATTTGTCAAGCACTGTCTACTGAAAAAAGAAAAATAAATAAATGTATTGTTTGTTTATTTTTCTTTTTTCAGTAGACAGTGCCTTACAAATGTAAATCTCCTGAAGAAGCTACTATACAGTGGTGAAACATGTTGAGAATTTTGTCATTCCGCACACTCTGAAACTGTTCACTATTATCCAGATGAATTGTATTCTGTCAAATTTTAGCTTTTATAAAATAATTTTTTTTTTTGATATTTTCTGTGTTTTGCACCTTTAAAGTCCCAAATTCCTTCTTCTAAATTGTTACCAATTAAAGGGATGTGGTGCCAATAACTTATTGATGACAAGCAATCAAAACTTTTCTCCTTGAGATCTATTGATTAGGCCTACCAAAAGTAGCCTCCTAAGCTGAGTTTTTCCCTCAACAGAAGGAGTTTCCCACCACTATTGGAAGAATACCCTTACTACTTGTTATGGGGACAGGGCCGCCATCAGGGGGGTACAGGCAGTACACCTGTAAGGGGCCCGGATGGCAACCCCCCTTTTTTATTTAATTTTTTTGTTTATAAATTATTTTCTTTTTTTATAATTTTTTTTTTATTTCTTTTTTTTTTGTAAGCTATGGCAACCCCCCTTTTTTATTTAATTTTTTTGTTTATAAATTATTTTCTTTTTTTATAATTTTTTTTTTATTTCTTTTTTTTTTGTAAGCTATGGCAACCCCCCTTTTTTTTTATATAATTTTTTGTAAGGGGCCCAGAGGTCCCCGGAGGTCCCCAGGGCCCCGGATGGCAACCCCCCTTTTTTTTTTTTGTTCTTTTGGTTTTTTTTTTATTCGTCAGCACCCAAAGCCCCCCCCCCCCCGACCTCACGGCAGCAGCACCCCCCCCCCCTCCCCCCCGCTCCTCAATTCGTGTCACCCCCAGCTTCTCAATTCGCAATTCTCCTCTGCTCCAGGGGGCCCATGCCTGAAACTGTGTAAGAGGCCCCAAAATTCCTGATGGCCCTGTATGGGGACAACCGTAAATCTTCGAATTCCTCATAGCTTCTATGCCTACTGAGAGCCCAGAATATGCTAGACCAGTGATGGCGAACCTTGGCACCCCAGATGTTTTGGAACTACATTTCCCATGATGCTCAACTACACTGCAGAGTGCATAAGTGCAGAGTTCACCATCACTGTGCTAGACGAATAATGTCTTCAAAAATAATTCTCTGCACCTTTTTGGTTATATTGATCATCTTCCAAAAGACAACTCTGCACCTTGGAAGCTATTGAATTGGCCTACAAAGTAACCTCCTAAGCAGAGCCATCCCTCGCCAGAATGACTTTCCCACCACTTTGCACCTGCAACCTCTCACCATGACAACCCGTACAAAACACAAAACAAATATGGGGAGGAAGCTGTAAATGCAGCAACTGAATTGGCCCTTGCCGCAGCAACCAAAGTAAACACGCACTCCCAGGAAGTCAATCGCAGCCATTGTGACACAAACCACACCGGCGGAATCTCGTAAAAGCAGCAAACAGCCTTAGAATAGGTTCAAGATAAAAAATAAAAAAAAAACCCAGTTGCAGAATCTGTTAAGAAAATCAATGTAGCGGAATAAAAACATTATTTTGGAATGCGGAAGGCTAAAAGCGACCCTTTTGTAATCGTACTTTTGTACCTTCGCCGCGGGATGGTCCTGACATTCCAGAGGAGAGGGGAGGAACAAGAAAAACACGGCTAACTTCACGCAGCAGCTAAAAGAAGAAACTGTCACCATGTCCCCAGTCAAAGAGAGGTTGTCTCCGGAACGGGCATTCCCCGACCTCTTAAGGTCCCATTCACACCCGCCTGGGCCCCTGTGGGGCATCGACCAGCATTGCATTAAGTCAGCCCATTGATTTGAATGAGCCGCCCAATCCGGGCCGATCCTAGGCGGGTGCGCGGGGTGCCACAGAGGTGGGAGGTGCTGAAGCGCCAGAGTGCTCCCCTTCCTCCTCCTCTCCTTGTCGGTGGCCAGAGGCCGCTCTATTTTTATTAATTTTTTATTGAAAGCCCATGGCATGTGAAACACACTCAAAAACTCCACCCGGTGCAAATAAAATGTGCACAACATAAAGAGGTGACACAAAAATGTGCAACGGGTGTACACAAGCCCTCTGAAATCGGAGGGCCTTGCCCTGAATCCCCCGGGGCGTTAGGCTCCAGACAGGGACAAGGGTACTTACACTTTGGTCCATCTGGCCGAAACCAGACGGACCCCTTTCGCTGGAGGGTCTGCCAAAACAGACCCAAGTACTAGGTGGGGCTCCCCCGAAGGCCAGAGGCCGCTCTATCCGCCAGTCACCGCCGCCGCTGTGTTTCCTGCCCAAGCTCGTCACCCCTCCCTCCTCCTGTCAGAGGAGATCGGAGCGGCTGTCTCTGTGTGGAGAGAGACCAGCCGCACAGTGACGTCGTTGGGGAGGGGGGGTGCTCCCTGCCCTGCCATGCCATGCAGTGCCTGACATTGGACCAAAGACGGTACATGCAGCATTTTAGGCTCCGAGGCACACCAGCCGGCAAGGTGCGTTTTGGAGATGGAATTCAGGTTACCCTAGAGGGGCCTATTTCATCTACCCATCAAGGCATTTTGATATTTGCATAACTCCTCCCAAGAACCAGCCCACTGTTTCCATCAGGGCTGAGAGGAGTACTGAGACCCGGGAACTCGGCATAGCAGTGGCGGCTGGTGCTCAAAATTTTTGGGGGGGCGCAAACAAACTGAAAAAAAAAAAAATCAATTGCCGCCACTGTGCCCATTAAACGCAGCCACTGTGCCCAAACGCCACCAGTTTGCCCCCTCAAATACAGCCAGTTTGTTTCCATATACAGCCAGTGTGCCCCCATATATATACAGCCAGTGTGCCCCCATATATATATATATATATATACACACACATATACACACACACACACAGCCAGTGTGCCCCCATATACAGCCAGTGTGCCCCCATATATATATATAGCCAGTGTGCCCCCATATACAGCCAGTGTGTCCCCATATATATAGCCAGTGTGTCCCCATATATATAGCCAGTGTGCCCCCATATATATAGCCAGTTTGTCCCCATATACAGCCAGTTCCCCCCAAATGCAGCCAGTTTGTCCCCCATATACAGCCAGTTCCCCCAAATGCAGCCAGTTTGTCCCCCATATACAGCCAGTTCCCCCCAAATGCAGCCAGCGTGTCCCCCATATACAGCCAGTTCCCCCCAAATGCAGCCAGTTTGTCCCCCATATTCAGCCAGTTCCCCCCAAATGCAGCCAGCGTGTCCCCCATATACAGCCAGTTCCCCTCATATTTAGCCAGTTTGTCCCCCATATTTAGCCAGTTCCCCCCAAATGCAGCCAGTTTGTCCCCCATATACAGCCAGTTCCCCTCATATTTAGCCAGTTTGTCCCCCATATTTAGCCAGTTCCCCCATATTCAGCCAGTTTGTCCCCCATATACAGCCAGTTCCCCTCATATTCAGCCAGTTTGTCCCCCATATTCAGCCAGTTTGTCCCCCATATACAGCCAGTTTGTCCCCCATATTCAGCCAGTTTGTCCCCCATATTCAGCCAGTTTGTCCCCCATATTCAGCCAGTTTGTCCCCCATATTCAGCCAGTTTGTCCCCCATATTCAGCCAGTTTGTCCCCCATATTGAGCCAGTTTGTCCCCCATATTGAGCCAGTTTGTCCCCCATATTCAGCCAGTTTGTGCCCCATATTCAGCCAGTTCCCCCCAAATGCAGCCAGTTTGTGCCCCATATTCAGCCAGTTTGTGCCCCATATTCAGCCAGTTTGTCCCCCATATTCAGCCAGTTTGTGCCCCAAATGCAGCCTGTTCCCCCCCCCCCCCCCCCAGCCCTGCACTTACCTTCCTCGGTCCGCGCCGTCCTCGATGTGTTCTTCTGCCCTCGATGTTGCTTCAGCCAATCAGGTTACCGGTAACCAGATCCGGTGAACCTGATTGGCTGAAACCTCCACACAGTCTTCTTCCAGGAACGCACCCCCGTGCGTACCTGGGAGGAGTTTTTGGAAGCCGAATACAGCCTGAGAGCTGTATTCGGAAAGCCTATCAGAGCCGCTGGCTCTGATAGGCACTTCCAAGTCACACCCACCGCCGGCCGCCACTCTAATTCATATGGCCGGCGCTCACCAGGAGGCCGGCCATATGTATAGTGGGCAGCGCGGCAGCGGTGACAATACACAGATTCATGCAATGCATGAATCTGTGTATTGTCTTTCAGTGGCGGTGCGGGAGCGAGAGGGGGCGGCGCTCCGGCGCCCTCTATGGACGCACCGCCACTGCGGCATAGGGATGGTGGGAACCCCTCATAATGGGCACAGCAGGTGTACAGACCCGGGAACTCAGCACAGGGATGGTGGGAACCCCTCATAATGGGCACAGCAGGTGTACAGACCCAGGGACTCAGCACAGGGATGGTGGGAACTCCTCATAATGGGCACAGCAGGTGTACAGACCCAGGAACTCAGCACAGGGATGGTGGGAACCCCTCATAATGGGCACAGCAGGTGTATAGACCCAGGAACTCAGCACAGGGATGGTGGGAACCCCTCATAATGGGCACAGCAGGTGTACAGACCCAGGAACTCAGCACAGGGATGGTGGGAACCCCTCATAATGGGCACAGCAGGTGTACAGACCCGGGAACTCAGCCCAGGGATGGTGGGAACCCCTCATAATGGGCACAGCAGGTGTACAGACCCGGGAACTTAGCCCAGGGATGGTGGGAACCCCTCATGATGGGCACAGTAGGTATGCAGACCCAGAAATTCAGAGCAAGGATGGCGAGAACCCCTCATGATGGGCACAGTAGGTATGTGAACCCAGGAACTTGGTGCAAAGATCTTACCAGTAGAGCCTCCAAGAAATATAAGGATCTCTCTATTATCCTCCAAACACGGAAACATTCGTTTTGGGTGGACTGGCCTCTCCTGAGGCGGCTCCTCTCACGGCTTCGATCTTTGCTGCCTCGTCAGAAGCCCGGCTCGGCTCGGCTCGGCTCATCATATCTCAAACATGAGAGGCTGCGGCTCCTGCCAGAACAGCTGTGGTCGGCGTTTTTTCTTGGAAGCCTTCGGTGGTTTGGGGCCCCCGGTAGAGGGGAGAAGAGATTTTTGCCATGAAATTGTAACTCTTCCAGATCTGACATCGCCAAGAATAAAACAGATTCTTTTTTTATTTTTGAAAACGTCTTTCTGGCGGGGTCCCGGAGGAGACATGGATCTCGCTATTAATAGAGACGGATCAGGCGAACGCGACTGGATTTCCACCTTCGCCGGGTCCTGTGGGGCCCCGGCGGCGCAGACAGTATGAAATCTATACTAAGACGTGGGGTGGGAAGTGCAGACTAGGACAGAGAGCAATGCCGTAGGTAAAGAATGGAGAACTTGTTCTTTTATTTCTTGGTAGAGAATGCGGGCCCTTGTTCCTGTAGAGCCATTCGTCGGTCAATATTCCTGGTGGGAGGAGCCAATGAGGCGCCATGTTGGGTACCGAGTAGCCCCCTAGTGCCCACCTGACGTCAAATAATGCAACTCTGTAATCTTTTTAATGCATCATTAATTACTGTATAGGTTTTAAATGCAAGCAGTGAATGTATCGGAATCTGGCTAGGTATCGGCCTCTTGCAGTCCCTGTACAGCAGAGCTCAGACTGGGAGAGTCAGAAGCAGCACATGGAGCCAATCAGTTCATGTACTGGCAAGAAGCACGCAGGAGGTGAGAGCAGAGTGACGGAGCAATGAGCTCATTACTATGCTGCTTTCCCTGTCACAGGCTGGGAGCAGGTCAACCTGGGCTCAGGGGAAGTTAGTTTAATGATGCTGGCCCTCAAACAAAAGACATCTAGTGGCAGAATAAAAGTACTGCAGGGGACATCTCTGGATTGAAGGTGAATATTGCTGGGCATCAGACTGAGGACATTTATTGGCAGAAAAAAAGTACTGCAGGGGTCATCTCTGGATTGAAGGTGAATATTGCTGCCCATCAGACTGAGGACATCTAGCGGCATAAAAAAGTACTGCAGGGGACATCTCTGGATTGAAGGTCAATATTTCTGGACATCTAGTGGCAGAATAAAAGTACTGCAGGGGACTTCTCTGGATTGAAGGTGACTATTGGTGGTCATCAGATTTGAGGATATCTAGTGGCTGAAAAAAGTACTGTAGGGGACATCTCTGGATTGAAGGTGAATATTGCTGGCTATCAGGCTGAGGACATCTAGTGGCAGAATAAAGGTAATGCAGGGGAAATCTTTGGATTGAAGGTGAATATTGCTGGTCATCAGACTGAGGACATCTAGCGGCATAAAAAAGTACTTCATGTGGACATCTCTGAATTGAAAGTGAATATTGCTGGCTATCAGACTGAGGACATCTAGTGGCAGTAAAAAGTGCTGCATGGGACATCTCTGTATTGAAGGTGAATATTGCTGGTCATACGACTGAGGACATCTAGCAGCATAAAAAAGTACTGCAGGGGAAATCTTTGGATTGAAGGTGAATTTTGCTGGCCATCAGTCTGAGGACATCTAGTGGCAGAATAAAAGTACTGCAGGGGACATCTCTGGATTGAAAGTGAATATTGCTGCAACAACATATTTTTATCTTTTACAAGCTATTCCTTTTTGGCTGGAGCTTTCTCTGCATCCTCTGCAGCTGCACATGCTCTACCGGCGTAAAGGGAAATCCCAGCTACTGGAACCCGCGCCTCTTCCTCGCTTGTGGCAACGCTGGTGATTGGCCATTCAGCCACCCAGCGTTGTCACATTGGGGGGGGGGGGGTAGGGAGAGATCCCGCACCATCATCATCACCTTATTACAAGTAGCTGCAGATTAGCGGAGTCTACCCTGAAATATTTTTGATAAGCGTCCATGGGAATAATTGGCTGATGATGCGTTCACATGATTGGCCAGGGGGGGGGCAGTAAATCCCTGTGTGGTAATTCGCGCTGCCCCAAAATCGCAGCGCATCGGTGTGAACCTGGTCTAAAGTATGAGGCCTTAAGCGTTTGTCGCCTGTAGGGTCGCCCATTGAAATAATTAGGGTGCCCCAATGCGCAGAACGCTACATAGCGTGAACGGGGGGGGCTGGGGAGCAAAATAAAATTACCACTCAGGCGTGAACGTGTGTAAAAATAAACCTGTAAGACCGCGGCTCTCGCTTTTCACCACCGCCATTAATCATGTAAACATCGCGTGACGTGGCGGCTTAACTGCAGAATTAACCTCAAATCCCTCAAATTGGCGCACGGCGAGGATCGAGACGCTTGCAAATTCTTCCATTTTTGGGAGTAAGTTCTACCCACCATATTTTTTATTTTTTTTAAACACATAAATGGTATCATTTGGAGGCCAGACCGCCCCCGGCCCCCCCCCCCCCGCCCCCACACGTAATTGAAAGGTCCAGGCCTGGCAAACGCCAAAATGAATCAGCGCCGACCCCGGCGAGGTGACGGGAAGATTATCACATTGGCGCTGTGAAAGATGGAGGTTGTCGGGGGGGGGGTTTATGAGTCACCGCGGTTAGTCACCAGAGCGCCCGCTCTAATCTGCGTCTCATTGGCATGGAGGGGGGGGGGGGGGAGGGGATCGCGAGGAGACACAAGAGCCATTGTTAACTATCCCTGTAATGTGCCGGGCCCACATCTGGCCGCTCGATTAGTAATCTGGAATAAGGTCAGGCGAAATCTTTTTGATGGTTTTTAATCGGTAAACAGGCCCCCGTCCAAAGGGGGATAATTCCCCCGCGGGCTGCGTTTCGGGCACACCGCTCCTCTGAAAAGTCTCCTGGGACGTCTTGTTTTAACCCTTGGAAATCCGCAGCACTATGTACATTTTTGTTCCGTGCGAATGGGGGGCAAAACCGAACGTTATTAGACTATTTTCTCGCCAGGTCGAATGTTATTCATTGATAGAGCGCAGCAGGAAAATGCATTGTGGCCACTAGATGGCAGCTGAGGATCCTTATTTCCTTTTGATCACCGGCTTCATCTAGTGGCCATAATGCAAATGGAGGTCAACCAAGGTCTGCGATTTTGGTTTAGATGGTTAGTTGGAACAGGGGGGGGGGGGGGGGCGGAATTCCACAGGCCGCGTTTACAGTTTGCCACGCCTCTAAAAAGCCCAAGGCATGTCTGTTTTTATTCATTGAAAGCCCGCAGCACCACGTGCATTGTGAGCCACATTCGATGGGGGTACTGAACTCAACCCTTAGTATCATTTTTTTTGGTCTGACCTGTAACCAAAAAAAAAAAAAAAAAACACTTTAGGGGTGTATTTATAAAAAATGGCAGAGCTGTTCATCCTGCGGGAACTGCATGTACATTCGTTCTGTGCAAACGGTGACAAATTAGAATGTTACCGGGCTATTTTCTCTGCAGGTTGAATGTTATTCATTTATACAGAAAAATATTGTTTTATGGACACTAGATGGCGCTAGTGATCATAGTAAATACTTATTTTTTTTGTTTTTTATATCATGGTCAGCTCTATCTATCTATCTAAATTGTGTGTGTGTATATATATATATACACATACATATATATACACATACACACACACACACACACACACGTGTGTAATAAAAAAATATATATATTTTATTTTTTTACATCTTATTTTACGTTGTTTTTTTTTCTACTTTTTTTTTTTTTTTTTAATTTTTATTTATTTTATATATATATATATATATATATATATATATATATATATATATATATATATATATACACACACATATACACACACACACACTTTTTAATTTTTATTTATTTTTATATATATATATATATATATATATATATATATATATATATATATATATATATATATATATATATATATATAAAAATAAATAAAAATTAAAAAGTGTGTGTGTGTGTATATGTGTATATATATATATATATATATATATATATATATATATATATAAAAATTAAAAAGTAACAAATTAAAAAAATAAATTAAAAAAAAAATGTAGAAAAAAAACAACGTAAAATAAGATGTAAAAAATATATATATATATATATATATATATATATATATATATATATATATATATATATATATAATCCCTCTCTCTATCTCTATATATAACATTCGACCTGGTGAGAGAACAGTCTAATAACATTAGATATATCTAAATATATTTATGAATAACATTCAACCTGGAGAGGAAATAGTCTAATAACAATCGCACAGAACAAATGTACAGGCGGTTTTGCTGGATGAATAGCTCTGCAATTTTTTTTTATTATTATTAATATATCCCTATTGTGTATTTATTTGGGTGGAGGTCTATACCCTCAGTCCAAAAAATTATACCACCGGGTACCGCCTCAGAACGTGGCCCTATTCAAGTGAAAAGGGGCGCACCACAACTGAGTAGAATGGAGGGTGACGCAGCCTTTCAAGGGTTAAAAACAGAAGTCCCCAAAGCCCCCCCCCCCCCCGTGGAATTGTCCCCCCCCCCTCGGGACAGGGCATGTTCCGATTTGAAAACTATCAATGATTTTGGCTGACCTTTTTATTTGCATTATGGCCACTAAATGGCGGTGGCGGTTATAGTAAATAAGGAGTTATATCATCATCGGCTTCATCTAGTGGCCATAATGCTGCATTTTTTACGCTTGACTCTTGATCAATGAATAACATTCGACCTGGAGAGAACATAGTCTAATAACATTCGATTTTGCCCCCCTTCACCCAGAACAAATGTACATGCAGTTTTTTGTTCCGAAATGTTTTTTTTTTATAAATACAGCCTATAGGAAACTACTGTCCTAGACCTCTTGTACAACCCCTGAATTATAGGATATTAATTTATTCTTCATGCTCCATGTCTGTGTGCTGGAGGTGGGTCCCTTTCCTACATACATCGTTCTAAAGGTGTCCCTCCTTATTGGAAAGTTGTGGCCCTAGGGACACCCCCGAGAAAGGGCCCATGGGGGTGGGGGGTGGGGTGGTAGAGGCCTCCTGGGTCAGGATTCTTGCCTCTGCCAGGAGGACTCTTCTGCTCCTCACGCGGTGTCCATTACTGAGGATTGAAAAATTCTTCTGCCGGAATTCGGGAGAATTTCCATGGCAGCTGGACGCGTTCCAGACTCTGCTTCCCAACCAAGAGGGCCTGTCATCAATTTTTTTTTTTTTCTTTCCACATATTTCTGTGAACTGGACAAAACGCGTGGGCGAGAGATCGCGGTCATCAATTCTGAGATTTACTTCGACTGCCAGAGAAATATGACTGAGCTGTGCTTATACTTTCTTTTTTTTTTACTACATTAAAAATGGAAAAAAAAGGAAGGAAAAAGGAGAAGAAAAAAAAATGATATAACATGTAAATAAAAAAAAAGTTAAACAAAAATGAAAAAGTAACATAAATTAAAAAAAAAAAAAGATGTAAAAAAATGTAGAAAAAAACCCAACGTAAAATAAGATGTAAAAAAAAATTAAATAATATATTTTTTTTTTATTACACACGTATATATATACATACAATGTGTGTAATAAAAAAAATATATATTATTAATTTTTGTTTTACATCTTATTTTATGTTTGTTTCTTTTTTCTACATTTTTTTTACATTTTTTTTTTATGTTACTTTTTAATTTTTATTTAACAAGTAACATAAATAAAAAAAAAAGATGTAAAAAAAAAAAAGTAGAAAAAAACAACAACGTAAAGCAAGATGTAAATAAAATATATAATATATTTTTTTTAACTACACACACAATTTATTTATATATATATATATATATATATATATATATATATATATATATATATATATATATATATATAATGTGTGTATATGTATATACATACATGTGTGTAATAAAAAAAATTATATATTTTATTTTTTTTACATCTTATTTTATGTTGGTTTTTTTCTAGATTTTTTTACATTTTCTTTTTTAATTTATGTTACTTTTTAATTTTTATTTAACTTTTATTTTCATCTTATATCATTTTTTTTTCCTCTTTTTTTCCTTCCTTTTTTCCATTTTTAACTTTGTTAAGAAAAAAATTATTCCATTATAGTTGTATGCATTTTAAGGTGTAAAAAGTGTGCAACGCATCAGTTTGATCAAAACATTTTTGAAGTTACCAGACATTCCCCTTTTTATTGGGATGTTTCTTTTTCCGCCCTCGGGACCCCCCCCCCCCTCCCCCCCCCCCCAGCTATTTACCCAATTGCACATCTTTTGTTGGAAGGGTGTCCAGATCCAGCCAAGAATTCCCTTTCTTTCTTTTGTCAATCACAGGCTGAAGGGCTGAGTTAATTATTTACTCCACACTAGATGGTTATCTGTGTCTGATTACCACCCATCCTGTCCCCAAGGGGGGTCTTCCCCAGGAATTTTGGCCTCTTGGCCATCTCCTGTCAATGGTCGTCAACACAAACAACGCTACAATTTCCTCTGCCAAACACACCAGCGGGATGAGTCCTTACAGAGGAGGATAAATAAACTGGACAGCCCTGTATCCTCACCAGGATGAGCTGATCCATTGTTGGCAAAATTTGTTTTATCTCAATGTTAACACATTGTGCAAAAACGGAAAAAAAAAAATCTTGAAATTTTGGAAAATTAAATTTTGGTAGATGTTTCGCTTTTATTTTTGGGCTGTTTAGGCTATTTTTATTAAATTTAATGTGTTTTATTTTTTGTTCATTTATTATGCGGTTTCTAGAACAGGAGAACCCGGGATCACAAACTGAAAAAAAACTAGGAATGAGCTTGGGCGTCCTCCGAAATCCTCGCCTCTAGCCAAAATTGCGCTCTTTTTTTTACTTTGGTGAGTTGCAGGCCATTCCCACCTCTTTGTTTAGTGAGCTTCGAGGACAGAAGGGCCTAACCTGTAGATCGGTGGAGTAAAAAAAGAGGGAGAGTTCGGCTAAAAATTAGTTTGAAGGACACCTGAGTGTCCAACTGCGTCCAATTTTTGGGATTTAGGATATAACGTAAACTGTACTTCTTCATATTTCTCTCCGGTCTCCATTGCCCACGTTGATCGTTCTTTGTTGGTTTCCAATAGTTTTGAAAGCAATTGTTATTGATCTTTTATTGTTGTGAGAATGGCCAGCCGCTTATACAGTACAGTTGGCCACTCAACGAGAACATGCTGGGCCACCAACTGGTAAGCCATGTCCCCAGACCCAATGCAGAACTGATTTGTATGGCCATTCCCTTATACAGCTGGTCACCCGATGGGGACATGCCGAGACACCAACAATTAAGCCATATCCCCAGAATCAATTCATAATTGATTTGTATGGCTGGTCCCTTATATGGCTGATCACCCAATGGGGAAATGCGGGGCCACCAACAGTTAAGCCACGCCCCTAGAGAATATTTAGAATTGATTTGTATGGGCAGTCTCTTAGACAGCTGGTCACCCAATGGTAAGGCGAGTCCCCAGAGCCCATTCAGAACTGATTTGTTTGGTCAGTCCCTTTTTTATATGGCTGATCACCCAATGAGGACATGTTGGGGCCACCAACTGGTAAGCCATGTCCCATGGGTCAATTCATATTTGGTCTGTATGACCAGTCCCTTTATATGGTTGATCACCCAACGGGAACATTCCAGGTTCTCTAGAGTCAATTCAGAATTGATCTGTATGGCCAGTCCCTTTTATACTGTATGGCTGATCGTCCAACGGGGAAATGCTGGGTCCCCAGAGCCAATTAAGAATTGATTTGTGTGGCCAAATCCCTTATATAGCTGGTCACCCAACTGGGACATGCTGGGACCACCAATTGGTAAGCCTGGTCCCCAGAGCCAATTCAGAATTGATTTATATGGCCAGTCTCTTATACAGCGGGTCACCCAACAAGGATATACTGGGGCCACCAACAATTAGGTCGTGTCTCTAGAGTCATCTCAGAAATTATTTGTATGGCTAGTCCTTTATATGGCTGATCAACCAACGGGGACATGCCGGGTTCTCTAGAGTCAATGCAGAATTGATTTGTATGGCCAGTCTCTCTTACAGCTGGTCATCCAGTGGGGACATGCCGTGCCACCAACTGGTAAGCCATGTCCTCTAAGTCAATTCAAAAATGATTGGTAAGGCCAGTCCCTTGTATGGCTCATCACCCGACGGGGACATGCCGGGTTCTCTAGAGTCAATTCAGAATTGGTCTGTATGGCTAGTTCCATGTATGGCTGGTCAGTGGTCACCCAACGAGGACATGCTGGGGCCACCAACTGGAAAGCCATGTCCTCTGAGAGAATTCAGAATTGATTTATATGGCCAGTCTCTTATACAGCTGGTAACCCAACAAGGATATACTGGGGCCACCAACAATTAGGTTGTGTCTCTAGAGTCATCTCAGAAATTATCTGTATGGCTAGTACTTTATATGGCTGATCAACCAACGGGGACATGCCGGTTCTCTAGAGTCAATGCAGAATTGATTTGTATGGCCAGTCCCTCTTACAGCTGGTCATCCAGTAAGGACATGCCGTGCCACCAACTGGTAAGCCATGTCCTCTAAGTCAATTCAAGATTGATCGGTAAGGCCAGTCCCTTATATGGCTGATCACCCGACGGGGACATGCCGGGTTCTCTAGAGTCAATTCAGAATTGGTCTGTAGGGCCAGTACCTTTTTATATGGCTGATCACCCAACAGGGACAAGCCGGGTTCTCCAGAGTCAATTCAGAATTGGTCTGTAAGGCCAGTCCCTTTATATGGCTGATCACCCAACAGGGACAAGCCGGGTTCTCCAGAGTCAATTCAGAATTGGTCTGTAGGGCCAGTACCTTATATGGCTGATCACCCAACAGGGACATGCCGGGTTCTCCAGAGTTAATTCAGAATTGGTCTATAAGGCCAGTCCCTTTATATGGCTGATCCCCCAACGGGGACATGCCGGGTTCTCTAGAGTCAATTCAGAATTGGTCTGTATGGCCAGTCCCATGTATGGCTGGTCACCCAACAGGGACATGCCGGGTTCTCCAGAGTCAATTCAAAATTGGTCTGTAAGGCCAGTCCCTTATATGGCTGATCACCTGACGGGGACATGCCGGGTTCTCTAGAGTCAATTCAGAATTGGTCTGTAGGGCCAGTCCCATGTATGGCTGGTCACCCAACGAGGACATGCTGGGGCCACCAACTGGAAAGCCATGTCCTCTGAGACAATTCAGAATTGATCTATATGGCCGTTGGTCTCTTATACAGCTGGTCACCCAACAATAAGAAGTGTCCCCAGAGTCCATTTTTAGAATTTAATTGAATGGTAATTTCAATATACTTCAGTGATCACACGCTATGAATATTGATGGATGTCAGAGCCGGCGCCAAATGAACGGTCTTTGACATCATGGAAAATGACACAGAATGCGGATCTGTCTCCACAGGGCTGTAATCCAGCACATGAAAAAATTATTAGCGCCACAAAGAGCTGAGGGGATTAGAAGCAATCGTGCCCGCCACCGCCCTTGTAAACCACTTTCGTTTGTTGTTTGCGGCTTTTCGGATAAGAGAGGACGCGTTCCAAGCAGACGGGTGACCTCATGTGTCTCGCACACCCACGCAGCGATCCTTCTATTCAAATATCACCGCTTACTGTCACTTAAAGGAGGTTTCCACCTGCAGAGGCTTGTTCAAAACCCTGCTGAAACTACGAGCGGCGATGAGTTTTTATTTGGGAAAAAATTCGATTTTTGTGACGAAACTCACTGGAGTCAATAGGGAGGGTGAAATTAGGGTGATATCTGCTTTAGCCCTTTTTCTGCCCGAGCAGTTTATTTTTGGTTTTGCACACACATGCTAATATAGGTTTTTTTTTTTTTTTTTTCCTTTTACATGAAAATGCAATTAAAACCTCAAAATAGAAAAAAATAAAATGGTGGCATTTTTTTTATGATATATTTTAAGTGAAAAAATACACTCAAATAATTTTACTGCATGCAAACACCATATAATACCCATTTTTTGGTAAAATTATAAAAGATGAGTAAATAGATACCAAAAATGTCAAGCCTCAAAATTATGAATGACAAATTATATATAGCTAAATAACAAATATCAAGTATATAAGGCGTATGTGTGTGTGTGTGTGTGTGTGTGTGTGTATATATATATATATATATATATATATATATATATATATATATATATATATATATATATATTTATTGTGAGGGGGTTAGCTCGGCAGCGGGTGTGTGTGACCCCTGGGATGGGCTCCCCACACAAAACAGGCGCAAACGGAGGTGGTGGTTTTCAAAATCAAAAAGGTGCGGTTTATTTTCTATTTACAGTGACAAAACACAGCAAAGCAAAAGAAAAACATAAATAAAATAAATCCTGGTCAACTTGACCTCTGAGTAAACATACAGGTTTCCTAACTAACAACTGGGATCAGCCTAGTGCTGTCCTAGTCCCTAAGTCCCTGGTTTTAAATGTCCAAGCAAATAGCCACACAGGCTTTGTCTCACCGCACAGGGGTTCACTCTCCCTAGACAGTCCACACAGGTCTGGGTCCAGGCATGAGCTAACATCTAATGAAGCTGGGAGTTCTTATAGAGGCCTAAATGAGCTGACAAGCTTCAGCTGGTCTCATCAACTCCCTGTCTGCACGACGCCCCACACTCTCCCTAGAGGTATGAGTCATCCATGAGCCCACTAGCCTCAGCTGGGCTTATACAACTCTCCACCTAGTTGTATAAGTCGGCGTAAAGCCTGAATCTGGGCGAAATATATCTACCCCCCTGGATGCAACCAGGTGACTTTACCTTCCTGCTGTCACTATATATATATATATATATATATATATATATATATATGTGTCCTTAAAATTATAATTACACACACATAATATATTATATATATTTAATAATACATTATAGAATATATAGAAGCTTCCACACCTTTTTTTTATGGTTCTTGTAGAATCAGTCCAATTGTGATCAATAAAAAGTAAAATCATAATTTATAATTGAAAAAATTTTTTTTTATTAATATTTATATTTTAAAGACACACACACACATTATATATATATATATATATATATATACACAAAAAAAATTATAATTAGTAATTATATTTTAAAGACACCTAGATATATTATAATATAAATGTATGTGTGTGTGTGTGTGTGTGTGTGTGTGTGTGTGTGTGTATATATATATATATATATATATATATATATATATATATATATATATATATATTAGTATTATATAATAAAATAAGTATAGTATATATAATGTATTTTTTTATTATATAATATATATAAAAAAAATACATTATATATAATATATACTATACTTATTTTATGATATATAATACTGGTGTCTTTAAAATATAATTATTAATAAAAAGTTTTGGGTTTTTTTTCAATTATAAATTATGATTTTACTTCCCATTTATTGATCACAATTGGACTGATTCTACAGGAGCTAGAGATAATTATTCTTATACTACTAAGAAAAGTGTTTTTATCTGTGACCCCCCCCCCCCTCCCTCACTTCCTGTTCCTGTGACACCCATACAAGAAATGGGAGGTGCAGTTTTTACTGGGAGAGGAAAACCTGGATGGTCAGTAAAATACAAATTCTAGTTCAATGGAAAACAGTTCGAAGTTCTGGAAATTTTTTATTCCTCTCTGTGCTTTCCTGTCCAGGTGTCCTCCAGTCCCTCATCGCTTAGCCATATGCGTTACATGGGTGGAAAGATGTTAAAGTAGATATATGGCATTTAAATCTAATACTTGTTGCCTTTTTTTTTTCTTTTATCCTTTGTTGCATTTGAGCACTGCTGATCTCCCACAGCCTCTTTGCAGCCACTTCCTTCCAGCGATAGCTGCCTGACATTCCTGTTGGTGACCACAGTGGACAATGCATGTGTGTTGAAACAGAAGCCCATGTGACAGGGTGACAACGCAGGAGCACAGTTGGGAGACACTGACAGAGCGTTGTCACCCCATAGCAGGAAGTGCCTAAACAAGAAACCTCATGGCGGGATCAGCAAGGATTTATTTTTATTTTTATTGTTTTTTAAGGAATGTTTCAGATTTAAAAAGACTGAAAATGGTTCCTGAAACGATACTGTATTTTGATTCTAGTGATTGTGAGATTTGTGAATTCTTGGAATGTGAGACGGCATGACCGATGACGCATCCCGTGAACAGCAGAAGGACGTTTTTACTTCCACTAAAATAAAGGTTACTTAGGTTTGATATTCAGCCAAGTCCTCAGCAGCTGAGCCAATCACAAAACAGTTCTCATTTCCCATCAATGATACATTGTAACTTTTATTTCACTCCGTATATAAAACGTGTGTATGACAACTTTTATAGCTCAATAAACGTTGGAAGCGGAATCCTGTGCAGGTGGTGGAATTAGCGCCAGGCGGGGGTCCTGATCCGTTTTTTAAAGGCTGTTTCAAATCGGATCTCGTTAAACGCGAGAGAGCGGATTCCCAGACGGCCACGAACCGCGGCTCAACCTATTTTATTGAAATTCCTCTTGAGAAGAATAAAAAATGATTTAATAATATTTGGAGGTATACTCGATGGTTAAGGGCTCAATTCTGCTTGGTTCACACCTACGGGTGCGAATAAGCGCGGGCGCCTCACATGTAAGGCGGCCCATTTATTTCAAAGGGTTGCCCAACGTGCGAGAAACACGGTAAGGAAGTCCCTGACTCTTTTCCAAAAAATGCGCCACACCAAACCGCATGGTGCTACGGCATTGTGCAGTTTGGCGCATGTGTTTGCAGATGCGTGGGGGCGCCATTAACAATTAAAGTGCAGTGCGCTTCTCTGCATGTTGGCAAACTGTGTGACTTTGCCCATCTTCCCGACAGGCAAAGGTCTGAACCTAGCGTTGGATTTGTGAGTTGCGGTAATGTACTGTACATCGGTGCACGCTACACGTGTCACGGCAAACACTTGCTTTGCCCTCTGAGCCATCCATGGTGGATCGCTCACCAAAGGGCAGTTGAACGGCGGCTGGGAAGCAATAGGTCGAGAACATCTTTGGAGCACGCCAAGCTCTGCACCTAACATTGCATTTGTGACTTGCCATAAAGCAGATCAGTAGACGTTACTCATGTTGCGTCACCACTCATTTTGAATTGCATCCCACTGCACCAAGGGCTTGCTTACACTTGCGTTGGCCTCTGGTGAGCCATCCATGGTGGATCGCTCACCAAAAGGCAGTTGAACAGCGGCTAGGAGGCAATAGGTCGAGAACCTCCTTTGGAGCACGCCAAGCACTGAACCTAGTATTGGATTTGTGACTTGCCATTAAACATATCAGTGGATGTTACGCATGTTGCGTCACCACTCATTTTGAATTGCACCCCAATGCACCAAGGTCTTGCTTACTCTTGCGTTTTCCCCTTTGATGAGTCATCAATGGTGGATGGTTTATCAGAGAGCAGTTGGGATGGAGGCTGAGAGGCATTCGGTCAAGCACGTTTTTGGAGCATGCCAAGCTCCTGAACCTAGCATTGGATTTGTAAACTGCGGTAACGCACATAGGCGCACGTTACACGCATGTTGCGTCACCACTCATTTTGAATTGCACCCCAATACACCAAGGGCTTGCTTACTCTTGGGTTTCCCTCTGATGAGCCATCCATGGTGGATGGCTCACCAGAAGGGCAGTTGAACGATGGCTGGGAGGCAATAGGTCAAGAACATCTTTGGAGCATGCCAAGCCCTGAACCTAGCATTGGATTTGTGACTTGCCATAAAGCAGATCAGTAGACGTTACTCATGTTGCGTCACCATTCATTTTGAATTGCATCCCAATGCACCAAGGGCTTGCATACTCTTGCGTTGCCCTCTGATGAGCTATCCATGGTGGATCGTTCATCAGAGGGCAATTGGACAGGGGCTGGGAGGCAATAAGGCAATAGGTCGAGAACATTTCTGGAGCCATACATGGTGGATCGTTCATCAGAGGGCAATTGGACGGTGGCTGGGAGGCAATAAGGCAATAGGTCGAGAACATTTCTGGAGCCATACATGGTGGATCATTCAATTCATCAGAGGGCAGTTGGGATGGTGGCTGAGAGGGAGGCAATAGGTCGAGAACATTTTTGGAGCATGCCAAGCTCTGAACCCAGCATTGGATTTGTGAGCTGCGGTTACGCACATTAGTGTACGTTACACACGTTACGCCGCCACTCATTTTGAATCGCACCCCAATGCACTAAGGGTTTGCTTACACTTGCGTAGCCCTCTGGTGAGCCTTTTATGCTGGATTGTTCATCAGAGGGCAATTGGACGGCGGCTGGGAGGCAATAGGTCGAGAACATTTCTGGAGCCATACATGGTGGATTGTTCATCAGAGGGCAATTGGACGGCGGCTGGGAGGCAATAGGTCGAGAACATTTCTGGAGCCATACATGGTGGATTGTTCATCAGAGGGCAATTGGACGGCGGCTGGGAGGCAATAGGTCGAGAACATTTCTGGAGCCATACATGGTGGATCATTCATCAGAGGGCAGTTGGGATGGCGGCTGGGAGTCAATAGGTCGAGAACATTTTTGGAGCACGCCAAGCTCTGAACCTAGCATTGGATTTGTGAGTTGCAGTAGTGCTCATCAGTGCACGTTACATGCGTTGCGTCACCACTCATTTTTAATTGCACCCCAATGCACTAAGGGCTTGTTTACTGTTTGGTTTGCCCTCTGAAGAGCGGTTGAGCGCATTTTCGGAGCAAGCAAAAACCTGAACCTAGCATTGGATTTGTGACTTGCTGTGATTTGCAGTGCACGTTGCACACGTTGCCTCACCACTCATTTTGAATTGCACCCCAATGCACTTAAAGGCTTGCTTACAGTTGTGTTGCCCCCTGAAGAGCAGTTGAACAGCAGCTGGGAAGCGATAGGTCAAACACATTTTCGGAGGCCACCATGTGGGCACAGAAAATGCTCGGCAATGGGCAGAAGGTGAAAAAGGTGGGTGGGTCCAGCTGTATACATCAAAGGAAAGCATCTTAAAGGGACGGTGCTTCGATAGTGTGGAAAGAAAGACAAACCGTAGCTATGTAACCCTCAGAGAGCAATAATGAGGTGTAAATACATTCTTAACTTGAATTAGAGGGGGGGGGGGGTGGGACACACCCGTTGACATCAGCAGTGCCTATTTCCCATTGTTAGCGAGCGGTACGTATTGTAGAAAGCGGATTGCAGGATTAAAAGTTGTATTTGCCCGCCGGGCGTCTTGGCACGTATGAAAGGGCTCAGGCAGTCAAGGTGTATTAGGGCTTAAGGTTTTATTTTTGTAATAGGAGGCTATTAATGCTCATTAGAAATTAAATCTGTAATTTTAAGGCCGTCAGTGGATTTAAGCAAGTTCAGGCAGATTCTAATACATCAGCAAACGAATAAAAGTCATTGGGTTCAAGTCAAGTTTATCTCTTATAGAGTATGGACAGCTTAGACCTGTATAAGCAAAAGTTAGTGGACTCCTGACATTCACACCTAGGTGAGATTGTTGGACATCCATATCCAAACACATGGCTATTAGTATTGAGTTGGCCCCCTTTGCGGCTTTAACATCTTTCACTCCTCAGTATGACGATAGCCAGAGGCGGCTCTTTAGGCAAAGTAGGCGGCCACGAGGCCCCTGGGAGGGCAAGGCCTAAGACGACCGCCTAATTTGCCTAATTAGAGAGCCACCTCTGCCTCTGGGAAGGCTTCCTAGAAGATTCTAGAGGGTGTGTCAAAGGAACATGTATGAGGTCAGATACTGATGTTGGATGAGAAGACCCGGCTCACAATTACGATCCCAGTTTATAGCAAGCTGATCTGTTTGAGGACATCTGATCATCACAGCTATATGGGCTTGTTGGACATCCTATTCCAAAACCACTGGCATTAACATGAAGTTGGCTCCCTTATAACATCCTCCACTTCTCTGGGAAGGCTTCCCATAAGACTTTGGAGGGTGTCTATAGGAATTTTTGTCTCATCAACCAAAGGGTCAGGTACTGATGTTGGATGAGAAGACCTAGATCACAATTGGGGTTCCAGTTTATCCCAAAGTCAATCAGTAGGGTTGAGGTCAGGGATCTGTGCAGGACACTTGAGGTCCCCTACACCACACTTAAGCCATGTATTTATGGACCTGGCCACCATTTATGAGGCCAGGTACTGATATTGGATGAGAAGATCCTGCTCACAATTAAGGTCCCAGTTTATAGCAAGATGATCTGTACTATAAGGCTGTTTGAGGACATCTGACCATCACACCTAATATGAGCTTGCTGGACATCCCATTCCAAAGCCAATGAAGTTGGCTCCCTTATAACATCCTCCACTTCTCAGAGAAGGCTTCCCATAGGATTTTGGAGGGTGTCTATGGGAATTTGTGTCTCATTGGCCAAAAGAACCTTTGTGGGTCAGGTACGGATGTTGGATGAAAAGACCTCGCTCACAATTGGGGTTCCAATTCATTCCAAAGGTGTTTGAGGCCGGGACTCTGTGTAGGACACTTAAGGTCCTCCACACCAAACTCCTCAAGACATGTCTTCATGGTGTTGGCCACCATTTATAAGGTCAGGTACCAATGCCAAATGAAAAGACATGGCTCACAATTTGAGGTTCCAATTCATTCCAAAAGGTGTTGAGTAGGGTTGAGCTTGGGGCACTGTGCAGGACACTTGAAGTCCTCCACGCCAAACTCCTCAAACCATGTCGTGATGGAGCTGACCACCATTTATGAGGTCCGGTAAACTTTGATGAGACAACCTGGCTCATAATTGGGGTTCCAATGCATTCCAAGGAAGTCTGTAGGGTTGAGGTCAGGGCTCTGTGCTCTGTTCCTCCACACCAAACTAATTAAACAATGGCTTTATGATTCTAGTTTTGTGCACAGGAGCACAGTTTATATTTGATGGTCTCCATAGCCATAAAGGTTTTTAGCAGGTGACCAGACCAGACCTGTAAGTAAAATACACCATTTGGATGGACTGATCCTTTAAAGGGTCAGTAACCCAAAACATTACAGGTTTTGGTGGATGCTGGAGAGTTAAAGCATCTTGATGGTTCCTATTTTCTTTCAGGGACATCTGCTGTGCCCATTATGAGGGGTTCCCACCATCCTTGTGCTAGGTTCCCAGGTCTGTACACCTGCTGTGTTTATTATGAGGGGTTCCCAACATCCCTGTGCTGAGTTCCCGGGTCTGTACACCTTTAGTGCCCATTATGAGGGGTTTCCACCATCCCTGTGGTGAGTTCCCAGGTCTGTACACCTGCAGTGCCCATTATGAGGGGTTCCCACCATCCCTGTGGTGAGTTCCCAGGTCTGTACACCTGCTGTGCCCATTATGAGGGGTTCCCACCATCCCTGTGCTGAGTTCCCGGGTCTGTACACCTGCTGTGCCCATTATGAGGGGTTCCCACCATCCCTGTGGTGAGTTCCCAGGTCTGTACACCTGCTGTGCCCATTATGAGGGGTTCCCACCATCCTTGTGCTAGGTTCCCAGGTCTGTACACCTGCTGTGTTTATTATGAGGGGTTCCCAACATCCCTGTGCTGAGTTCCCGGGTCTGTACACCTTTAGTGCCCATTATGAGGGGTTTCCACCATCCCTGTGGTGAGTTCCCGGGTCTGTACACCTGCTGTGCCCATTATGAGGGGTTCCCACCATCCCTGTGGTGAGTTCCCAGGTCTGTACACCTGCTGTGCCCATTATGAGGGGTTCCCACCATCCCTGTGCTGAGTTCCCGGGTCTGTACACCTGCTGTGCCCATTATGAGGGGTTCCCACCATCCCTGTGCTGAGTTCCCGGGTATGCACATCTGCTGTGCCCATTATGAGAGGTTCCCACTAGTGATGAGCCGAACACCCCCGGGTTCGGTTCGCACCAGAACCCGCGAACGGACCGAAAGTTTGCACGAACTTTAGAACCCTATTAAATACAATGGATGCGAACGTTCGAAATCTAAAGTGCTAATTATAACGACTATTATGCATGTTATTGTCCTAAAAAGGGTTTGGGAACCCGGGTTCTGCACCAGGGGACATGTATCAATGCAAAAAGAAGTTTTAAAAACGGCCGTTTTTCGGGAGCAGTCATTTTAATGATGCATAAAGTGAAAAAAAAAAAAAAGTCAAAATATTCCTTTAAATATCGTATGCCTGTGAAGTGCCACGTGTTTAGAACTGTCCCTGCACAAAATTACATTTCTAAAGGAAAAAAAGCCATTTAAAACTGCTTGCGGCTTTAATGTAATGTCTGGTCCCGGTAATATGGATGAAAATCTTTAAGAAAAATGGCATAGCTACCCCATCACACCCCCCCCCCCCCCTACCCCAGCCCATTACCAGCCCCTTTGGGTCTTGTATGGACATTAAGGGGAACCCCGCACACAAAATAAAAAAGGCCCTATATACTCTGAACAGCCGTATACAGGCGGTGCATACAAGACAGGGACTGTAGGTTTGTTCTTATGTAGAATATGTTTGTAATTTTGAACAGGTACATTGTTTAAGTGTAGCTCCAGCCAAAAAATCTATTTTTAAGCTTTTTGGAAAACATAGGGAAAGGTTATCACCCCTGTAACATTTGTTTTGCTGTCTGTGCAGTGTGCACCTGTTCAGAACAGTTCACCTCACTTTCCGTCCTAATGACAAATGTTTTTTGAAAATTTGGGGTTTTTATTGAAACAAGAATTGGTGATAAAGCATCAGTGGAGAGGAGACACTTTTTTCCCCATATTAACTCTTACAGGAGAGAATTTGCCTTCCTAGGGGTAGATTTCCTCTCACTTCCTGTTGTATCCTTCCGTTTGCAAGGAGGAGTCGTTTGTAAGTTGGATGTTTGAAAGTAGGGGCCTGCCGTATATACTGAGCTGAAATTTGCCCCTTACATGTTGGTGTTGCCACAACACTGTGAGCCCTCACAGTTACTCTTGGTGGGCGCATGAATGGGCCCTGCTGTGAATTATTAGATCAAGAATTGTAATTGCATGCCCCTGTTAAACAGGGGCATAAAAATTGGGCCTTAGGCACTGGTGCCACAACACTGCAACCCCTCACAGATACTGTACTTGGAGCACAGCAATGAGCCCTGTTGCAAAGTATTGCATCAAAAATTGTAATAACACGCCCCTGTTAAACAGGGGCTGAAAAATTGGGCCTTAGCCACTGGTGGCAGCACCCAGAAACAAAAATGTTCTTCCAAGCTATCATCATCAATCGGATCATTGAGGAGGAGGATAGTCAGTCAACATAACAGGACAGTCTCTCAGCATCAGTCTTGAAGGGATGTGACATTTGAAAATAAATTAGTCTGTTATATCAGCTTCAGGTGTGTGGTAGCTGGTGGTGATCCAAGACTGGTTCATCTTTATGAAGGTCAGTCGATCAACAGAGTCGGTGGACAGGCGCACCCTGTGATCGGTGACAAATCCTCCAGCAGCACTGAATGTGCGTTCTGAAAGAACGCTGGATGCAGGACAGGCCAGTAGCTCAATTGCATACTGTGCAAGCTCTGGCCAGTGATCCATCCTCAAGACCCAGTAAGCCAGAGGATTTTCGGTGGGGAAGGTGTCCAAATCTGACCTTGCCCCTAGGTATTCCTGCACCATGTATATCAGACGCTGGCGATGGTTGCTGGAACCGATCATACCTTGGGGCTGCGGACTAAAGAATTGTCTGAACGCATCGGTCAGACGACTACCTTCCCCACCGCTCCTTCTTTGACTGACCGAAGCCTCAGCAACTCGTTGTCCAGGACCAGGAGTTTGTAACCTCCCAGTCTCTGGGAACGCGTTGCACAGACCTTTCTGCAAGGCCTCCCGGAGTTGTCTCATCCTCTGCTCCCTCTGCGACAGTAAGATAAGGTCCGCAACCTTACCCTTGTACCGTGGATCAAGGAGAGCGGCCAGCCAGTAATGGTCCCTCTCCTTGATCCGAAGAATACGAGGATCCTTCCGCAGACTTTGCAGGATCAGGGAGGCCATGCAGCGTAGGTTAGCTGAGGCATTCGGTCCGGAGTCCTCTGGGTCACTAAGGACGACATGATCCGCAGCCACCTCCTCCCAGCCACGTACAAGTCCACTGGTTTCTTGGAACTGTAAATCATCCCTAAAAGACTGCTGCTGATGATGCTGAGTGCCAGGCTCCACCTCCATGCTGACACAATCCTCCTCCTCCTCCTCTTCCTGTGCGATGGGTGGGACAGAAGGAACACTGTCTGGGTAAAGGGGGCCTTGAGAGGCAAGGAAGTCCTCCTCTTCCTGCCTCTGTTCTGCCTCAAGTGCCCTGTCCATTATTCCACGCAGCGTATGTTCCAACAGGTGGACAAGAGGTACAGTGTCACTGATGCATGCACTGTCACTGCTCACCATCCTCGTGGCCTCCTTAAATGGTGCCAGGACAGTGCATGCATCCCTGATCATGCCCCACTGGCGTGGTGAAAAAAAACCGAGCTCCCCTGACCCTGTCCTGGTGCCGTAGTCGCACAGGTACTCATTGATGGCCCTCTGCTGCGTGTGCAGCCGCTGCAGCATGGCCAACGTTGAGTTCCACCTGGTGGGCATGTCACATATAAGGCGGTTCTTGGGCAGGTTCAACTCCTTTTGCAGCTCAGCCAGGCGAGCACTGGCATTATAAGATCTGTGGAAATGCACACAGACTTTCCTGGCCTGCCTCAGGACATCCTGCAAGCCCGGGTACCTGCCCAAGAACCGCTGCACCACCAGGTTAAGGACGTGAGCCACACAGGGCACATGGGTCAGTTGTCCCTGTCGGAGAGCGGAGAGGAGGTTGGTGCCATTGTCGCAAACTACCATTCCTGGCTTAAGCTGGCGTGGCGTCAAGCACCTCTCGGCCTGCCCCTGCAGAGCAGACAGAACCTCTGCCCCAGTGTGGCTCCTGTCCCCCAAACACACCAGCGCAAGCACGGCATGGCATCTTTTTGCCTGCGTACTTGCGTAGCCCCTTGAACGCCTACGGAGCACCGCTGGATCCGAGGAGAAAGCACAGGAAGAGGCCACGGAGGAAGAAGACGAGGAGGGGGTGGAGGACAGAGGTGTGTCACAACCAGTAGTAGCATTTTGGAGGCGTGGCGGTGGAACAACCTCCAACACTACTGCACCTTGTCCTGCATCCTTCCCAGCTGCCAAAAGAGTGACCCAATGGGCCGTGAAAGAAAGGTAACGTCCCTGTCCATGCCTGCTGGACCATGAGTCAGCGGTAATATGCACCGTACCACTGATCGTCCTGTCCAGCGAGGCCAAGACATTGCCTTCCACATGCCTGTAGAGAGCCGGAATCGCCTTCCGTGAGAAAAAGTGGCGTTTGGGAACCTGCCACTGAGGAACCGCACATTGCACAAACTCACGGAAGGGGGCCGAGTCTACCAACTGAAAAGGCAGCAGTTGAAGCGCTAGCAATTTAGCAAAGCTAGCATTCAACCGCTGGGCATGTGGATGGCTGGGAGTGAACTTCTTTCGACGGTCCAGCAGCTGGGGCAGGGAAATTTGCCTGCTAGAATCGGACGTCGGTGTACTGCTAGCAGAGTGCCTGCAAGTATTTGGCTGTGACACACCTAATTCTACACCTTCATTCCTCTCAGAGCAGGTTTCAGAGAGGACTGAAGGTATAGTGGGGTTGGAGATCCCAGCTGATGCGGTGCAAGAAGAGGTCAGCTTTGTTCTTTGGTGTGGGTCTTTAAGGTAGGCTTGCCAACGAGCTGCATGGCAGGTCAACATATGTCTGGTCAAGCATGTGGTGCCCAAGCGGGTGATAATTTGGCCACGCGATATACGCTTGAGACATATGTTGCAAACAGCAGCTGTGCGATCTGATGCACTCGACTCAAAAAAGGCCCACACCAAAGAACTTTTTGAATAACGGGCAGAGGCAGCGCCCTGCACAGGCGGAGCTCTGCGGTGTGATTCCGTCGGTGTGCTGCCCTTACGCTGGCCCCCCGAGGGCATCCTGCCTCGTTGGAGATGTGCCTCCTCCTCATCCTCCTCTCTCCTATTAGGCACCCACGTGGAGTCAGTGACCTCATCATCCCCTCCCTCCTCATCACTGGAGCCAATCTGGCAGTATGCTGCAGCTGCTGGAACATGACTGCCAGATTGGTGTCCTTCTTGAGCATCCCCTCTCTCTGCTCTCACGCTACTGCCTTCCTCTAGCTGGGTTTCATCATCAGACCCTTCGAAACGCTGGGCATCCTCCTGGAGCATGTACCCAACACTGTGCTCAAACAGTTCGGGGGACTCCTCAGGAGGACATGGTTGGTCTAGGGAAGGAGTGACTGATGATGACATTGATACCAGGGAAGAGGACGCTTTGGCAGCTGCTTTGCCAGTACCCTGAGCCTGGGTGAGAGAGGATGAGGAGGATGAGGAGGGCTTGGTCATCCACTCTACCAAGTCTTCGGCATGATGCGGCTCAACACGTCTAGCTGCCGAAAAGAAGGACAAGCGTGTCCCATGGCCACGTGCTGATGGCGATGCACCGCGTCCACGACCAGCACTGTTGTCTCTAGACACAGAGCCTGCTTGCCCTCTTTTATTGGCTCCTGACTGTCTGCCTCTCCTTGTTTGCCTTCCAGACATTCTAATGGCCTGCAGGGAAATGGGAAAAGCAGCAATACAGGCTAAGTTCAGGTGTAATATGGTCAGGAGGCACACTCCGCCCGCTGTAAGTACCGCAAAATCCTGTTGGTGTAACGCACCAGGAAAAAGCAGCAATACAGGCTAAGTTAAGGTGTAATATGGTCAGGAGGCACACTCCGCCCGCTGTAAGTGCCGCAAAATCCTGTTGGTGTAACACACCAGGAAAAAGCAGCAATACGGGCTAACTTCAGGTGTATAATGTGCAGGAGGCTTAGCAACAATGACACTGACACTGTCCCCTGCCTATCCTTCTCTCTCCCTGCACGCAAGGTTTAGCAAAGAATATGACACTGACACTCTCCCTGCCTATCCTTCTCTCTCCCTGCACACAAGGTTTATCAAAGTATATGACACTGACACTCTCACTGCACACAAGGTTTAGCAAAGAATTTGACACTGACACTCTCCCTGCCTATCCTTCTCTCTCCCTGCACACAAGGTTTATCAAAGTATATGACACTGACACTCTCCCTGCCGATCCTTCTCTCTCCCTACACAAGGTTTAGCAAAGAATAGATTTGACACTGTCCCTGCCTATCCTTCACTTTCCCTGCTCCGGAACACACTACACAAGGCCGCCGCGCTGGCGGCCTTTTATAGTGTGGGGCGTGTACTAAACCCCCTCAGCTATAATTGGCCACAGGCATCCTGCCTGTGGCCAATCATTGCTCTCCTCGCTACCGGCGCTGTGATTGGCCAAGCATGCAGGGTCACAGTGCATGCTTGGCCAATCACAGCGCCGGGATTACACTGCGATGGCGCAGTGTATTGTGGGTCGTTCGAGTCACTCGAATTTGGCACGAACGGCCCAAATCGTTTGTTGTTCGCCGAACGCGCGAACAGCCAATGTTCGAGTCGAACCTATGTTCGACTCGAACACCGAGCTCATCCCTAGTTCCCACCATCCCTGTGCTGAGTTTCTGAGTCTATACTCCTGCTGTGCCCATTATGAGGGGTTCCCACCATCTCTGTGCTGAGTTCCAGAGTCTGTACTCCTGCTGTGCCCATTATGAGGGGTTCCCACCATCTCTGTGCTGAGTTCCTGGGTCTGCACACCTGCTGTGCCCATTATGAGGGGTTCCCACCATCCCTGTGCTGAGTTCCTGGGTCTGTACACCTGCTGTGCCCATTATGACGAGTTCCCACCATCCCTGTGCTGAGTTCCTGGGTCTGTACATCTGCTGTGCCCATTATGAGGGGTTCCCACCATCCCTGTGCTGAGTTCCCGGGTCTGTACACCTGCTGTGCCCATTATGAAGGGTTCCCATCATCCGTGTGCTGAGTTTCTGAGTCTATACTCCTGCTGTGCCCATAATAAGGTGCTCCCACCATCCCCTGTGCCCATGTAAGAGGAGGACACACAAAGGTGGGCAAGGACACCCAAAACTTTCAGGTGGACAGGAACAGAGTCAGGAATATCTCGCTTTTGGGAGAACGAAGATATACAAGAAGCTAGGGGTGGACTCGGCCCACTAGGCTCCGCCTATAACCAAATATTACTTTTGGGGGACTGACCCTTTAAATCCCTAAAATTGCATTCACTGGACTGTAAATTCTCCCCCAGTGGTTGGTGGTTTTCCAACTTTACTGAATTTTTCTGCCTCGGTACCCAGCCTTTGTGAAATCTTCGTATTGTAGGAAAGATGAGGGAGTGGCCGCTGAAGAGTCAGGCTAAGGTTTTTTTTTTTTTTTCCTGAGGGTGTGGCCAGGGAAAACAATTTGCAAAGATCTTAATTATCGTGCGGAGATGGAAAACAGGCGGCCTCGGCTAATCCAGACACGAACGGGCCTGCTGCTCTCTCCTCCGAGCTTTTGGCTTCTGCTTATTGTTCTTTAGGAAAACAATAGGGACGGTAAGAGAAAGGCTTTCTGGAAAGACAAGTGGAATTATCGCTCATCACCTACATAACAATACCCGCGGGGCATCGCTGGCGGAGGTTGTGGCGGCTTGGCAGCTCTTCGAATTGCAGCCTTGCAGAGCCGAAAGCTTTGCTTCAGTTCCCACAATCCTCACTGCATACCGTTTCTGTGTATCCTATTTAAGTGGACCTCTCAGTAACTATACAAATGCCACTATATATAGCAACATGGGGGTTAAGGTCAGAACTCTGTGCAGGCCAGTCAAGTTCCTCCACTCCAAACTCGCTCACCCATGTATTTTATGGACCTTGCTTTGTGCACTGGTGCGCAGTCATGTTGGAACAGGAAGAGGCCGTCCCCAAACTCTTCCCACAAAGTTGGGAGCATGAAATTGTCCAAAATGTCTTGGTATGCTGGCGCCTTAAGAGTTCCCTTCACTGGAACTAAGGGGCCAAGCCCAACCCCTGAAAAACAACCCCCCACCATAATCCCCCCTCCACCAAATGATTTGGACCAGTGCCCAAAGCAAAGTCTATAAAGACATGGATGAAGTGAGTTTGGGGTGGAGGAACTTGACTGGCCTGCACAGAGTCCTGACCTCAACCCGATAGAATAACGTATGAATTAGAACGGTAACTGCGAACCAGGCCTTCTCATCCAACATCCGTGCCTGACCTCACGATCGCGCATCTGGAAGAATGGTCAAACATTCCCATAGACACCCTCCTAAACCTTGTGGACGGCCTTCCCAGAAGAGTTGAAGCCGTTATAGCTGCAAAGGGTGGGCCAACCCAATATTGAACCCTACGGACTAAGACTGGGATGCCATTAAAGTTTGTGTATGTAAAGGCAGGCGTCCCAATACTTAGGTAATATAGTGTATATAAGGGTCAAAGTCAAAAAAATAAAATAATAATAATGTTGTTATACATTACATTTTTTATTCCCAGGGCCTTATATACTTGATATTTGCTATTTACTATTCCTATTATAACGGTTTACATTATAAATATAAAAAAAAAAAAAAAGATATATTTTAATTATAAATATGATAAAAAAATATATACACATTTATATTAATAAAATATATACATAGATCTCTCTTTTTTTATAATATTTATAATTAAAAAAAAAAAAAATATATATATATATATATATATATATATATATATATATATATATATATATATATAAAAAAAATCAAATTTCTTTTTCCAAGCCCTTATGAGGACAACAGTTTTAGAAGCCGAAAACACACATATTATATATATATATATATATATATATATATATATATATATATATATATATATATATATATATATATATATATATACATACATAGATATCCCCCTTTTATATAATATTTATAATTAAAATATATATTTATAATACAAACCATTATGAATGGTATACCGGTATATTATAAATAAATTAATTATATATATATATATATATATATATATATATATATATATATATATATATATATATATATTTTTTTTTATAATCAAATTTCGTTTTCCAAGCTCTTATGAAGTCAACAGTTTTAGAACTCGAAAACACATATATATATATATATATAGATATAAAATAACTCTTTTTTTATATAATATTTATAATTAAAATATATATTTATAATACAAAGCATTATAAATGGTTTATATTATAAATAAAAATGTGTGTGTATATGTATATATATATATATATATATAAAAAATATACCATATATATATATATATATATATATATATATATTTATGGTTGAAGCCCTATATCCGATACAGATATGAATAAGATAGATAGACTTAACATAAGACTTACAACATGAAATGGACCTGAAGTGTGCCCTGATCTGATGGACGGTATGCCAAAATAAGGGGGCAAAAACATTCAGGTAGGGATGTAGTTTTATTGGTTTTAGCTTTGTTCATTGAGCAAGTTTGGTGAATGCTTGTGCCATTTCCACCTGAGGATTGGAGGATGTGCTGGATGAAGCAGGCAGACTTCCACCTGTCAAGTCTCTTAATAGTCGTGATCTGGGACCCCACACCGGGATGTGGCCGAGGCCGCTCCAATACGATAAGAGCGACTGGAGCACTGACTGGGGTTGAGGTGTGGTAGCGTGGAAGAGTGAGTGAGTGAGTGTGAAGGTGACAGGACCCAAATTGACCTAACCGCCCCATCGTTGATCCAGAGGAAGGTGAAAACCCCAGCCGAGCCTAGGCCAATTGCTACAGCAGGGGAGAAAATTCCTTCCTGATCCCCCGAGAGGCGACCGGGTGAACCCTGGATCAACTTCCTATGGTTGGTTGTGCCCCGATGAATTCTCATGTGTTTGATGAACTGGCAGGCACTCAAGGGTTTGATCGGGAAAGGTAGTAGGGGACAAGAGTTTGACTGTTCAGGTAGGAGTGACAGAAGGCGATCGAGTAAGGTTACTGCACACCAGAGATTGTTTGTTTTTAGAGTTAAATGTCTAACCCGGTGCCTGATCGCTGGGTTTTGGATAGTGCCAGGTGGAGGATGAAACGATCTTGGTAGCGAGCCAAGTGAGGTCTACGTAGAACTTGGCCGGCGGGGTAGCTGCGGGTGAACTCGCTAGGCCGCAAGAACCCGTGGTAGGCCGAGTCGAAGGCTGCTTGAATGACCAGGCTGGGGAGAAGGCCAAATGGGGAACTAGCGAGGGTAGTGGACATTAACTGGTGCTGAGGGCATAGTTGTACGGGCCTGCGTAGGAAGGACATGACTTGGACTTGCCTTTACTAATAATATCGACCGTGGCCTGGTTGTCGGTGGTGAAGGCCACGGTTTGTCCTGTCCAGATATGACCCCCAGAGCTGAGCGGCTGCCACGATCTGGTATTGTTCGAACAGGGAGGAAGTCCAGGTAAACCCTGGGATTAGGAGTGTCTCTGGAAGCCATGGTCCTGCAAACCAATAGTGGCCAAAAATTGCAGCGAAGCCTGTGGAGGCTGCGGCATCTGTCACTACCAGCGTGATGGGGGCGATATTGATGGTATACTTTGATAGTGTTTCACGTAGTAAGAAGCTCCTCCCATAATGACAGGTCCGCTACTGCCGCGGTGTCTAAGTTAAGGATCTGAAGTTAAAGATCTGATCAGGGTCCTGTGTCTGGGAGAGGAAGACCAGGAGGCGTGATACAAAAAGATCGACCCTCGGGAATGATCCTTGCTGCAAATTGAGCATTCCCGGGAGAGACTGAAGCTGCTCCTTAGTACACCCCCGTGTACGGGTGAAGTCTTGGAGAACTGACCTGACGCGGGTCGGCTTTAGGGACGACAAACGTAGTGAAAGCTAGTTTGAGTGTTTAGCACAACAGAGAATAGGTGAGCAGCCAAGTTGCTACTGGAGATGAGTGACCGATTCGAGTCGGAATGCTTGCAGCGACTGCAATTAAGCCGCTTTATTGGAAAAATGAAAACAAAGTTAGCGGAAATTTTGAGTATGTAGGAACGACCGTGCGCAACATTGTATATGCAGATGGAGTGAGATGTAAAGGTTTATGCTTGATAACGGACGTAAGGCCAGGAATCTGAATTGTAAGTACCACTTTATTGGTATCACTGATGCGAATAGTTCGAATCGGGCTGAGGTGTGAGCACCGGTGGGGTTTGGTTTGTAAAGGATCTTAAACGTTGAGCCGGTGCTGCGACTGGACTCGGATCGGTCGGTGAAGTTTGTATTGCCGAGGATCCGAATCATTGCGCCGATGATGCGACTAGATTTGGAACGGCTGTAGATGTAAGGTGATGAGGGAGCTCATGTTCCGGATCCGCGTCGTTGCACTGATGATATGACTAGACTCAGATCGGCTGATGGTGTTAGTGGTTGAAGGGGTTTGTGATTGCTGAGGATCCGAATCATAGGGCCGATGTTGCGACTAGATTCAGATCGGCTGTTGGTAAGTGCTTGGTACACATCCTTTTTTTTTTTTTTTTTTATAGGTTTTTTTTTTTTTTTTTTTTTTTTTTTTTAGGGAAAATTACATCCAACCTAGTGCAGGGTGGACCTACTTGACTGACCTGGAGGAGAAATGACAGGTGGTGAGGGGTTTGACTAGCTGATTTGAACACGACTGGATCTGTTGTTTCATACACGCTGTTACACTCGGCACTGGTTTAGTGCCTTTTACATGTAAGTGCATTTCTTTTTATTAAATATCCTTTTATATGCGGAGAACACTATGGTCTGCCTGTCTTTTATATATTTATATACCGTATTTATCGGCGTATAACACGCACTTTTTTCCCCTTAAAATCAGGGGAAAATCGTGGGTGCGTGTTATACGCCGATACCCACTGATCCCGGCGATCTCCGCTGACTGAGCGGAGCGCAGCGATCGCCGCCGAGATACACATAGCCGAGTGTACTCGGCTATACTCGGCTTTTCTCGGCTCTGCTCACAGTCACGCCCAGTCCTGTGATATGTCCATCATAGGGCGGGACTAGGCGTGACTGTGAGCGGAGCCGAGAAAAGCCGAGTATAGCCGAGTACACTCGGCTATGTGTATCTCGGCGGCGGCTCCGCCCAGTCCCTGCGTCTCTGCGTTCCCTGCGTTCTCGGCGGCGTTCGCCCCGCTCCGCCTAGTCTCTGCGGCGATCTCGGCGGCGCCAATTTTGAAAACTGGGGCAAGGCTGCACTTAGCAAAGGCTGCACTGGACACTGGGCAAAGCTACACTGGGCAAAGGCTGCACTGGACAAAGCTGCACTGGACACTGGGCAAAGGCTGCACTGGGCAAAGGCTGCACTGGACACTGGGCAAAGCTGCACTGGACACTGGGCAAAGGCTGCACTGGGCAAAGCTGCACTGGACACTGAGCAAAGCTGCACTGGGCAAAGGCTGCACTGGACACTGGGCAAAGGCTGCAATGGACACTGCTGACAAGGCTGCAACGGACACTGGTAAGGCTGCATTTAAATGTAAGTTTTTTTTTTCCTTAAACTTCCCTCCTAAAAGTTTTTTTCCCTAAAATTCCCTCCTAAACTTGGGGTGCGTGTTATACGCCGGTGCGTGTTATACGCCGATAAATACGGTACACACCTCATTGGAGTCATTTGTGATCCGGTCCATCTGCTGTTGTCATCCAACTATCCCGGAGTTGCAATACATGCCTGAGACGTATATACCCATATGGGAAGGTATCTGTGACTCTCTATAACCAAAGGGTCCACTTTGGGAGGTGAGCGGCCATTCTTATTACTGGTGGAGGTCTCTCACTGTGTTCACATCATCTGCATGTTTCCGATTCTATAAATCACTCTAGAAGATCACTGGGATTGTCTTTTGATCTATGGACTTGTTCAGTGCTGCACTGCCTTTTTATATAAGTGAGCGGATCGGATGGTGGAGCGTGTCGGAGAAATTAGTGACAAAAATGTCCCATGACAGAGGCATGAATCGGTGCGCCGCAGGTGCGACTGACAACGACCGGGTTCTGAATTGAGGCCAACTACAACTGGGGCACGCTTAAGACGAGCCTGCACACGAGAATGCAAGTGGGTTCGAATCAGATGCGTGACAGTGAAACGAGTGACAGAAATTTCCCATGACAGACACGAATCAGTGCTGCGCTGTGCGAGGAACAGCAAGCGAACTCTGGAGCATGTACTGAAATGGGGCCAACAGCGACTGGGGCACGCTTGAGACGAAGCTGCACCTAAGGATGGGCGTAGATTCGAATCAGATGTGTTACAGTGGAACGAGTGACAAAAATGTCCCATGACAGGGGCATGAATCGGTGCGCCGCAGGTGCGACTGACAACGACCGGGTTCTGGGGCATGTTCTGAGATGAGGCCAACAACAACTGGGGCACGCTTAAGACAAGTCTGCACACGAAAATGCACGTGGATTCAAATCAGATGCGCGATAGTGAAATGAGTGACAGAAACTTCCCATGACAGAGACTTGAATCGGTGCGGCGCTGTGCGTTTAACAGCAAGCGAACTCTGGAGCATGTACTGAAATGGGGCCAACAACGACTGGGGCACGCTTGAGACGAAGCTGCACCCAAGGATGCACGTGGATTAAAATCAGATGTGTTACAGTGCAATGAGTGACAAAAATGTCCCATGACAGAGGCATGAATCGGTGCGCCGCAGATGCGACTGACAACGACCGGGTTCTGGGGCATGTTCTGAGATGAGGCCAGCAATTGGGGCACGCTTGGCGAACCTGCACACGAAAATGCGTGTGGATTCAAATCAGATGCGTGGCTGTGACATGAGTGACAGAAATTTTCCATGACAGAGGCACGAATCGTGCTGCGCTGTGCGACTATCAGCAAGCAAACTCTGGAGCATGTACTGAAATGAGGCCAGCAACTGGGACATGTATGGGACGAACCTGCACATAAGAATGCGCGTGGATTCAACTCAGATGCGTGATGGTGACGTGAATGACAGAATTCTCCCATGATCTAGGCACGAGACGGTGCGCCGCATGTGCGGCTGACAACGAGCGAACTCTGGAGCATGTACTAAAATGAGGCCAGCAACTAGGGCCCGCCGGGACGAATCGGTGCATTGTGGATGCGACTTGGATTCATATCAGAGTGATGCAGAGGAAATCACTATCGATGCAAGACAAATCAGTAGCTATTTGCAGGGTTTCATGAGGAGAGAGAAGGGTGTGCGAGATGAGACAAGTGAAATTACTATCAGTGGAATGAGATGACAAACTAGCGGGGACGAACCAGTGAGTCGCTGATGCGACTAGATTCGACCGGAGGGTAATGTAAAATAACTGTAATGATAGACAGTGCATTCTAAGTGACATAAGCCTACTACTTGGCGTGAAACGACAAGAAAAAGAGAAAAAAAAAAAGCACAAAACTAAAAACTGATAAAAACAGCTCTGCGTTTGTGTTCACGAATTGCACGACAAGACTGTGGTCTTGCACGAGGCTGAAATAAGGCTGCATATGGAGACTTGACTAATGACTCGCAAGTTCAACAGCGGGGTTTTGATTACATGGTTTACCTGGCAAACAGTGCGTTAAGCAAAGAAATTGCACGAATCCTACCTGTGACAGTTTGAAAACTTGATGTACGAAAAGCATGGTGGGTGTCCAAGACATCCAAAAAGTGTGGTGTTGCGCCATGCATGACGCACAAAAAATTACTTTGGTTTGGTAAAAGAGTGAGAGGAAAAAACGTGTACAAACAATACGCAAGTTCCGCTGCGGGAACTAAAACACACGACATGAAGGCAAACAACAAATGGCAACGATGGAAAGTATGCAACGTACGTGACCAGAATGAGTTCGTAAATATACGAAAGGAATCCGATACGAATCGATAGTGAGGAGTATAGAATTAATGTAATGCAAATTGGTTGTATAGTGTATGCCGCCCTTTAACTGAACACCAATCAATCACCCCTCCCCCCAGGCTAACCAGTGCAGAGAGGCAGCAGGTGGGACTAATTAGAGTCTCCCTTTTTTTTTTTTTTTCCTCTTTTTTTTTTTCCCAAATGGAAGAGACGGCAACCTTATGGACAGTGAATCTTTACGTCCAGTGAAACCTACGGCGAGTGATATCGGACAATGACCGAAAGCGACTCGGAGGTTTGGATTTATAAATGAATCGTATGTATGGGACAGACAATAACTCAGAAGCAGACTTTTAAAGAAAGGAATGCAGGACAGGAAGCATTACTAATTGCAAGATTGTACCTGACGCAAAAGATTCGAAAAGTACCTGCGATAGTGAGCGGGAACCACCGACGAAGACCATGAACGAAGACGCCGAAATGCCCTGCGATCGAAACGCCAGGACTCACAAACATGAGGTGAGCTGGTAAGAGTCTGCCCAGTGAGATCCATTATCACTCACAGGAAACCAACGAAGACTGCAGGTGAGTGGGCTGGTTAAATAGCCCCCCGGGCTCCTCCCATAAATTCAGGCCAGCATACTGGCCTTCTAACTTATTTATTTTTATAATATTTTTTTTTTTTTACAAGCCCTTATGAGGTCAACAGTTTTAGAAGCCGGAAACGCGTTATTTATCCTTTTTATTGTCTCTTTGACCCTGACCATTGTGTGTGGACTATTGAACAGCGGTGTGGCGCTTCCGTTCCTCTTGTTGGATCATAAAAACAGATCTGAGCAGAATTGTCAATCCTTCGTTAGGTAAATCTGATCTCATAGAACTATTTAGGGCTCATTCACACCACAACGCATCCACTAACACAGGAGCTGCTTTTTGTTTTTGTAATGGGTTGGTGTGCGTTTTACATGCGTTGCATTATTTTTTTTTTTGCCTTGCAGTGCGTTGTGATTATGCATGTTTGCGCGCATTTGAATGCGTTGCACTACGCCATAAAAAGTAATGCATGCCGTACTTTTTTTGCTGCTGGGAAAATTAAAATGCAGCGCGCTGATGTGAACGGCATTCATGGAGAACCATTATTATTTTGTTGGGTTGCCATGCAGTCCATGCTTGTGGTCCTACAACGACTGGGAGGCATCTTACAAAGGTGTCGGTGCAAATACATCCGGTCATCAATGTGTGGTCACCCGGTGATGATGTTCTAGTGACTGCCCAATGTACACAGGTATTTTCTATGTGTGAAAAACACACACCCGACCAGGATATGGCACCGCACAATTGGCACACATCCTGCCGCTCAGAGATTTCACCCAACATCTACATTCTTCTGCTGCTTAATACGTGATTGAGCAATCTTCCTGGTTCCCCCCGCAGTGCCCCCCGTCCACGTCTTCTATTCAGTGTACACAGAGCGCTGACATAACCGTTTACTGTCTGTGTCTCTGCGGGTCTTGTGCACAGTAAGGACTGAGCGACAAGTTGGCAAACAAGTTTTGATTACTATTGTTTCACTCTGTGACAAATGGCTGTGATAAGCGTCCCCTCGGACCCCTTCATTTTCTTTTTTTTACAGCAATAAACACAATGAATGCTTGGGTTGAGCTGGACCTAGCAACCAAGGGTGGTACCTGCAGGAAGACGAACCTTGCCCCCACTGTCTTAAATCTTTGAGGCCCCAGAACAATGTTGTAACACTTGGGGGTCCCAGAACAATGACACACTGACACTTGGGGGTCCAAGAACAATGACACACTGATACTTGGGGGTCCAAGAACAATGACACACTGATACTCGGGGGTCCTAAAACAATGACACACTGACACTTGGGGGTCCAAGAACAATGACACACTGATACTCGGGGGTCCTAGAACAATGACACACTGATACTCGGGGGTCCTAAAACAATGACACACTGACACTTGGGGGTCCAAGAACAATGACACACTGACACTTGGGGGTCCAAGAACAATGACACACTGATACTCGGGGGTCCTAAAACAATGACACACTGATACTCGGGGGTCCTAAAACAATGACACACTGACTTGGGGGTCCCAGAACAATGACACACTGACTTGGGGGTCCCAGAACAATGACACACTGACTTGGGGGTCCCAGAACAATGACACACTGATACTTGGGGGTCCAAGAACAATGACACACTGATACTCGGGGGTCCTAAAACAATGACACACTGACACTTGGGGGTCCAAGAACAATGACACACTGACACTTGGGGGTCCAAGAACAATGACACACTGACACTTGGGGGTCCAAGAACAATGACACACTGACACTTGGGGGTCCAAGAACAATGACACACTGACTTGGGGGTCCCAGAACAATGACACACTGACTTGGGGGTCCCAGAACAATGACACACTGACTTGGGGGTCCAAGAACAATGACACACTGATACTTGGGGGTCCAAGAACAATGACACACTGATACTCGGGGGTCCTAAAACAATGACACACTGACACTTGGGGGTCCAAGAACAATGACACACTGACACTCGGGGGTCCTAAAACAATGACACACTGACACTTGGGGGTCCAAGAACAATGACACACTGACACTTGGGGGTCCAAGAACAATGACACACTGATACTCGGGGGTCCTAAAACAATGACACACTGACACTTGGGGGTCCAAGAACAATGACACACTGACTTGGGGGTCCCAGAACCATGACACACTGACTTGGGGTCCCAGAACAATGACACACTGACTTGGGGGTCCCAGAACAATGACACACTGACTTGGGGGTCCCAGAACAATGACACACTGACACTTGGGGGTCCAAGAACAATGACACACTGACACTTGGGGGTCCAAGAACAATGACACACTGACTTGGGGGTCCCAGAACAATGACACACTGACTTGGGGGTCCCAGAACAATGACACACTGACTTGGGGGTCCAAGAACAATGACACACTGATACTTGGGGGTCCAAGAACAATGACACACTGATACTCGGGGGTCCTAAAACAATGACACACTGACACTTGGGGGTCCAAGAACAATGACACACTGACACTCGGGGGTCCTAAAACAATGACACACTGACACTTGGGGGTCCAAGAACAATGACACACTGACACTTGGGGGTCCAAGAACAATGACACACTGATACTCGGGGGTCCTAAAACAATGACACACTGACACTTGGGGGTCCAAGAACAATGACACACTGACTTGGGGGTCCCAGAACCATGACACACTGACTTGGGGTCCCAGAACAATGACACACTGACTTGGGGGTCCCAGAACAATGACACACTGACTTGGGGGTCCCAGAACAATGACACACTGACACTTGGGGGTCCAAGAACAATGACACACTGACACTTGGGGGTCCAAGAACAATGACACACTGACACTTGGGGGTCCAAGAACAATGACACACTGACACTTGGGGGTCCAAGAACAATGACACACTGATACTCGGGGGTCCTAAAACAATGACACACTGACACTTGGGGGTCCAAGAACAATGACACACTGACACTTGGGGGTCCAAGAACAATGACACACTGACACTTGGGGGTCCAAGAACAATGACACACTGACACTTGGGGGTCCAAGAACAATGACACACTGACTTGGGGGTCCCAGAACAATGACACACTGACTTGGGGGTCCCAGAACAATGACACACTGACTTGGGGGTCCCAGAACAATGACACACTGACTTGGGGGTCCCAGAACAATGACACACTGGGGGTTATTTACGAAAGGCAAATTCATTTTGCACTACAAGTGCACTTGAAAGTGTACTGAAAGTGCACTTGGAAGTGTAGTCGCTGTAGATCTGAGGGGGACATGCAAGGAAAATAAAAAACAGCATTTTAGCTTGCACATGATTGGATGATAAAATCAGCAGAGCTTCCCCTCATTTCAGATCTTCCCCTCAGATTTACAGCGACTGCCCTTCCAAGTGCAATTTCAAGTGCACTTTGCACTTGTAGTTTGCACTTGTAGTGCAAAGTGGATTTGCCTTTCGTAAATAACCCACATTGAAACTTGGTGTCCAAGAACAATGACACACTGATACTCGGGGGTCCAGAACAATGACACGCTGACACTTGGGGTCCAAGAACAATGACACGCTGACACTCGGGGGTCCAAGAACAATGACACACTGACACTTGGGGTCCAAGAACAATGACACACTGACACTTGGGGTCCAAGAACAATGACACACTGACACTTTGGGGGTGCAGAACAAGGACACACGGACACTTGGGGATCCAGAACAAGGACGCACGGACACTTGGGGGTGCAGAACAAGGACACACTGACACTTGGGGATCCAGAACAAGGACGCACGGACACTTGGGGGTGCAGAACAAGGACACACTGACACTTGGGGATCCAGAACAAGGACGCACGGACACTTGGGGATCCAGAACAAGGACGCACGGACACTTGGGGGTGCAGAACAAGGACACACTGACACTTGGGGATCCAGAACAATGACGCACTGACACTTGAGCCCCAAAACAGCCAGGATTTTCAGACCCAAGACTGACCAATTTGGGATAGAATTCCATTAATCCGCCAGTATTTTCGGAAAAGCAGACCGGTAAAAAAAATCTGCACACAAAGCTACCTGGTTACAATCGCAGTTATTCTTCCACTCTTTCCCACAACCCCATCCTACTCAATTCTACTTTGCTAAAGTCTTGCAGTCCTAGCATGCACAGTGTGTCAATTCTTGGCTTTACTACAGAGGGAAGAAAGGGGGGGGGGGGGCAGACAGGTCTGCTTTAAAACCATGGATAATCAAATGTCATACTAACTCAGTTGCCCTCTCCTTGACATAACCCATGCATCCTCCTTCAGCTCAACAGACATATCATGTGACCGTGCGAAGAGAAGACCTCTGGGCTTGTGCTGTCAAGGTTCATTCTCCGAGCAGCGAAGAAGAGCCTGCTGTAGACTAAATACATCCATGACAGCTATTGCAGAGGTTTAAAAAAATGGCTGTGTATTGTGGGTTTAAAGGATATCTCCAGGCAAAACCGACCATTTCATTTTTTTATATATCTCAGGGACTTGAGAATTGAGGCCACCACAAAGGCTGGTGTCATGCTCCCGGTCAAGATCTTCATTGACTTGGTAGGAAACACGACTTTAAAAGCTGAACTCTGGGGGAAAAGTCCTCCACTGCAAGGGTTACCTGCCTGTTTTGTCTAGAGGTCAGGAAAAGCACTTTCACTTAACCTGGTCCTTCGTTCTCCCTCGCAGATGATGCTTCCCTACACTCCATACTCTCCCCTTGATGTCCCCATGTCCATTGCAGGGCTATGGGTTCTGCTTTGGTATTGCTGAGGCCAGGGGACCCTAGACCCCTTAATCGTAGGGGAGAAGAGGCTGCAGGGACCAGTCTATCGGCATAAAGCAGCCCGTGGGAGCAGGGGATCCGGTAAAACTTTTGTACTTGGCCCCCTAGACACAAATGAGCAGTTGACCAAGACTTTTCGTTTTACTGGAGTTCAGCTTTAAAGTGTGTGTGTGTAGGTTTGCTTTGGATAGAATGTGGAAAGGTTTCTATTGCTACTTAATGGAAATATTGATACCATCTGGGAATATTATACAATATATCCATGTGCCTGGTCCCTCAACACTTTGAAACCGCGCCTAGTGTTTAAGTGTTTGCAACAGGACTTTGAACATGTGTCACCATCCATGGGTTGGGAAATTTGGAAGGTTGCCCGTGCTGCACTTGGGTGAGAGGGAAGCAGTGCCCGATGTCTTTCTTCCCACCCAAGTCTCCTTAATGGAACAACCACAAGGTTGCACCAGAAAGGCAGCAGCCCAAGCCCACAACCACGACCCACCATTGGGGCCGGGAAGAGGGGTAGGCGAGAGTGGCGGCTGCCCTGTGGGCAGTGTTTTACTGTAGGGATGGGGGTGCCTCCCTTCTGTTTTCAAGGCTCACAAGAGTAGGGATAGCAGCAGTGATTTTGGCAAGCGAGTGAGTACTGGGAGTAGGATCCCCTAAGCTTGTATCTCATGAATGAGGTGGGGGCACAGTTTGGTATCTTTGCCCTGGGCACTGGATGACCTTGTCCCGGCACTGATTGGACTCAACCCACTGGCCGTGATTTCCTCTTCATTGTCCGCATAGCCACCTACCTACGACTAGGTACTGATCCAGTCAGTCTAGCACGGTCTCCAACTGTAACCATGGTTAACTTGGCGTGTTTTTTTGAGGTGCCGCAACATTGCCACTTCCATGGGTACTGTGCCTATGAATTGCATTGTCACGGTTGTACAAGGCGGTTTTGAGGCATTTCAGGGACAGAAAAGACGCCTAAAATCTGCTGTGTTTGGCACCAGTGAAGACAAGCCCTCAGAGAAAAAATACGATACAAAAAAGCTCTACCTCCCTTCTAAAAAATGAGCCTCTACTTCTTTCCTGGCGCATTCACCAGTCTAGTTTGGCAACTCATTTGCCATCCTGGCTTGGCAAATTATGATGCAGGATATGTGTTTTAAACAGACAAAAGATTCATTATTGAATCTTCTGCAAATCCAAGACTCGCTCCTCCTATAAATGGCCACCTTCATGATTTCAGCAGTCACTTTTTATAAACTACATGGCTTTTGAATTAGACTGCAGCTTAGCTGGACCGTACGCTTATCGTATGCGTGTTGGCCTTTGACGGCAGATAATCCAGCGCTGGCATAGCTGTAGGTGGAAAGATGGTTGTGTCGGAACAGCTCGAAGGAACTTTCCTGCCACACCCTGGAGATGGAGCTTTGTAAAGAATGTTGACTGCTATTTCCTAACCGTCATAAATGATCTGCCATTGAGACAGGCAAATGCGAGGAATTTGAATAACTAGCATTTAAAACGAGTTCTTCTGAAAGTGTTATCTGTGCTCCGGCAGACCTTTTAGGAAAAGCCACAGGGCAGGCAGGGTCAATCATTTTTAATGGAAAACACTTAAGCCCTGTACACACGGGCGGGAATCTCGTCGGGGAAAAAAAAAACGTTGGTTTTCCCGACGAGATTCCTGGCAAGATTTTATTGCTCGCCGAGTGTACAGACGGCACATTCAAAAGAACCGCCATTCTTTTGAATGGCAAGAACGCGGTGACGTCATTGACTACGACGAGCATGCGCTCGTCACATTCGATGCCATCGCCGCCATCTTGCTTCACCCTACACTACCCTTGTAAGCTACCGTGCATGCGTCAAAGTCTCATTGAGCATGTGCGGGCTTACCTGGGGACAGGTAAGCATACAAGCCTCGTACACACGCACGGTTTTCTCGCCGGGAAACAGGCCGACGAGAAAATAGAGAGCAGGTTCTCTATTTTTCTCGTCGAGATTCCCGGTAGGTTTTCCCGACGAGAAACCATACACACGACCGGTTTTCTCGGCAAAAGGCTCTCCCAGCAGTTTTCTTGCCGAGAAAACCGGGGTGTGTACAAGGCTTTACACTGACCAGCCTTCAATAAATCATCAATGGCACCTGTAGTTTCCTATCTAACAAAAATTGTTTGGCAAATTTTCATACCTAAGGTCACCTTTTTTTGAATAATGTTATTCAGGACTGGTTCTGTGGAGAGCTTTTTGGTTCATTTTCTGTTTTTTCTCACAATAAACCACTGGGTTACACTTTTTATCATTGGTCCCCAAGCCCTGGTCCTAAAAGCCAAGGCTGCCGATAGGGTGATACAGGCAGTACTCCACTACTAGGCCCAGGTCCCATTGGGTAAGCAGGGGGGCCCCGGCCCGGCAAGGGCTGCCTGTGGGCACCCTCCCAGCTCCTAAATGCCCTTCCTTTTTCCATGCCTCACAATCAAGGAGCTAATATTTTTCGTTTGGTGTAACCCACAAAGGTTGTGTGAGGAACAAGACCTTCTGTACTAGGAAGGTTCTACTGTGCTATGCACTGATTTTGAAAAGGGGTTTTTGGTTCCTTTTTAAATCCTTCTTACAATAGACTTCTGGGTTATACTTTCCCATTGGTCCTTAAGCCCCATGCCTAAAAGCCAAGATAGAGTGGTACAGGTAGTACTCCAGTACAGAACCCAGGCCCTATCAGGTTAACAGGGGAGGTAGGGTCCACTACCCGTGGGTGTCCTACCTGCTACCAACAGTCAGTCTAATAGACTCTACCAGGTCCAGGCCTCATTAGGTCAGTAGGGGGGCCTGAGCCCAGCAGGGGCTGCCGCTGGGCGTCCTCCCTGCTGCTAGATGATAAATTGCAAGCAAGCAGCAGATGTTCTTCATTTGGGGTAACCCACAATGAGACATGTGAATACCTTCTGTTCTAGGAAGGCTCTACTGTGCTACTCACTGGTTCAGAGGAGGGCTTTGTGGTTCCTCCTCATAATAAACTTCTGGATTATACTCTCTTATTGGTCCCTAAGCCCCATTTCTAAAAGCCAAGACTGCTCATAGGTAGGTACAGGCAGTACTCCACTACCAGGCCTGGGCCCCATCAGGTCAACAGGGGGGGGGGCTAGGTCCAGTAGGGGCTGCCTGGGGGTGTCCCCCCTACTGTTAAATGCCTTTTTTTCTTTTGCCACGCCTCACCTTCTTATTCCAAGAAAAGACAAGAGCAAATGTTCTTTGCAACCCACAAGGAGACCTGCAAATACTCTTAGTTCTAGGGAGGCTTTACTGTGCTACGCAATGGTTTAGTGGAGAGCTTTTTGATTCCTTCTTGCAATAAAGTTCTGGGTTACACTTTCCCACTGGTCCCTAAGCACCGGTCCTAAAAGCCAGAGCTGCCAATAGGGTGGAACAGGCAGTACTCCAGTAAAAAAAAAAAAAACTTGCCCTATCAGGTCAACAGGTGGGGGCAGGATCCAGCAGGAGCTACCCTTTGGGTGTCCTACCTGCCACCAACAGTCAGTCTAATAGACTCTATGTGGCTGATTTACTAAAATCGGAGAGTGCAAAATCTGGTGCAGCTGTGCCTGGTAGCCAATCAGCTTCTAACTTCAGTTTGTTCAGTTAAGCTTTGAAAATAAAACCTGGAAGCTGATTGGTTTCTATGCAGAGCTGCACCAGAATTTGCACTCCCAGTTTTAGTAAATCAACCCCAATGTGATTGATCCTTCCTGTAAGCACTGTGCAGGAGTCAGAAGCACAGAATAGCCTATTGGGGCAATGGTGCTGCCATGGCTGGATGACCTTATCACCTTACGCCCACACCAATGTCGCTAATGTTGGTTGTAAATCCTGCACATTGCACACACTGAAACCACCCGTCACACAAAGCACTGGAAGGGGGCCCTGTCGGGTAGGTTCTACAGGGCCCTGTGATTTCTAATGGCAGTCTTGCTAAAAAAGCTATTGATTTTCTGCCACCATATGTGCCGGAAAAACAAAAATTATGTTAAAATGTTCCTCACCACCGACCATCATTCTTATTTAAAGTGGTCTTCCAATGCAGGCAAAGCAACAGGTTAAGTTTTAATGTCGGCTTCTTATATTTCCCTTCGCTCTACGTTTGTGGGAGTCAAGTGACCTGCCCCATACTTTTGGGTATGGGGGAGCATGTAGTGACTACTTTTTCTCCCACGTGGCAGCCCTGGTACTTGGTAAATGACTGTTTGGACTAATAAAATAACGTCATTGGAGCGGGCCAATTTGTTCTTTGGAGATGGCTGCCCATCACTGTTGGATGGGGGCAGAAAAAGAATATTCAGCCCATGTGTTTTCTGATTCCAATTTGGAGCTTGCACGGGGCTTCTTTTCCTGGCTCCGGGCAGGCAACCGGAATAAGAAGCCCCAGGACTCGCAATAAAGTGAACCTGTTGCTTTGCCTTTCATAGTAAAACTACTTTAAGCTGCCATTTTTTTTTTTTTCCATCTTTAGATTATCGAACAATCGTGCACAATATGTAGACGATTTCCTCTCCTTGTTGCTTAAGAATTGTTCTTACACAACTCTGTGCAACTAAAGAATTTGCTACAAATCTCACCAGCGGGTTTAGGTAGCCAACTCCAACTAGGGAGCAGAGCAGGCCCCAGGTTTGGCTTTGTTATTGGACAATAAGACCTGTAGAATAGCTGCTGGGTAGCTTAATATTTGTCTGGCGTGTAAGCTAGCCTGGAAGAAAGGAAATTTGACAGGCAGAGACGAATTCCTGCGGAGATTGTGCAATACTTCCCAGCATGCTTGTCTGCACGCCCTGATTACCTCATTATCTGCAACACCAATCTCACATGTCAGCTCGACCTTAAAGGAACACTACGCTCTCCAGAATTCTTTCCTGCCTTTGTTGTGTCCAGCACATAAGAATGTGTCTTCTATGTAGGTTTAGGGTTTTAGGTGTACAGGGATTAGAGAAAACCTTGGAATGGAGCCATTTTTCTCCTCTGTTGACAACCCTTATCTTCTGACCACACCCACATCTATCTCTATTACGCTCCATTGTATTCTTTATCACACTGCCACACCCATGAGCTTACCTTCCCAATTGGCCTTGCCATGCACTGCAAGAATTTTAACTAGAAATGATCAAGATAATCGCAGGGGTTAGTTCAGGAAGGTTGATAGCCCATCCGATTTGTAAGCATTCACAGAAGTTTTGGTAGTTTTAACTCTTCTTTAGCTGGCCATATGTTGGAAAAATTTTCCTATTGGGAATGTTCATTTGATTTTTTATTTATTTTTTAAGGGTAAGTGACGAGCAAGTTTGAAGGATCAAGATGGATTTCTTTTCTCGTATGAATAAAATTCTAACTGCGAATGTGGTTTACGTTCAGTGACAATCGTACATGTTGTAAGGTGCAAGTTCTAGGCACAAAAGAAACCTGTTTAATACGTCTGGGATTCCATTCAAAGTAGCAGGTCTGGGCAAAATGTTAAAGGCTTGCAAACAAAATTAGTTGACTTGATTAAGGCAAGGTTGAATGCTCTAAAGAAGTCTTTCTCAAGCCCTGTACACACGGGCGGGAATCCCGTCGAAAAAAAACATTGGTTTTCTCGACGGGATTCCTGGCAAGCTTGTCTTGCCAAGCCCTGTGTACACACGCAACCATTCAAAAGAACCGTCGTTCTTTTGAATGGCAAGAACGCGGTGACGTCATCGACTACGATGAGCCAGCGCTCGTCGCATTCGATGCCGTCGCCGCCATCTTGTTACACCCTACAATACCCTTGTATGCTACCGCGCATGCGTCGAAGTCTCATCGAGCATGCGTGGGCTTACCTGGGACAAGTAAGCATACTCACAAAACGGTTTTCTCGGCAGGAAACACTCTGCCGAGAATCCCGGCAAGAAAAATAGAGAGCAGGTTCTCTATTTTTCTCGTCGAGATTCCCGGGAGTTTTCCTGCCGAGAAACCATACACACGAACGGTTTTGTCGGCAAAAAGCTCTCCCAGCAGTTTTCTTGCCGAGAAACCATACACACGAACGGTTTTGTCGGCAAAAAGCTCTCCCAGCAGTTTTCTTGCCGAGAAAACCGGTCGTGTGTATGAGGCTTCAACCTTTTTACCCCAAAGAAACCCTTGACATAATTTTCAGAGCTCAGGAAACCCCTGCTAAAACCAATTCATTGGGGTCTCCGAGAAAATGCCCCTACTTTGGACAGCTAATATGGTCACTGTGTTAATGCAGCTGACATTTTCCAAGTGGCATTGGCCCTGTAACTATGCCAGCGCCAAAAATGGGAGGGTCCATCGGGAATCCACATCTCAAGTAATCCCCTAGAAACATCAGGAGGAACCCAAGGGTTCTAGGCAAAGAATACCCCTTGTAATGGTGGTCAGTCGGAAGAATGGCCTCCTTACAGGGGTGGCCACAATGCCACCCTTATAGACAGCTAAAAAAGATCAATAATGTCATGCTGCTTGCCAAGTGGATCTGGACCCAGAACTATGCAGGTATCATCAGATGGGAGGTCAATAAACCATGGCTCAAGGAGCCCCTAGCAATCTCTGGAGGAATCCTTGGGTTCTATGTGAAGATCACCCCTTACACTGGTCAGTAGGAAGAATGGTTCCCTTACAGGCGTGGCCACAATTGTCACCCTTATAAAGACAGTTAAAAAGACCATTGGGGTCATGCTGCTGGCCTTGTCAAGGGGAATCAGACCCAGAACTATGCAAGTACCATCAGATGGGAGGTCAATCAGCCATGACTCAAGGAACCCCTAGCAATCTCTGGAGGAACCCCAGGGTTCCACATTATTATTATATTATTATTATTATTATTATTATACAGGATTTATATAGCGCCAACAGTTGACGCAGCGCTTTACAATATAGATAACCCTAATTGAGAATAGCTGCGCTAAAGAACTATTTTTTCTTAGGATTTCGGGTAGAATGTTGGAAAGGGAATCTATTGGCCAACTTCAGTTACTGACCTTGATCAAATACTCCAATTAAAAATACATAATGAATGAATGAATACAGACCTACATTCATTTGTGTCTTTATATCTGCCAGGATATCAGCTTTAAATGATTAATCACACAGCCTTAAGGGGGGATCATGTCCTGCCTTGGGAGGGAGGAAGGATAACCGCGGTCCAGTCACATACCAAAAATGCTTTCCTCAACCCAAAAATATGTCGGAGTACCTATGGATAGCTCAGCGCCTGAGAATTTTCTTACTGAGACATTCACATAAAATAAAAAAATGCAGGCACGTCAGTTCCTAAAGCACAGAAGCCGAACAGGGAAACCACAACAACTAGACTCCAGATAGAGGCTGTCTATAAAGCAGCCAGGGGGCCAGATAACGGTTTGAATTACATATGCCTCCAGAGATAGTTAAACGTCGTTATTTGAGTAATATCCGGTTTATATGTAAAACAAAAAAATAACGTTTCATTCCTTTCCTTGTACACAGTAAAATTTTGCCCTACCCGCAATGGCTTGAAGTGTACCTGACTTGTGAAAGCTATAGATGGGGGTGACCATTGACCAGCATCGAAACAATCTATCCTATCGTTACCTGTTGGCTTGACATGTACCTGTTGGTCATACAGTCAAGAAGCTGCCAATTAGTGGTCTTGGGAAGATTGGTGTGACCATTGACTTAACTGAAGCAATAGGTCCTATCCATATCCAATGGCTTAAAGTGTTCCTGTCTTCTGTACAGTCAAGAAGCTGACTTTTAATGGCCTTGGGAATCTATAGATGGGCACGGCCATTGACTATCATTAAAGCAGTCTGTCCTTTCCATACCGGCTGACGTGACATGTACTTGCCTTACGTACAGTCAAGAAGCTGACATTTAGCGGTCTTGGGAATCTACAGATAGCCATGACTAATTTTGAAACAATCTGTTCTACCAATAAAGTATACCTGTCTGTCCTGTGGTGGAAGCCCCTATTGAGTGGTCTTGGGAAGCTATAGATGGGGGCATAATCATTGACCACAATTGAAACAATCTGTCCTATCCACACCCTCTTGGTCTAAAGCATATCAAGAAGCTGCCAATTAGTGGTTTTCGGTAGCTTCAGATGGGCGTGACTATTTACCACCATTGAAACTATCTGTCCTATCAGTACACATTGTCTTAAAGCATACCTGTCTGTCCTCAGTGTCCTGCAGTCGCAAAGCTTCCATGTAGTGGTCTTGGGAAGCTATAGATGAGCTCGACCGTTGGCCACCTTTTCAACAATCTGTCCTATCAGTATCCCCTGTCTTGAAGTGTACCCATCTGTTGTACAGTCAAGCAGCTGCCATTTGGTAGTCTTGGAAAGCTGTAGACCATGGATATGCAATTAGCGGACCTCCAGCTGTTGCAAAACTACAAGTCCCATCATGCCTCTGCCTCTGGGTGTCATGCTTGCTGCTGTCAGAGTCTCGCTATGCCTCATGGGACTTGTAATTTGGCAACAGCTGGAGGTCCGCTAATTGCATATCCCTGCTGTAGACCATTGACCATTGTCGAAACAATCAGTCCTTGTTCCCCATTCATTCTAATGTTGCATTCAGCTTCGGCACAGTAAAGTATCAACGACTGATTCTTGACTATTTAATTCTTATACTATTTACTTTGCTTAGGCCAAATGCAACATCAGAACAAGTCAGGAACAGCTAATGATGTTGCAAGACATTTTTCATATTCAACCGCCCCTAGTGGCGTATTGCTTTGTGAACATCACATATGGGCGTGTTCAAAAAAAAAAAGTCAGTAAATTCGGAAGCCAGACACAATCAGACCATTAGGTCTCTGATGACAATTTGACATATTCCACTCAGTAAAAGTATCCTTTAAATTTTTTCCATAGTTGCCAACTATTCCTAATTTCCGGGGATTGTTCCAGGATTTTTCCACTTTGTCCCTGGAGACCTTCCTAGTTTTCCATTATGACCAGTGGTATAATAAAATCCCCCTTTTGCTGTGTGTTACAATCTGTTCACAGCAGAATTACTCAAAAGGCAACATAGATAGTGGCCTAGGGCATCATAGCCTTCAGAGGCAACACCCATTTATTTGAGCATTATGCCATGGACAGAAAGTGATGCATCCTTGGGTGTAACAAAAGGTTCCTGCCTGATGCCCTGCCCATCATCATCTGGCCACATCTTCAATAGTGCTACCCCCAGTAGACCTACCCTTCACACACAATTGCACACAAAGCTGAACAACCAGGTTTATGCATGGATAATTTGTGTTTGGATGGCCAACCCACCCCCCCTCCCTGCAACTGACCTTTACAAAAACAAGCAGACGGGGGCCACAGGAGAACAATCAATTGTGTGGGTGGGGGAAGGGACGACACAGTTGGCTTAATGCAGCAAAAAGTATAGATAGGCAACGATTTTTTTTTTTGGCTTGTTTGTAGTATCCTTGGGGCTTTTAAGGTAATAATTATCCAAGATGAGTGTTCTCAACATACAACCGTACTCTATAATCCAGTGGAAGAGGTGCCAGAGATGGTTGAGCAACAAACTATCATTGGTACTTATTTTAAAAGGATAGCAACCAAGTAATGGAGGCAATATTTTTGGAAATCTAAATTGAAGGAGGCTTTTATAGTCCAGGAAAATTTGATTACTTGATTATGCAAGTGCATCTATGGACTATGTCATATTCGGCGTTGGAAGGTCCACCAGAGGACTATGTGATCTGAACTGGAAGGCCCACCGGAGAATATGTGATAATCAGTATTGAAAGGTTCACCTTATCTAATGATACCCAATTTCCAAAGGCCATGATGGAACTCGTAGTTCCTCAAGACCGTGAAAGCTGTAAGCCTTCTTGTCCATGGTGGATATGATGGTTCTACCATGGTAAGCCATAATGGATTGTTTCGTTCTCGAACAGATAGCTGCACACGGAGATAGGTGAAACACCAGATGCCAGGCAAGTTATGGTAAAACTTATGGTTCCAAATGACCCAGCCAACCAAGGTTCCTCAAGAATTCTGATCTTAGTGATTGCTGGCCAAGATAGTCAAGACTAATGCCGCGTACACACGACAAGAAATCTCCGATGTGAGCTTTTGGTCGGAAATTCCGACCGTGTGTGGGCTCCATTGGACTTTTTCTGTCGGAATTTCCGACAACAAAAATTTGAGAGCTAGTTCCCAAATTTTCCGACAGGAAAAGTTCTTGTCGGAAATTCCGATCGTCTGTATGCAATTCCGACGCTCAAAAAAGCATGCATTCTCAGAATCAAGCAGAAGAGCCGAACTGCCTATTGAACTTCATTGATCACGGCTCGTCGTACGTGTTGTACGTCACCGCGTTCTTGACCATCGGAATTTCCAACAACATTTGTGTGACCGTGTGTATGCAACGCAAGTTTGAGCTAGAATTCAGTCGGAAAAAAAATCCACAGTTTTCTTGTCGGATTTTCCAATCGGGTGTACGCGGCATTAGATAACGCATGCTGATGGTTGCGTAATGATTAACAACCAGGGAACTAGAAATTATCCCAGCTACACGTGCTGAGGACATGCTGTTTCTTTTAGCTCTATAAGCACTAGATGACTACAAGGGAATACAACTCTAGCTTCTGACACGTGTAGTTCAATAAGAAGTAGACGACCATGAGTGCTTTAGGTCTTCTTGTCCATGGTGGATCTGATGACTCCACTATGGTAAGCCATACGGGAATGTATTGTTCTCTAATCTGCATTGGAAGGCCCACCGGAGGATATGTGATCAGTATTGAAAGGTTCTCCTTATCTAAGGATACCCAATTTCCAAAGGCCATGATGGAACTCGTAGTTCCTCAAGACTGTGAAAGTTGTAAGCCTTCTTGTCCATGGTGGATATGATGGTTCCACCATGGTAAGCCATAATGGATTGTATCGTTCTCAAACAGATAGCTGCACACTGAGATAGGTGAAACACCAGACGCCAGGCAAGTTATGGTAAAACTTGTGGTTCCACACGAGCTAGAAAACCAAGGTTCCTCAAAAATGCTGGGACTTGTAGTCCCACAAGATCTTGGTGATTACTGGATAAGATAGTCAAGGCTTAGATAATGCATGCTGATGATTGTGGTTGAATAACAACCAGGGAACTAGAAATAATCCCGGCTACACGGGCTGAGAACATACTGTTTCTTTTGGTTCTATAAGCACTAGATGACTACAAGGGCATACAACTCTAGCTCTGGCAGCTCGGCAATGCTGATACTTGTAGTTCAATAATAAGTAGATAACCATGAATTAACAAAGCTCTAGTCTAGAGCATCTTGATTACCCACAGACGGTCACAGCTGGCCATCTGAAAGTCCATAAAGCATGCTAAGACTTCTGTAAAGCAGCGTCCCTAACTGACGCAGCTAGATCCCAGTAGGCCATGCTGGTACTTTGTAGTCATACGGCAAATGGATGACTCAGACAGTGATCCAGAAGCTTGAGAAATTTGGTGTCACGCCTAGTTCACCAGAGCCAGACAGCCACCAACTGAGATTGTTGCGGTAGTCATACAATAATTGGAAGACCACCAGATGACTGGAGATCCAAAACCCTGACATTACTCATCTTTAAACCAGAGCCAGACAGCCACCAATTATGAAGGATTTTGCTAAAGTAGATGGATAAGCCATGCTGGGACCTCTAGTCCCACAAGTAGTAGGTCAGTATTCGGGTAGCGTCAGAAGCCAGTAGAGTAACCCATACTTCTACGAAACCCATAAAATCACCAGGAACCTCAGCAGGGGTGAAAAGGCATGCTGATTCTTGTAGTTCTTCAGCAGCTCAGTGACCACAAGTGGTCACCGTAGGAGCTTCAGGAGCCTACAAGACAATGCCGACGCTTATTTCAGTAGGACATCCAAGCTCCCAGTTGGGTAGACCAGCAAAAGCAATCTGATGCTTGTAGTTCATCAGAAGCTCTGCAACCAAAATTGGTCACCTCTGAGGCTTCAAGAGCCCAGAAGATAATGCTGATACCTGTAGTTCAGAAGAACTTCCAAGCCCTTAGTTGGGTTTACCAGCAAGGGCATTCTGATGCTTGTAGTTCACCAGAAGCTCAGCAGCCACAAGCGGTTGGCTCTGGAGCTAAAGGAGCCTACAAGACCATGCTGATACTTGCAGTTTAGAATAACTTCCGAGCCCCCAGATGCGTAAACCAGCAAGGGCATTCTAATGCTTGTAGTTCAGTAGCAGCTTGGCAACTATGGGTGGTCAGCTCTGGAGCTTCAAGAACCTACAGGGCAGTGCTGATACTTGTAGTCCAAGAGGAAATTCCATGCCCCCCCCCTCCGCTGGGTAAAGCAGCAAAGGCATTCTGATACTTGTAGTATATCAGAAGCTCAGCAACCACAAGTGGTCATCTCTGGAGCTTCAGGAACCTACAAAACAACGCTGATACTCGTAGTTCAGAAGAACTTGATAGATACTAAAAATTCAACAGTTTAGATAAAATCAGATATCTCCCCTCCCCCCCCCCCCCATGCCATTCAGCACTCTATTCCATCCAATCTGAAACTGATTACATCACCGCCCTTTATATTGCATCGTCACATCATAAAAAAAGACCGTAACGCGTCATTTTAGGCGTCATGCTGATACTTGTAGTGGTAGACCGCAGAAAGCTTGTCCTAATAATTTAACTGTTAGTGCAAATAAAAAAAGTATCACAGACAGTACTCAACTGTGTTGTTGTTGCAAGTGGACTAACGCGGCTACAATAAGGGGCAGCTAATAAAGCACCCCTGGGGCAGTCTATACACGACACAAGGCTATACGTTCGCCCGCTTACAAAGACATCTGCGACAACACGCCTTACCTTGACTCTCACCCAGGCAGCAGGAAACAGCACTGGAGTGACTGTGTGTCTGAGTCTCTCTCTAGAGCTCAGCCCTGCCCCAAAAAAAAAAAAAAAAGCAATGACATCAGCCCTAATCAAAGAAAAAAGGGTGTGTGTGTGTGTGTAGAGAATGAGAAATGTACTACAATCCTGCCTGTGATTCCAAAGCTGCTGCATGAATCATCAAATGTCATGCAACCTGATAAAATAATCAATGTCGAACGTTTCACGCCGAAAGGCCATTGGCACATCCGTCCACGAAACTAAGGATGTGCTTTTTTAATTTAGTTTTTTTGTGTTTTTTTTTTTTTTGCAGGGAGGAATTTAGAATTTTGTTAAACCACTTTAGATTTTTTTCTTTTTGGTTATTTTTTTTTTTTTCTTAATAACGTTATACAATTTTGTCATTCACAGCTTTTGGATGCAACCGTTAAAGTATACCCAAAGCTAAAACTTTTTTTTTTTTTCATTTTGGGTAGATGATAGTGAACGCTGAACTCTAGGCTGATCTAAAACACACAAATTTATTTTAAAGTTTTTTTATTTTTTTGTTTTTGTTTTTCTTTTAAGGGGGACTATTTTTTTTTTAAACAACTTTAATATATACTGTATATACTCGAATATAAGCCGAGTTTTTCAGCAAATTTTTTTGTGCTGAAAATGCCCCCCACGCTCGAGTCACCTTTTTGCTCCTGATCTCCCGGACTTTGGGGACCCGGTACTGGTACCATGTAGCCCCACTCTTCCTCTACAAGAGTGCAAAGTTTGTTGTCCGGGGAACCTACGGCCGGGGAGCACCGATTTTTTTTAAAGCCGGGCACCCCTTCCATAGACTCCCATGTTAAACGGTAATTTCTCCGGTGATTTTGGGGACCCAGGACTGGCCGGCCCTAGGTTACCTGGACCCCAACACTGGCACACATGTAGCCCCACTCTTCATCTACAAGTGTGCAAAGTTTGTTGTCCAGGGGACCTAAGGCCGGGGAGCACCGATTTGTGCAAAGTTTGTTGTCCGGTGAACCTACGGCCAGGGAGCAACGATTTTTCAAAGTCGGGCACCCCTTCCATTGACTCCCATGTTAAACGGTAATTTCTCCGGTGACTTTGGGGACCCGGTCGAAGGTCCCCTGGATGCGAAACTTGGCACACATGTAGCCCCAGTTGTTCTCTACAAGTGTGCAAAGTTTGTTGTCTGGGGGACCTACGGCCGGGGAGCACCGATTTTTCAAAGCCGGGCACCCCTTCCATAGACTCCCATGTTAAACGTCGGTCTAGTCATGGGCACAGTGAGGCATGCAGATGGACACCCTAGGCTTATACTCGAGTCAATACGTTTTCCCAGTTTTTTGTGGTAAAATTAGGTGCCTCGGCTTATATTTGGGTCGGCTTATACTCGAGTATATACGGTACTCGAGTATAAGCCGACCCTAATATAAGCCGAGGCACCTAATTTTACCACAAAAAAATGGGAAAACTTATTGACTCGAGTATAAGCCTAGGGTGTCCATCTGCATGCCTCACTGTGCCTCACTGTGTCCATGCCTCACTGCACCCTTGTCTCACTATGTCCATGCCTCACTGTGCCTCACTGTGCCCATGCCTCACTGTGCCCATGCCTCACTGTGTAAGGTGACCAGATTTTTAAAATGAAATCCGTGGACATATTTTTTTTTTTACTAGTAATGGCGACAATCGGCGACTCTCTGTCCATCGCCGTCGCCTCCCGCCTCACAGCTTGTCAAGTCTTACTTTCCGGGCCCCGGCTACTACTGGGTGGGGAGCTAGGAAGATCACTTTGAAGGAGATAAGCAGGCAGGCGGCTGGCCGGGACTTGAGTCAAGGCAGAAGAGCATAGGAGTGAAGCTGAATGGGCACCTGAAACTGAAGAAATATTCCCTCCGCTCCGACCAGCACATGATTATCAGAAAGGGGCACAGATAATGGAAAAAAATACACCCCCCCCCCCCCCTAAGCTAGTAGGAGCGGGGGGGGGGGTGTATATCAGAATTATTTATTTTTTTATTCTGCACAGACTGTCTTTGAAATTGCCCCAACTCTTGTTCAAATCCAATCCGGGGACAAAAACCGGAGACAGACTTGGTCCGGGGACAGTGTCCTCCAATCCAGGGACTGTCCCCTGAAACCGGGGATGTCTGGTCACCCTATCACTGTGCCCATGCCTCACTGTGCCCATGACTAGCCTGACGTTTAACTTGGGAGTCTATGGAAGGAGTGCCAGGCTTTGAAAAATCGGTGCTCCCCGGCCGTAGGTCCCCCAGACAACAAACTTTGCACACTTATAGAGGAGAAATGGGGCTATATGTGTGCAAAGTATCGGGTCCAGGGAACCTACGACCGGCCAGTACCGGGTCCCCAAAGTCACTGGAGATATTACCGTTTAACATGGGAGTCTATGGATGGGGTGCCCGGATTGAAAAATCGGTGCTCCCCGGCCGTAGGTCCCCCGGACAACAAACTTTGCACACTTATAGAGGAATAGTGGGGCTACATGTGTGCCAAGTTTGGGGTCCAGGGGCCCTACGGCCGGCTGGTACCGGGTCCCCAAAGTCCGGGAGATCAGGCACAAAAAGGTGACTTGAGTATAAGCCGAGGGGGCATTTTCAGCACAAAAAAATGTGCTGAAAAACTTGGCTTATACTCGAGTATATACGATATACTGTATATATATATATATATATATATATATATATATATATATATATACAGTGGGTAAAGAAAGTATTCAGACCCCCTTACATTTTTCACTCTTTGTTATATTGCAGCCATTTGCTAAAATAATTTAAGTTCATTTTCCCCCTCATTAATGTACACACAGCACCCCATATTGACAGAAAAACACAGAATTGGTTCCATTTTTGCAGATTTATTAAAATAGAAAAAGTGAAATATCACATGGTGCTGATAGGAGGAGAGAGCAGTGTGACAGAGATAAGCTCTTCATTGTACTGCTTCTCTTTTCACTGTCCAATCACAGGCTGGGTTTGGAGGAAGCGGGTTGAATGATACTGGCCATCAAAATGAGGACACCTAGTGGCAGAAAAAATACTGTATGGAATACAGGAGACACACGGCGAAAGCGAGGAGGAGAAGAGCTGCCGATGGCTGGATGCCCGGTCCCCGATACCGACTCCACGGATGCTCGATCCCCACCGCCGATGGGGTAAGTGCTGGTGGAATGACCGGCAAGACAGCGGGGGGGGGGGGTTTGAGTTGTCGCTTGGGGGGGGTTCGGTTGCTTGCCGCCCCCCCCAAACAAAAAAACTCCAGCCGCCACTGGTTGAGGTCTGGGCTCTGTGTAGGCCATTCCAGTTCCTCCAAACCAAACTGGTAAAACCGTATCTTTTTATTGGAGCCGTCCAACATTTACGAGGTCAAGTGCTGATGTTGGATGAGAAGACCTGGCTTGCAGTCAGTGTTCCAATTCACCCCAAAGGCCTTGAGTAGGGTTGAGGTCAGGGTTTTGTGCAAGACCCTCAAGTTCCTCCACATCAAACTGGCCAAACCATATCTTTTATTGAGCCGGACAAATTTATGAGGTCAGGTAATGATGTTGGATGAGAAGAACTGGCTCACAATCAATGTTCCAATTCATCCCAAAGGTGTTCAGTAGCGTTGAGGTCAGGGCGCTATACAGACCAGTTGAGTTCCTCCACACCAAACTGGTCAAAGGTTTTCACTAGAGTTGAGGTCAGGGCTCCGTGTAGGCCGTTCCAGCCCCATCAAACTGGTAAAACCGTATCTTTTATGAGGCCGGCTAACATTTACGAGGTCAAGTACTGATGTTGGATGAGAAGACCTGGCTTGCAGTCAATGTTCCAATTCACCCCAAAGGCTTTGAGTAGGGTTGAGGTCAGGGTTTTGTGCAAGACCCTCAAGTTCCTCCACACAAAACTGGTCAAACCTTGTCTTTATGGAGCTGGCCACTATTTACAAGGTCAGGTAGCGATGTTGAGGGAGATGCTACCGGCAGGAGGAAGCATGCCCTCAGTCTCCTCTTCCCTAGTGAAGCAGGGTAGGTGAACTACATCAGACATTTATGAACCCTACAACATGGTGACCAGATTTTTAAAATGAAATCCGGGGACATATCTTTTGTTGTTGGCAAATGGTAAACTATTTTATACGCATATTTTCCTCGAATTATATATGCAGCCAGTGGTGTAGTGCGGGTTGTCAGCACCCGGGACAAGGCAAGAAATATGCACCCCCCACCAGACTTTTAGCACTCCCTGAGTCCCTTCCACTAGTACAGTAGTACTGACCAACTTGAATCCTACACTGACCTACCTGACCACTGCACTAACCTACCTGATTCCTACACTGACCTACCTGATTCCTACACTGACCACTACACTGACCTACCTGACACTGACCTACCTGATTCCTACACTGACCTACCTGATTCCTACACTGACCTACCTGATTCCTACACTGACAACTACACTGACCTACCTTATCCCTTCACTGACCACTACACTGACCTACCTGATTCCTACACTGACCACTACACTGACCTACCTGATTTCTACACTGACCTACCTTATCCCTTCACTGACCACTACACTGACCTACCTGATTTCTACACCGACCACTACACTGACCTACCTTATTCCTACACTGACCTACCTGATCCCTACACTGACCTACCTGATCCCTACACTGACCTACCTGATTCCTACACTAACAACTACACTGACCTACCTGATTCCTACACTGACCACTAAACTGACCTACCTGATTCCTACACTGACCTACCTGATTCCTACACTGACAACTACATTATTCCTACACTGACCACTACACTGACCTACCTGATTACTACACTGACCTACCTGATTCCTACACTGACCTACCTGATTCCTACACTGACCTACCTGATTCCTACACTGACCTACCTGATTCCTACACTGACCTACCTGAATCCTACACTGACCTACCTGAATCCTACACTGACCTACCTGATTCCTACACTAACCTACCTGATTCCTACACTGACAACTACACTGACCTACCTGATTCCTACACTGACCACTACACTGACCTACCTTATTCCTACACTGACCACTACATTGACCTACCTGATTCCTACACTGACAACTACATTATTCCTACACTGACCACTACACTGACCTACCTGATTACTACACTGACCTACCTGATTCCTACACTGACCTACCTGATTCCTACACTGACCTACCTGATTCCTACACTGACCTACCTGATTCCTACACTGACCTACCTGAATCCTACACTGACCTACCTGAATCCTACACTGACCTACCTGATTCCTACACTAACCTACCTGATTCCTACACTGACAACTACACTGACCTACCTGATTCCTACACTGACCACTACACTGACCTACCTTATTCCTACACTGACCACTACATTGACCTACCTGATTCCTACACTGACCACTATACTGACCTACCTGATTTCTACACTGACCACTACACTGACCTACCGTTATCCCTACACTGACCTACCTTATCCCTACACTGACCTACCTTATCCCTACACTGACCTACCTTATCCCTACACTGACCTACCTTATCCCTACACTGACCTACCTTATCCCTACACTGACCTACCTGAGTCCTACACTGACCTACCTGAGTCCTACACTGACCTACCTGATTCCTACACTGACAACTACACTGACCTACCCGATTTCTACACTGACCACTACACTGACCTACCTGATCCCTACACTGACCTACCTGATCCCTACACTGACCTACCTGATTCCTATACTAACCACTACACTGACCTACCTGAGTCCTATACTGACCACTACACTGACCTACCCGATTCCTGCACTACTTACACCCCCCCCCCCCCCCACATGAACAGTGTAGATTGGTTGATTTTGCTAACCTCTCCATGGTCTCTATTATAATCCATTAGAGCAGGGCTCTCTCCAGCACCAGGTACTGTTCCCGACACCCAGCCGCTCCTCAGTATCCCCTGCCAAGAGCTTCTCCAATAGTCGCCGTACGCTCTGCACCGCCCCTCCCCTCCATCGTTCTCACACACACAGGGGTCGCCCGCACCAGAGGGATCATGGGGAACAGGCTGGACCACAGGAGTCCCTGGGAGGGGGGGGCAACACAGCACACTTGGGGGTAACGGTAATGATTTTGCGCCACCCCTAAATGTTGCACCCTGGGCGAGAGTACCAGATGCCCCCCCATGCCACTGCAATCCGGGGACAAATCCGGGGGCAGACTGGCTCCAGGGACAGTGTCCTCAACCCGGGGACTGTCCCCGGAAACCGGGGATGTCTGGTCACCTTACCCTACAACTACCAGGGTGTACATGGTTCTGCCATTTTTGAGGCAGTATCTACTTCAGGAAGTCGATGGTGACCATGGATGATGCCTGAACAAAGATTGTGCTGCTGATTTGGAGAAAAAAAACGGGAGGGGATTGGGAGAAGGAGATACTGTGATCTCCGTGAGGGGTAATAAATACTTGGAACTGTTGAAACATTACTTAGCATGGATGTAGAAAAACTATATTCGATGATAGGTATACTTTAAGAGTTCTAGGGTTAAGGTTAGGGTGAGCATCCTGGGGTCAGTTAGGGTCAGCATCTTGGGGTCAGTTAGGGTTAAGGTTAGGGTGAGCGTCCTGGGGTCAGTTAGGGTTAAGGTTAGGGTGAGCGTCCTGGGGTCAGTTAGGGTTAAGGTTAAGGTGAGCCTCTTGGGGTCAGTTAGGGTTAGGGTGAGCGTCTTGGGGTCAGTTAGGGTTAAGGTTATGGTGAGCGTCTTGGGGTCAGTTAGGGTTAAGGTTAGGGTGAGTGTTTTGGGGTCAGTTAGGGTTAAGGTTAGGGTGAGCGTCTTGGGGTCAGTTAGGGTTAAGGTTAGGGTGAGCGTCTTGGGGTCAGTTAAGGTTATGGTGAGCGTCTTGGGGTCAGTTAGGGTTAAGGTTAGGGTGAGCGTCTTGGGGTCAGTTAGGGTTAAGGTTAGGGTGAGCGTCTTGGGGTCAGTTAGGGTTAAGGTTAGGGTGAGCGTCTTGGGGTCAGTTAGGGTTAAGGTTAGGGTGAGCATCCTGGGGTCAGTTAGGGTGAGCTTCCTGGGGTCAGTTAGGGTTAAGGTTATTGTGAGCGTCCTGGGGTCAGTTAGGGTTAAGGTTAGGGTGAGCGTCTTGGGGTCAGTTAAGGTTAGGGTGAGCGTCTTGGGGTCAGTTGGGGTTAAGATTAGGGTGAGCGTCTTGGGGTCAGTTAGGGTTAAGGTTATTGTGAGCGTCCTGGGGTCAGTTAGGGTTAAGGTTAGGGTGAGCGTCTTGGGGTCAGTTAAGGTTAGGGTGAGCGTCTTGGGGTCAGTTGGGGTTAAGATTAGGGTGAGCGTCTTGGGGTCAGTTAAGGTTAGGGTGAGCGTCCTGGGGTCAGTGTTTCCTCTCTATTTGGGGGCTACAGTGGGGAAGGGGAGTGAAGGCAAGGTGGCAAGGGCTGGTCCAAATAGGGAAAAGCACAGGTAGCCTTTAGGGCGAATTGAGCTGACGGAGCTATGACCTTTCCCGGGAGGGGAACGTACAAATCAGACAGAGATCTTCTAAATCTCTTTTATGAAATCTTTGTGCTGCTGGTTGGCTCTGTCTTGCTGCGCTACAACGGTGATAAATCTCCCCTCCCCCAGGATCCAGAGAGAGTCATTACTTGCATACAGGCCATTTCCGTTGCATAACAAAAAGGTAACTTACTTCCCTTTTCTTATGAAAAACATTCAACGCATTTCATGACTTCATTAAGAAGCCTATAAATCCTCTAAAAAAAAAATCTACTCCGTGTTCGAATTTAAGTACTGCTGGGTAGTAACATCTCCTAGCTGTGCAGTCAAAAAATAATCATTATGTGAGCTTCCATGATGTTACGGGATCTTAGCATGATGCAATGGAGGGGGCGGGGCAGGGACACATAGTTTGTGAGGATATCGAGCACTAGTTTGGAAGGTTTAATTGCTCCCTCATGGAAAAGGACGAAGGTTTACTTACATTTTGTTGCAGGGCCATCTTAATGCATGGGCACCCCTGGGCACTGCCCAGGGGCGCCAGGTGCATGGGGGCCCCATAATAATCTTGCATTACATCATCCTTGCCAACTGTCCCTGATTTGCTGGGACAGTCATGCTTTTACTAAACTGTCCCAGGATGGCCGTGTCCTGGGCAGCGTCCCGGAACCAGTACTGTGCCCTCCTGACATACCCTGTGCTGTGCCTTTTCTGCCTCCCTCTGTACTGTGCCCTTTGTGTTGATTCATCTTTGATTTATGGCATGTGTTCTCATTGTTTAAAATTGATTTAATTGAAAGTACTAATCAATATATTTTTCATTCTATCAACTATTAATACTATAATTCTTCAGTGTAGGGGTGCAAATTGGGGCAGGCTGGTAGGGGCCCCAGTGTATTACTTTGCCCAGGGGCCCATGATGTTATTAAGACGGCCCTGTTTTGTTGTATGTAGTTCCCCCATGTTAGGACAGTCTTCTGCTTTTTTTTTGTTTTGTGAGACCGGGGTCCTCCTTTAATTATCTGCTGATCTGACAATCTGTGTGGTCTGGCGAGACGAGGAATCTAAATACACATTGTTCCAGAATGAAAGAAGACTTGGACGGTGTCCAGATATACATGGAGAACAGAATCCATACCTTGTCCAAAAAGAACAAAAGGGATTTATAATAATCCCCTTCTTGTTCTACACGAGGCGTTTTCAAAGAGATGGTTTAAAGAGGACCTGTCAACGGGGCTCAAGCTGGTCCTACAGTGGAAGGAAGTACGTTCAACATTTTACATTTTAAGGTTTGTTTGAATTTCTAAATGTGTGTGTGTGTGGGGGGATCAACTCAACATCTACATACATGGTGTATGGCCAGCGTAAAGCAAGTCATGGAATAATAGATGGTCTTTTCTTCCACCACAGGTACATTGGTAATCGGAGAGGAAATACCCCCTTTCCTTGGTGGTCAGTGGAGAAGTTCCCCCTTACATTGGAGGTCAGTAAAGAAATGTCACCTTACATTGATGATCAATGGAGAAATACCACCTTACTTTGGTGATCAGAGGGGAAATACCCCCTTACATTGGTGGTCAGTAGAGAAATGCCCCCTTTCCTTGGTGGTCAGTGGAGAAATACGCCCTTACATTGGAGGTCATTGAAGAACTGACCCCTTACACTGGTGGTCAGTGGAGAAATGCCCTCTTACATTGGTGGTTAGTGTAGAAGTTGCATTGATGGTCAATGTAGAAGCTCCCCCTTTCCTTTAGTGGTTAGTGAAGAAATACCCCCTTACATTGGTGATCAGAGGGGGATAACCTTCTTACATTTGTGGTCAGTAGAGTAAGGCCCCCATTCCTTGGTCGTCAGTGAAGAAATGCCCCTTTACTGTACATCGGTGGAGAGATGGAGAAATGTCCCCTTTTCTTGGTGGTCAGAGGAAAAATTCCCAATTACTGATCAGAGGGGAAATTCCACCTTACATTGGTGGTCAGTGGATAAATGCCCCCTTTCCCTTGGTTGTCAGTGGAGAAGTTCCACTATACAATGGAGGTCCAGAAAGAAATGCCCCCTTAAATTGGTGATCAATGGAGAAATACTGTGCCACCTTACTTTGGTGATCAGAGTGGAAATACCCCCTTACTTTGACGGTCAGTAGAGAAATGCCCCCTTTCCTTGTAGGTCAGTGGAGAGATGCCCCCTTTTCTTTGGTGGTCAGCAGAGAAATTCCTCCTTACTGTACATTGGTGATCAGAGGGGAAATACCCCCTTCCATCGGTCGTCAGTGGATAAATGTCCCTTTTCCTTGGTGGTCGGTGAAGAAGTTCCCCCTTACTTTAGAGATTAGTAAAGAAATGCCCCCTTACATTGGTGATCAATGGAGAAATACTGTACCACCTTACTTTGGTGATCAGAGGGGAAATACCCCCTTACATTGGTGATCAGTAGAGAAACGCCCCCTTTCCATGGTGGTCACTGGTCAGTAGAGAAATGCCCTCTTTCCTTGGTGGTCAGTAGAGAAATGCCCCCTTTCCTTGGTGGTCAGTAGAGAAATGCCCCCTTTCCTTGGTGGTCAGTAGAGAAATGCCCCCTTTTCTTGGTGGTCAGCAGAGAAATTCCTCTTTACTGTACATTGGTGATCAGAGGGGAAATACCCACTTACATTGGTGGTCAGTGGGAAAATACCCCCTTACATTGGTGGTCAGTAGAGAAAAAAAACCTTTCCATGGTGGTCCCTGGCCAGTAAAGAAATGTCCCCTTTCCTTGGTGGTCAGTAGAGAAATGCCCCATTTCCTTGGTGGTGGTCAGTAGAGAATTGCCCCCTTACATTGGTGGTCAGTGGATAAATGCCCCTTTTCCTTGGTGGTCAGTGGAGAAGTTCCACCTTATTTATGGTCAATGGAGAAAATCTTCCTTTCCTTGGTGGTCAGTGGAGGAGTTCCCTCTTTCATTGGAAACCAGTGAAGAATTGCCCCTTGCATTGGTAGACATTGTAGGTGGGGGGCTCAAAGAACACCCAGTAACCTGCAGAGGAACCCTAGTGATCCACAGAACCCTGGTTGAGAAAGCCTCTTCTAAATATATACTGTATATATAGTCGCAGATCTGCTGCTAGCCAACCAGGAACAATTAGACCGTCTCCCACTAATACAATCCATGGCCTATAACTCAATTTATAGACTGTAAGTCAATTACAGCGCCGTCTTTCTTCTACAAGGGAGCCAAGCTGAATTCTTTGTGCAATTATCTAATGGAGGAGACTCTGTCGTCTTCTTACATTGTATTGATCTATATAAGTACATTTCCATTACTCCTAGAAAAAAATATCTCATTGATTTTGATAGATTGTACTTGTCCATGGATATCAGGATAAACCGTTTGCTCATTACATTGGCAGGATCTGCTTCCTTCTTGGTAGTTCTGCCCGGTTATAGTTAAAGTAGATATCAAAAAGCGATCACTTAAATTTCATAAAAAAAAAAAAAAAAAGGCTTTCTAATCATTTGAAAATAATTCAGTGTGCGTAAATCGCGCTTTTAAAACCGCAAGCGGGAGCAATTCCAATTCGTGGTAAAATGCACGTTTGCGATTCTGCGACGATCGTTGTGGCAAAACACGCGTTTTAAAATCGCATCAAGCTTGTTGCCAAAAAAAAAGGAGCCGGAGCTTCCCGTCTGTCTCCTGCAGGGGGAGGGATGATCGCCGCCTTCCTATCTGTCTCCCGCGGGGGGGGGGTGTTGGTTGGGGGGGGATCTCCGCCTTCCCGTTCGTCTCCCGCAGGGGGAGGGATGATCGCCGCCCTCACGTCCGTCTCCTGCAGTGGGGTGGCGTTGGTTTGCCCCCCCCCCTAAAAAAAAAATATTGAGCTCAAGATCCTTGCTGATTGAATAGCTCTAGTTATGACTCAGCCAGGGGGGTGTATGTGACCTCTGCAGAGAGACCGCTGCTTCCACACACACAGAGCAAGGGTCGTTCTCTGCAGCATGCTGGTAGGAGACAGGCTTTTCTACTATGCTGTGGCTGCTTTTTAAAGAAACTTTTTAAAGGATTTTGACAGCTCTTACTGTAAAGAATCCCTTCCTTTTACAGATGGAAATTATTTTGCTCTATGCACCTGTCCCGTTATCCTTATGTTCAGTCCTTGGGATAAAAAGTCCCCTTTTTTAAATACTAGTATCTGGTTGGGGATGAGCCGGGCGCTCATCTTTTTTTGGCCGCTGATGAGCTGAAGATTGGTCTCTGGCCGCGGCATTTCCCTGTGGATTCTAGGATAGGACTTTAGAATATAAAGGCAGGAAGACGGAGGATGTGTGCCGGAGGGAGATAACCGCCGGGCTCCGGGTTAATTTAGGAACGCGGCTGAGTGAAAGGTTTACTGGTATAAACAATTGTTATCGCTTTCCATCCCGAGCTGGGGACATCAAACCTGCCATGGGTGATACAGAGCGCGCTCCTGTCCTCGCTCCGACAGACGCTTACGTCACGCCCAAAAGGTCAGTCCACCCCAAGGAGACGTATGGGCTACGTCAGTAAGACCACTTTCACACTGAGGCGCTTTTCAGGCACTTTCACGCTAAAAAAAACGCCTGAAAACGTATTTCCATTAAAATCAATGAATGCTTTCACACTGGGGCAGTGCGCTGAAAAAACGCCCCTCTCCATTGAAATGAATTGAAAGCGCTTCAAAAGCGCCTGAAAAGCGCTTCAAAAGCGCTCAGTGTTTTGCTGGCAGTTTTTCAAGCGCCTCAGTGTGAAAGTGGCCTTAGGGCTTAATATTTCTTGGATACATCATCTGAAAAATCTCCCCCCCCCTTCATATCTAAAGATTATGCGTTTAAATCCTGCCCAGGACAACATCTGCATGGAGTTTGTACTCTGGATAGTCCTTTGGTGCCTCCGTTTCGTTTCATAACATGAACCTTTTTGAAAACGTTTCCATATTCATGACATACCTTACTTTTGACCCATCAGCACTGGGTCTCTGTGCTTCTCTGTGCAATGCATGCAGATCATGGCTGGTGGGAGAGGCCAGCAGGGTGCTGTACATGGCTTCCTGAAAACATCAAAGCACCCTGCTTCAGCACGCCTCTCAAGAGCCCCTAGCCCTGATACAAACATAACTTTTTACAAGGGTTCTAACCCCTTCCTTACTCAAAACTAAACTTCAGCCTTAAAGAGGAAGTAAACCCTGATGAGTTTTACTTCCTCTTTATTCACCTGCAAAGTAATAAGCATAATGGGCTAGTATGCATCGCTCCTGCCGCTAGATCCCCGCTGCAGGAAGCATCCATTTTCCCCCCTCTTCCTTCCGGGGGCCGTGGACTCCGGCTCTGTGACTGGCCGAAGTCGCGTGACGTCACTCCCACGCATGCGCGCAGGAGACGACGGTCGCGGCACGGGCCCTATAGAAACGGTACGTTCGTGCCCTTCTTGTAGTGGGCATGCGCCGATTTATGTCGGCGCAAGTGTATAAAGTGTATAATATGGTATAAGACATGTGCAAAACGAAAAAAAAATGGTATAAATTCGTTTAGTTAAATTTGTTTTATTTGTTTATAAGTTTTCCGATCAAATTCAAAAAGTTTTCGAATTCGAATAGGTTTCGAATTCAAATCGTTTTCCAATTTCCAAAAAGAATAAAATAGAATAGAAAATAAAAAAAAAGAAATAAAATATAATTTTTTTTTGTTTTTCTATTATATTCCTTTATTTTCTATTCTATTTTATTCTGTTTGGAAATTGGAAACTATTCGAATTCGAAAACTTTTTGAATTCGAATAGGTTTCTAATTCGAATCGTTTTCCAATTTCCAAAAATAATAAAATAGAATAGAAAATAAAGAAATTAAATATAATTTTTTTTATTTTATTTTTTCTATTATATTCCTTTATTTTCTATTCTATTTTATTCTGTTTGGAAATTGGAAAACTATTCAAATTCGAAAAAAATGTGAATTTGAATTCGAATAGGTTTTGAATTCAAATCGTTTTCCAATATCCAAGAATATTAAAATAGAATAGAAAATAAAGAAATAAAATATATACATTTATTTTTTATGTTTTCTATTATATTCCTTTATTTTCTATTCAATTTGTTCTGTTTGGAGATTGGAAAACCATTCGAATTCAAAAACTTTTTTGAAAATAATAAAATAATAAAATAGAATAGAAAATAAAGAAATAAAATAGAAACAACATTTTTTTTTGTTTTTCTATTATATTCCTTTATTTTCTATTCTATTTTATTCTGTTTGGAAATTGGAAAACTATTCAAATTCGAAAAGTATGCGAATTCGAATTTCGTCCGAATTTTTTTTCTTCGTTATTTCGGATTTTTTTTAAATTCAGTACTATTCTAATTCGGAAATTCAGATACATCCGAATTTCTGAATAACTAAAATTTGTCCAAAAACTGTGCAGGTTTAGGAGATCTTTCTAGTACCTACGGGTAAGCCTTATTATGGTTTATCCGTAGGTAAAAATGGTGTGCAAGGGTTTACAACCACTTTAAGTGCAAATTTTAATCTGCTTGTATTTTACCTTCTCTGGTTTCTCCCCCTGCAAAAAAAAAACAAATCCATTATATATTTTATTTTAGATCCAGTGACATCATCACTGGGTCTCTGTGCTTCTCTATGCAGTGTAAGTAGATCATGGCTGGTGGGAGGGGGCCAGCAGGGGGCTGTACATAGCTTCCTGAAACCATCACAGCCCCTTGCCTTAGTACTCCCTCAGCCCTGATGCAAGCAGTGGGAGGAGTTATGCAAATATCAGGATGCCTTGATGGGTGGGTGTCAGTTTGGAGGAGTGAGCGTTCCTACGCAAGGGTGTATTTGCACAGTTAACGCCCATGTGTGATGCTCCATGATTAAAAGAAATGGAATCCAGTCGGGCTGGGGAGGTAAGTGCTAGATGATGCTGGACGTCCTCCAGCCAGGAAATGAGGCTCTTATCTGACTTGCTGCAGCTTCTAATGCACATGGTGAGAAGCTCACAGTGTGCAGTGAAATCAGAGGAAGCCATTTCAGTATAGGAGAGGAGCCGCTACAACTGTGCAAGACTGGAGTTGCACATTAAACAGAGCAGACCCCTCCCCCCCCCCCGTTATGTCTTTGTTCATATTAACAGACCTCATTTTATTTTATTGGTGACAAGATCAACTTGTTACATCTGAGACTACACCACCGATCTATGTGAATCTCACCCTGCGATTGGCCTCCCGGTGGGGGGGTGGATGTCCTCCGGCACTCTTTCTATTCTGCCAAAAACATTTTGGAAGTGCAGCCAAAATCTCGTGTTCTTCTATGATACCCCGGAGCCCCTCTTCAACCTGTGTCTTCCCTCTAATCCAAGATGATCATTTGTTTCCAATTATAATTTATAAGAACCTTCATCCAAACCGCTCGACAATTATTTAATGCGTGAGAAAAATGCCGAGGAAGATGTTCAGAATTCCTGCGTGGGGGCTCGTCCGGGATGGTTTAAAGGGCAAATCTAGGTGATGCTCGGGATCCGCGGATCGCTAATGTTACAGAGAAAGCTTTTCCCTGTGCCCCTAAAATCAGAAAGATCAGGCCCTGTTCATGTCTCCCGTAGAGGGAACGAGCGTTCCTGCTCACAACTTTTGTAGCGCGCATACCCGCCTTTCCATGTGTCGCGCATACCCGCCTTTCCATGTGTCGCGCATACCCGCCTTTCCATGTGTCGCGCATACCCGCCTTTCCATGTGTCGCGCATACCCGCCTTTCCATGTGTCGCGCATACCCGCCTTTCCATGTGTCGCGCATACCCGCCTTTCCATGTGTCGCGCATACACGCCTTTCCATGTGTCGCGCATACACGCCTTTCCATGTGTCGCGCATACACGCCCTTCCATGTGTCGCGCATACACGCCCTTCCATGTGTCGCGCATACCCGCCTTTCCATGTGTCGCGAATACCCGCCTTTCCATGTGTCGCGCATACACGCCTTTCCATGTGTCGCGCATACACGCCCTTCCATGTGTCGCGCATACCCGCCTTTCCATGTGTCGCGCATACCCGCCTTTCCATGTGTCGCGCATACCCGCCTTTCCATGTGTCGCGCATACACGCCTTTCCATGTGTCGCGCATACACGCCTTTCCATGTGTCGCGCATACACGCCTTTCAATGTGTCGCGCATACCCGCCTTTCCATGTGTCGCGCATACCCGCCTTTCCATGTGTCGCGCATACCCGCCTTTCCATGTGTCGCGCATACCCGCCTTTCCATGTGTCGCGCATACACGCCTTTCCATGTGTCGCGCATACACGCCTTTCCATGTGTCGCGCATACACGCCTTTCCATATGCAGTGTTGTAACTAACGCCGTTTAAATAAACGGCGTTGGGTAACGTAGCCACTTTTGAGGGTAACGAGTAATCTAACGGATTACTCTTCCCCTCATGGCACCGCCGTTCCCATTACTTGGAGTGGCGTTACCCTAATTACATCTACTCGCTGCAGCCGCCGCGAGTAGATGTAACACTAACCGCAAGCCGACGTCTGCCTACCTGATCAGCGTGTCATGCAGACAGACGGAGGCCATTGCAGTGTTCAAATGCTGCGCCTCCCGAGTCCTCGTCGCCTGTGATAGGCGGAACACTCAATTTCACAGCAGGTCCCGACTCCCGGCGGCCATTCCAGTATTCAAAAGCCGCGCCTCCTCGACGTCTGTGATAGGCGGAACACTCAATTTCACAGCAGGCAATGTTCCGCCTATCGCGGACATCCGCTCATCCTCATAACACAGACGAGGAGGAGGCGTGGCTTTTGAATACTGGAATGGCCGCCGGGAGTCGGGCCGCCGGCACAGTGAAGCATTGGGCACAGTAAAGCATGGGCACAGTGAAGCACAGGCACAGTGACGCATTGGGCACAGTGAGGCATGGGCACAGTGAAGCACAGGTACAGTGAGGCATTGGGCACAGTAAGGCATGGGCACAGTGAGGCATTGGGCACAGTGAGGCACGGGCACAGTGAGGCACGGGCACAGTGATTCACAGTGAGGCATGGGCTCAGTGAGGCATGGGCTCAGTGAGGCATGGGCACAGTGAGGCACGGGCACAGTGATTCACAGTGAGGCATGGACACAGTGATTCACAGTGAGGCATGGGCACAGTGAGGCACGGGCACAGTGAGACACGGGCACAGTGAGGCATGGGCACAGTGATTCACAGTGAGGCATGGACACAGTGATTCACAGTGAGGCATGGGCTCAGTGAGGCATGGGCACAGTGAGGCAGGGGCACAGTGAGGCACGGGTACAGTGATTCACAGTGAGGCATGGACACAGTGAGGCACGGGCACAGTGAGACACGGGCACAGTGAGGCATGGGCACAGTGATTCACAGTGAGGCATGGGCTCAGTGAGGCATGGGCACAGTGAGGCACGGGCACAGTGAAGCACGGGTACAGTGATTCACAGTGAGGCATGGACACAGTGATTCACAGTGAGGCACGGGCACAGTGAGGCACGGGCACAGTGAGACACGGGCACAATGAGGCATGGGCACAGTGATTCACAGTGAGGCATGGACACAGTGATTCACAGTGAGGCATGGTCTCAGTGAGGCATGGGCACAGTGAAGCACGGGTACAGTAGTGATTCACAGTGAGGCATGGACACAGTGATTCACAGTGAGGCACGGGCACAGTGAGGCACGGGCACAGTGAGGCACGGGCACAGTGAGACACGGGCACAGTGATTCACAGTGAGGCATGGACACAGTGATTCACAGTGAGGCATGGGCACAGTGAGGCATGGGCACATAACCAATATTATTTATTGTTATCCCTCCTATTATTTTTATACACTCAAAAAATTACATATATATCATCCTTCTACTGCCCCGCCCCCGTGTATATATAATATAACCAATATAGTTACTTTGCTGAGTAACTAATTACTTTTTCAATGTAGTAACTGAGTAACTAACTCCATTACTTTTTGGAAGAAGTAATTTGTAACTAACTAATTACTTTTTTTAACGTAAGAGGAACAACACTGTCCATGTGTCACGCATAGGGCAGCCCATAGGTGACAACCGGCATAGGGCAGCCCTATGCCCGTTTGTCACCAAAAAGAAGGTCCTGCTTCTTTTTGGGCGATGAGCTTTGCGTGATTGTTAAAGGCACATTTTGCTGCGATTTCTGCACTTGACAACTGCAGAAAATCGCTATGTAGGTTGCGGTTGATGCACTTTCCCGGAGCATTATGTGTTTTGTTTTTTTTTGTTTTGTTTTTTACAAGCATTTTGGACGTATTTTTAATGTGTTCTTGGGAAGTGTTGGTTGTCTTGCAGGAGAAACCAGCAAAAATGCAGCAGAAACCCATAAAAATAAATAATAAAAAAAACACAAGCACTGAAGCTTCTATTGAAGTCTATGGAATTAAAAACGCAACCTGATGTGGGGAAAAAAAGTCCCTGACCCTTTCCAAAAAAACGCACCGGTGGAAAACGCACAAATGTGCCAGATCTCGTACGGTGCTTTCGCCAGATCTCGTACCGTAAAAGATCTAGCACGGCTTGTTATTCAACTAGCTGGCCTGATCTTGTATAGTGCATGCGCGAGATCAGGAGCGACGTCATCAATAGGCCATAGATGAAGTGATCACTGGCACACCCAACAGCATCAAGTGAATTTTTTGTTCGCCACCATAGAAGCTTCTATGGTGGCGAACAAAAGCTTCACATGATGTTGATGGTGTGTTGGTGATCACTTTACCTATGGATTTTGTTTGCTAATGGGACCATCCTTCAGTTCACCGCAGCACAATCCTATGGTCTTGGACAGTAAGGAGTGTGTCGGAATCCATTCGTTTATGGTCCATCAGTCTGGCGGCACAGAACCCGGAGGAAGAATTTGGCTATCAATAAAGTATAAAATCAGGCCCGGATTTACTCCCTTTGCCGCCCCAAGGCTGGGTCCTTCACTTGGGGAGTGTGGACATTACAACTGGTTCTGGTAAAAGAACGGGTAGAGGCCAAGTAGAGGAGTGTCCACCTGCTTGGCAGGGATAGGAAAGGTTCCCCTGGGTGCATACGCCTTTTAAAATGGGCCCTTATGTCTCATGGGCCTTGGCTAGTCTCCCTGAGGACTAGGGTTGAAACCGCTGAAAAAGGAGGGGCCTCTCGTAAATGTGTAAATGCATGATTCCCAAAATGGCCCTAGGGTTAGAGTGTGTGAAGAACCTAACAAATGGAACAAACCAGGTTGCTTACTGAGGTCTCAGATCTGGAACACCAGAATTTAACAGTAGAGTATGGTGCAGGAAAGGGCTTAACCATCCCACGGCAAGACCCTTGTCCCCCAACCATAATGCTTATCCCCCAACCATAACCCTTAACCCCCAAACATAACACTTATCCCCCAACCATAACCCCTTAACCCCCAACCATAACACTTATCCCCCAACCATAACCCCTTAACCCCCAACCATAACACTTATCCCCCAACCATAACCCTTATCCCCCCAACCATAACCCCTTATCCCCAAACCATAACCCCTTATCCCCCAGCCATAACCCTTATCCCCCAGCCATAACCCTTATCCCCCAGCCATAACCCCTTATCCCCCAGCCATAACCCCTTATCCCCCAGCCATAACCCCTTATCCCCCAGCCATAACCCCTTATCCCCCAACCATAACTCTTATGCCCCAACTATAACTCTTATGCCCCAACCATAACTCTTATGCCCCAACCATAACCCTAATCTCCTAACTATAACCCTAATCCCCCAACCATAACCCTAATCTCCTAACTATAACCCTAATCCCCCAACCCTAACCCTTATCCCCCAACCCTAACCCTAATCCCCCAACCCTAACCCTAATCCCCCAACCACAACCCTTATCCTCTAACCACAACTCTTATTCCCCAACATGGGCCTAGGGGCAGAGTGCGTTTGGAGCCTAGCAAATGTCGCAAACCAAAGGGATGCTAACGGGGTCTCAGACCTGAAACACTAGAATTAAACTGTACGCTATGGTGCAGGAATGGGCCTAAACGTCCCACAGCAAGGGTGTGCTACAAAGCTTGTGGTAAGTTTGGGAAAGGTACTTTCTTGTCCTAGCATGATGGCACCCATTTACCAAGCCAGCTCCATAAAGACATAGTTGGACCGGTCTGCTGTAGAGGGACTGAAATTGCCTGTACAGAGCCCTAATCGCAACCCTACTGAACACATTTGGGATGATTTGATATGCCAATGGTGAGCCAGCTCTTCTCATCCAACATCAGTACTTAACCTTGTAAATGGTGGCCAGCTCCATAAAGACATGGTTTGACCAGTTTGGTGTGGAGGAACTCATGTCCTGCATAGAGCCCTGACCTCAACCCTACTGAACACCTTCGGGATGAATTGGAACATTCATCGTAATCCAGGTCTTCTCACCCAGCACCTGACCTCGTAAATGGTGGCCAGCTCCATAAAGAGATGGTTTGATCAGTTTGGTGTGGAGAGACTCGAGTGTCCTGCACAGAGCCCTGACCTCAACCCTATTGAACACCTTTGGAATTAATTGGAACCCCAATTGTGAGCCAGGTCTTCTTATCCAACATCAGTACCTGACCTCGTAAATGGTGGACATCTCCATAAAGACCTGGGTTTGTTGAGTTTCGTGTGGAGGACCTTAAGTGGTCTGCATAAAGCCCTGACCTCAACCCTACTGAACCACTTTTGGGATGAATTGGAACCCCAATGGTGAACCAGGTCTTCTCATCCTACATCAGTACCTGACCTCACAAATGTTCTTTTGGCTGATGAGACACAAATTCCCATAGACACCCTCCAAGGTTTAATGGGAAGCCTTCCCATAGAAGAAGAGGATTTTATAAGGGAGCCTTATAGTAGAGTACAATGCTAGACTATGTGTGTTGAATATCTCTTGTAACAGGTTCCCTTGGTAGTTTTCTTTCTCCATATTAGGACAGACATTATTTATCCCCGTCCGTCGGTCGTTAGAGTCTATTTTGTGTTCCTAAACCTCCATTCATTCATATTTTGACTGATTTCGTAAAGCTACTTATTTTATTGGCTTAAAAATAATCCGAATCCTGGCATTATTTTGGGCATTAAATTGTAGGGTTTTCCATATAAGCACACAGTGCAAACATATCATTTTTATTGTGCAGATTGGAATCTGTAGAAAGAAAAGGGAAAATGCAATTTATTTCATGGGGTTTGATGCCAAGGATCATTTCCTGTCCTGTTAATTGCGTCTAATCGTGCCAACGTACAGCCCTGAGCAGCTGGATGCTGGCAATGGTTCTGGGACATATTTAGCCGTGTCTCAGGAAAGAGTCACGGTCTGTGTTGCTTTTTGTAACCAACCATGTTCTCTTTTTTTAACACAGACAGGTTCGATCTCCCCACCACAGGTCCCAGCAAGAGCCTTTAGCCCTCTTCTCAAGCACTTCAGGAGTTTCCAAACCCAGGGTGAGGGCATAGAGAGAGGCCCAAGAGTTCCTGAATTTCAATATTAAGGCTAGTTTACTTTTATGGAAAATGGTCAGTCAACCCACAACTGATTTCAGTATTTAGGCAGTCCCAGGGAATTAAACCTCCAGACGGCTTCACATTTCTCTGGGACTTCATAAAATATCAGCACGGAGTTTCTGGGTCTACACCCCCACTGTGCCCATTATGAAGAGTTCCCACCGTCCCTGTACTGAGTTCATAGGTCTTTACACCTGCTGTGTCCATTATGTAGAGTTCCCAATGTTCTTGTACTGATTTCCCTGTTTTTGCACCTGCTGTACTTATTATGAGGGGTTCCTACCATCCCTGTGCTGAGTTTCTGGGTTTTCACACAGGCTGTACCCATTATTAAGGGTTCCTCTATCCCTGTGTGGAGTTCCTGGGTCTGTACCCCTGCTGTGCCCATTATGAGGGGTTCCCACCATCTCTGCGCTGGGTTCCTGGGTCTGTACCCCTGCTGTGCCCATTATGAGGGGTTCCCACCATCTCTGTGCTGGTTTCCTGGGTCTGTACACCTGGTGTGTCCATTATGAGGGGTTCCCACCATCCCTGTGCTGATTTCTCAGGTCTGTACACCTGCTGTGTCCAATATGAGGGGTTCCCACCAACCCTGTACTGAGTTCCCAGGTCTGTACATCTGCTGTGTCCATTATGAGGGGTTCCCATCATCCCTGTGCTGAGTTCCTGGGCCTGTACACCTGTGTCCATTGCTGTGTCCATTATCAGGCAAAGAGATCTCACGGTTGAGCATCTTGGTCCAAGAAGTAGAAGCTGACCCTGAATGATGCCTAAACAAAGATGGTGCTATCCTTATGAAAAGAAAAGCAAATTGAAGCATTCTTATGGGGAGTTATTGTAGTCTCTGAGGGAAGTACCTTGATGGGTTGCACATACAGATGTGCTTTCCATTAAAAATATATCCACTGATACATTCACTTTAAAACGTAACCCTAAAATTAAGCCTACTACAGGTTCACTTTCAGACCGCCTATATCCTCCCACCCCCTTCACCAGCCACAGATGCTCATACTTAGTCATTCTTCTCTATCCTTCCTCTCCATTGACCCACGAGAGGCAAGAGAAGAATCCATGTGGAAGCTTGCTTACTATCTATAACCTTTATTCCCTACCTTTAACCCTTGTTCCCAATCTTTAACCCTTGTTCCCCATCTTTAACCCTTGTTCCCCATCTTTAACCCTTGTTCCCCATCTTTAACCCTTGTTCCCAATCTTTAACCCTTGTTCCCCATCTTTAACCCTTGTTCCCCATCTATAACCCTTGTTCCCTTTCTATAACCATTCTTCCCTATCTAAACCCCTTGCTCCCTATCAATAACCCTTGTTCATTTGTATATACTGTATCTATTGTACTCTATCCATAACCCTTTTTCCCTATTTACAACCATTCTTCCTTATAACCCTTGTTCCCAACCTCTAACCCTTTTTCTCTATCTATAACCCTTTTTTCCTATCTACAATTATTCTTCCTTATCTACAACCATTTTTTCTCTATCTATAACTCTTTCCCTATCTATAACCCTTGTTCCCTATCTATAACCCTTGTTCCCCATCTATAACCCTTGTTCCCCATCTATAACCCTTGTTCCCCATCTATAACCCTTGTTCCCCATCTACAACCCTTGTTCCCCATCTACACCCCTTGTTCCCCATCTACAACCCTTGTTCCCCATCTACAACTCTTGTTCTCTCTCTACAACCCTTGTTCTCCCTCTGCAACCCTTGTTCCCCATCTACAACACTTGTTCCCCATCTACAACCCTTGTTCCCCATCTACAACCCTTGTTCCCCATCTACAACCCTTGTTCCCTATCAATAACCCTTGTTCCCTATCAATAACCCTTGTTCCCTATCAATAACCCTTGTTCCCTATCAATAACCATTGTTCCCTATCAATAACCCTTGTTCTCTCTCTACAACCCTTGTTCCCCATCTACAACCCTTGTTCCCCATCTATAACCCTTGTTCCCCATCTATAACCCTTGTTCCCCATCTACAACCCTTGTTCCCCATCTACAACCCTTGTTCCCCATCTACAACCCTTGTTCCCCATCTAAAACCTGTGTTCCCCATCTAAAACCTGTGTTCCCCATCTAAAACCTGTTTCCCCCATCTAAAACCTGTTTCCCCCATCTAAAACCTGTTTCCCCCATCTAAAACCTGTTTCCCCCATCTAAAACCTGTGTTCCCCATCTAAAACCTGTGTTCCCCATCTAAAACCTGTGTTCCCCATCTAAAACCTGTGTTCCCCATCTTTAACCTGTGTTCCCCATCTTTAACCTGTGTTCCCCATCTTTAACCCTTGTTCCCCATCTACAACTTTTGTTCCCCATCTATAACCCTTCTTCCCTATCTATAACCCTTCTTCCCTATCTATAACCCTTCTTCCCTATCTATAACCCTTGTTCCCTATCTATAACCCTTGTTCCCTATCTATAACCCTTGTTCCCTATCTACAGTATAACCCTTGTTCCCTATCTACAGTATAACCCTTGTTCCCTATCTACAGTATAACCCTTGTTCCCTATCTACAGTATAACCCTTGTTCCCTATCTATAACCCTTGTTCCCTATCTATAACCCTTGTTCCCTATCTATAACCCTTGTTCCCTATCTATAACCCTTGTTCCCTATCTATAACCCTTGTTCCCTATCTATAACCCTTGTTCCCTATCTACAACCCTTGTTCCCTATCTATAACCCTTGTTCCCTATCTATAACCCTTGTTCCCTATCTATAACCCTTGTTCCCTATCTATAAGCCTTGTTCCCGAACTATAACCCTTGTTCCCCATCTATAACCCTTGTTTCCCATCTATAACCCTTGTTCCCCATCTATAACCCTTGTTCCCTATCTATAACCCTTGTTCCCTATCTATAAGCCTTGTTCCCGAACTATAACCCTTGTTCCCTATCTATAACCCTTGTTCCCTATCTATAACCCTTGTTCCCTATCTATAAGCCTTGTTCCCGAACTATAACCCTTGTTCCCTATCTATAACCCTTGTTCCCTATCTATAAGCCTTGTTCCCGAACTATAACCCTTGTTCCCTATCTATAACCCTTGTTCCCTATCTACAGTATAACCCTTGTTCCCTATCTATAACCCTTGTTCCCTATATACAACCCTTGTACCCCATCTCTAACCCCTTGTTCCTGGTCCATAACCCTGGTTCCCGATTTTTAACCCTTATGCACTAACTACAACTCTAACACAAAGCTAAACTCTACTAATTTATATTTAGCTTTGTATATACTGTATCTATTGTACTCTATCCATAACCCTTTTTCCCTATTTACAACCATTCTTCCTTATCTACAACCCTTCTTCCTTATAACCCTTTTTCTCTATCTACAATTATTCTTCCTTATCTACAACCATTCTTCTCTATCTATAACTCTTTCCCTATCTATAACCCTTGTTCCCTATCAATAACCCTTGTTCTCTCTCTACAACCCTTGTTCCCCATCTATAACCCTTGTTCCCCATCTACACCCCTTGTTCCCCATCTACACCCCTTGTTCCCCATCTACACCCCTTGTTCCCCATCTACAACCCTTGTTCCCCATCTACAACCCTTGTTCCCCATCTACAACCCTTGTTCCCCATCTACAACCCTTGTTCCCCATCTACAACCCTTGTTCCCCATCTACAACCCTTGTTCCCCATCAATAACCCTTGTTCTCTCTCTATAACCCTTGTTCCCCATCTACAACCCTTGTTCCCCATCTACAACCCTTGTTCCCCATCTACAACCCTTGTTCCCCATCTACAACCCTTGTTCCCCATCAATAACCCTTGTTCTCTCTCTATAACCCTTGTTCCCCATCTACAACCCTTGTTCCCCATCTACAACCCTTGTTCCCCATCTACAACCCTTGTTCCCCATCTACAACCCTTGTTCCCCATCTACACCCCTTGTTCCCCATCTACACCCCTTGTTCCCCATCTACAACCCTTGTTCCCCATCTACAACCCTTGTTCCCCATCTACAACCCTTGTTCCCCATCTACAACCCTTGTTCCCCATCTACAACCCTTGTTCCCCATCTACAACCCTTGTTCCCTATCTTTAACCCTTGTTCCCCATCTACAACTTTTGTTCCCCATCTACAACTTTTGTTCCCCATCTACAACTTTTGTTCCCCATCTACAACCCTTGTTCCCTATCTACAACCCTTGTTCCCTATCTACAACCCTTGTTCCCTATCTATAACCCTTCTTCCCTATCTATAACCCTTCTTCCCTATCTATAACCCTTCTTCCCTATCTATAACCCTTCTTCCCTATCTATAACCCTTGTTCCCTATCTACAGTATAACCCTTGTTCCCTATCTACAGTATAACCCTTGTTCCCTATCTACAGTATAACCCTTGTTCCCTATCTACAGTATAACCCTTGTTCCCTATCTATAACCCTTGTTCCCTATCTATAACCCTTGTTCCCTATCTATAACCCTTGTTCCCTATCTACAACCCTTGTACCCCATCTCTAACCCCTTGTTCCTGATCCATAACCCTGGTTCCCGATTTGTAACCCTTATGCCCTAACTACAACCCTAACACGAGGCTAAACTCTACTAATTTATATTTAGCTTCTAATGTTGGTCATGGAGCCAAAATCCCCCACTCAATGCACCCAAAGCGGGGCGGCAGGACTGGTTCATGTGACCATTTTACCATTTTTCTTTCATCTTCTCTGTTCAGCTTCACTCACAGAGCAGAAAGCCTTTAGTTCTGGAGTAGTGATTGTGGTATTTGACGATTATGTCATGCGTAGTCCAGAGCCTTCCGTCTCATAGTATAATTGCAGGAACAAGGTGGACGGGATCCAAGTGGAGCAGGAGAGGCAGTGTATGGGTTGCGAGAGACAGAACAGAGCAAGGAAAGTACACAACGTAACAACTGTTCCTTTCAGACATATGTGGCTGGGAGTCTGGCTCAGCTGGGAAGTGTCAGTCTGATGTGCCAGGGAATTCGGAGATCCAAACCTCAAGAACAAAGTGCCTCGGATAACCCTCTTACAGCCGCTTGTCGGTGTTCTGCGAAACGGGGGCTCACCTAGTTAAAGTTTAAAGTTAAAGACCTTGGAATCCTGGTGCAGTGTGTTAGTGTATGTGCCTTATTAACACACATTTTTTTTACATGCATTGAGTCAAGGCAGCTCAATTAAATTGGCTGGCAATGTGCCAAAATGGTGCAATAAAATGGACATGCACTATTTTTGGAAATGCAATGCACCACAACGTACCGTAATGTGTTAGCGTGCGTTGTGCTTCTCTGCAATTTGCGTTGGAGCTGTGATGTCTGAGTTTTTTTCAGTGCACTATTCAAAATGAATGACACAGCAACATCATAATCCTTATCCCCCACTCATAACCCTCATCCCATAAACCCTACCCCCCAACCATAACCCTCATTCCCCAACCATAACCCTTATCCCCCCAACCATAACCCTTATCACCCCAACCATAACCCTCATTCCCCAACCATAACCCTTATCCCCCACTCATAACCCTCATCCCATAAACCCTCATTCAACAACCATAACCCTTATCCCCCAACCATAACCCCCAACCATAACCCTCATTCCCCAACCATAACCCTCATTCCCAAACCATAACCCTTATCGCCCAACCATAACCCTCACCCCCCAACCATAACCCTTATCCCCCCAACCATAACCCTTATCCCCCCAACCATAACCCTTATCCCCCCACCATAACCCTTATCCCCCCAACCATAACCCCCACCCCCCAACCATAACCCCCACCCCCCCAACCATAACCCTCACCCCCCCAACTATAAACCCCACCCCCCAACCATAACCCTTATCCTCCAACCATAACCCTTATCCCCCAACCATAACCCTTATCCCCCAACCATAACCCTCATTCCCCAACCATAACCCTCATTCCCCAACCATAACCCTTATCGCCCAACCATAACCCTCATCCCCCAACCATAACCCTCATCCCCCAACCATAACCCTTATCCCCCCAACCATAATCCCCATCCCCCAACCATAACCCTTATCCCCCCAACCATAACCCTTATCCCCCCAACCATAACCCTCATTCCCCAACCATAACCCTTATCCCTCAACCATAACCCTTATCCCCCAACCATAACCCCCACCCCCCAACCATAACCCTTATTCCCCAGCCATAACCCTCATCCCCCAGCCATAACCCTCATCCCCCAGCCATAACCCTCATCCCTAACCCTCATCCCCCAACCATAACCCTCATCCCCCAGCCATAAGCCTCATCCCCCAGCCATATCCCTCATCCATAACTCTTATTCCCTAACCATAACCCTCCTTCCCCAACCATAATTTTTATCCCCTGACCATAACTCTTATTCCCTAACCATGACCCTTAACCCCCAAACAAAACCCTAATTTCCCCAACCATAACCCTCATCCCCCACCATAACCCTCATTCTCCATCATAACCCTTATCCCCCAACCATGACCCTTATCCCCCCCCTTACCATAATCCATATCATTCAACCATAACCCTCACCCCCCCACCATAACCCTCATCCCCCCACCATAACCCTCATCCCCCCCACCATAACCCTCATCCCCCCCACCATAACCCTCATCCCCCCCCACCATAACCCTCATCCCCCCCCACCATGACCCTTATCCCCCCCCACCATGACCCTTATCCCCCCCACCATGACCCTTATCCCCCCACCATGACCCTTATCCCCAAACCATAACCCTTATCCCCTCATTATGACCCTTCTCCCTGCCACCAAAACCCTACTCCCCCCACCATAACTCCTATTCCCCCCCACCATGACCCTTATCCCCCAACCATGATACTCATCTCCCAACCATAACCCTTATCCCCTCACCATGAGCCTTCTCCCTGCCACCATAACCCTATTCCCCCCCACCATAACCCCTATTCCCCCCCACCATGACCCTCATCCCCCCCCACCATAACCCTTATCCCTCCCCACCATGACTCTTATCCCCCCCCACCATGACCCTTATCCCCCCCACCATGACCCTTATCCCCCAACCATAACCCTTATCCCCCCCACCATGACCCTTATCCCCCAACCATGATCCTCATCTCCCAACCATAACCCTTATCCCCTCATTATGAGCCTTCTCCCCGCCACCATAACCCTATTCCCCCCCACCATAACCCCTATTCCCCCCCACCATGACCCTCATCCCCCCAACCATAACCCTTATCCCCCCCCCACCATGACTCTTATCCCCCAACCATGACCCTCATCCCCCCAACCATAACCCTTATCCCCCGCACCATAACCCTTATCCCCCCCACCATGACCCTTATCCCCCCACCATGACCCTCATCTCCCCCCACCATGACCCTTCTCCCCCCACCATGACCCTTCTCCCCCCCACCATAACCCCCCCACCATAACCCTTCTCCCCCAACCATGACCCTTATCCCCCCAACCATGACCCTTATCCCCCCAACCATGACCCTTATCCCCCCAACCATGACCCTTATCCCCCCAACCATGACCCTTATCCCCCCAACCATGACCCTTATCCCCCCAACCATGACCCTTCTCCCCCTCCATAACCCTTCTCCCCCCCACCATAACCCCCCCCCCACCATAACACTTCTCCCCCAACCATGACCCTTCTCCCCCCTCCATAACCCTTCTCCCCCCCCTCCATAACCCTTCTCCCCCCCACCATAACCCTTCTCCCCCAACCAAGACTCTCATCCCCCACTATAACCCTTAGCCCCTAACGCTAACCCTCATCTAGTTTGGTAATGCGTTACCATGCGTTGTGATGCTCTGCAACGCATGTGCAGAGTGTTGGAGCTCTGATGCCCGAGTGTATTGGTATGCCATTCAAAATGAATGGCATGGTTAGCATCGCACAAACACGCTACATACATTGATGCATACCTTAACGTGACGCCCCCTGCTGCACTTAACATCGAACTTCTGTTTTCACCTTATGGCCTATTAAATATACCGCTCAAGGCCTTTTGTTATATCTGTTTGACATGTGCTAAAAAATACTTGTTGATCCTGGCCGAAATCTTGCAATCTGTTGACATCGTTCCCAGCTATCTCTGAGGACTTCTCAGAACATCTCTGATATGGATTTTTTTTTTTCTTTCTCATTTTGCGTAGAGTAAGGGAGGGTTATAACCTCTGTCAGGTTTTATTTGCCATCTGTGTCCCCAATGGGGAGATGTCCTGTCACTTCCTGCCCCATAGCCACAACAGGAAGTGGAAGGAGATCTCTCCAAAGTGAGGGAATCCCTGGTTTTCACCAGAACTAGTGTCGTGCTCTTTTTTTTGCGCAGCTTTCACGTGTTAACACTTGATGTGCATAGGCAACAAACGCCCCCAAAAAGGCTCCTGTACTTTGTATTTTTTTTATTTTGGAGCATAGTGTGGCACTTTTTTTTGGTGCGTTTGCAGCGCATTTGTCGCATGACAGAGCGTGCGGTAAATGTGCAGATGTTAACCACTTCAGCCCCGGACCATTTTGGCTGGTTAAAGACCAGGCCCCTTTTTGCGATTCGGCACTGCGTCGCTTTAACTGACAATTGCGCGGTCATGCGATGTGGCTCCCAAACAAAATTGACGTCCTTTTTTCCCCACAAATAGAGCTTTCTTTTGGTGGTATTTGATCACCTCTGCGGTTTTAATTTTTTGCGCTATAAACAAAAATAGAGCGACAATTTTGAAAAAAATGACATATTTTTTACTTTTTGCTATAATAAATATCCCCCAAAAATATATAAAAAAACATTTTTTTTCCTCAGTTTAGGCCGATACGTATTCTTCTATATATTTTTGGTAAAAAAAAAAAATCGCAATAAGCGTTTATTGATTGGTTTGCGCAAAAGTTATAGCGTCTACAAAATAGGGGGGTAGTTTTATGGCATTTTTATTAATAATGTTTTTTTTTAACTAGTAATGGCGGCGATCAGTGATTTTTATCATGACTGCGACATTATGGCGGACACATCGGACACTTTTGACACATTTTTGGGACCATTGTCATTTTTACAGCGATCAGTGCTATAAAAATGCACTGATTACTGTGATAATGACACTTGAAGTGAAGGGTTTAACCTCTAGGTGGCGCTGTAGGGGTTAAGTGTGACCTAATGAGTGATTCTAACTGAAGGGGGCGTGGCTTGGCGTGTGACGTCACTGATCGTCCTTCCCTATGACAGGGAACAAACGATCAGTGACACAGCCACTAGGAAGAACGGGGAAAGGTTTGTTTACACTTACCTCTCCCCGTTCTTCAGCTCTGTGACCCGATCGCGGGACACCGGCGGCTATCGAGTCCGCGTGTCCCGCGGGCGCGGTCATGGAGCTTCGGACCGGGACGCGCGCCCCACGGACAGGTTCTTAAAGGGGACGTACCTGTACGCCCTTGTGCCTGTCCGTGCCATTCTGTCGACGTACATCGTCGTGCGGCGGTCCTTAAGTGGTTAATGAAGCCTAACGCTCCATTCCCATCTCTGCGTAGCGCTCCTTTGCGCGTCCAGTGGGAACTCGGGCTCCTGCAAGCGTTTTTTATGCATTCATGCGCATAGGGCAGCCCATAGACATGTGGACTAACGAAAAAATGTGTTCGTTTTAGTTTCATGCGTTTTTTTGTTTTGTTTTGTTTTTCGGGTCATTCGTTATGATAAAAATTAGTAAATTCGTAAATTCAAAAGATTCGAAAATTTGAAATCCGTAAATTCTAAAATGTGTAAATTCTAAAATCTGGAAATTCCAAAATCCGGAAATTCGTAAATTCAAAAACCCGGAAATTCGTAAATTCGAAAATCTGGAGATTCGAAAATCTGGAGATTCGAAAATCCTGAAATCCGGAAATTCAGAAATTCGAAATAATAACTAACTAATAATAACGGACTATGAAATTATAGGTATTGAATTTTTCTTTCAGATTTGGTTGTTAGTGAAGGTAACGAATACGAAATTATCCGAAGTTACAAATTATCCAAAAATAAAGAATGTTGCATCAAAACAAATGGAACGGAACAAATTAATATTAATAATAATAATAAAAAGTTTTTATATTGTTATTTATTATTTTGTTACGTTCCATTCGTTTAGATGCAGCATTCGTTATTTAGGATAAATTTGTTTACTTATTTTCGTTCTTCTTTAGAATTTTTCGTTTATTTTTCAGATTTTCGGATTTTCAAATTTCCGAATTTTCAGATTTTCGAGTTTTCGGATTTTCAAATTTCTGAATTTCTGAATTTACAAATTTTCAAATTTTTGAATTTAGGAATTATCGGATTTACGAATTTTCGGATTTTCGAGATTTCGGATTTTCAAATTTACGAATTTTCGAATTGACGAATATTCAGAAAAATTCGTTAAAACGGGTTTTCGTTAATTCGGATATTCCCAAATTTCCGAATTTGTCGTAATTTGTTAACCACTTGCTGACCGCTCACGGCATATATACGTCGGCAGAATGGCTCGTACAGGCACAATCACGTACCTGTACGTGGCCCTTTAACTGCCGACGTCGGGGTCGCGCGCGCGCCGCTGTCGGCGCGCTCACGACCCCCCTGCCTTCCCCGTGAGTGGGGCCGCGGGTCCCACGGACTTGATCGCCGCGGGGATCCCCGCGATCGTCTCACCAAGGTTCGGAGTGGGGAAATGTGTGTGTAAACACAGCATCTCCCAGCTCCCCTACTGACAATGTCAGCGATCTCCGCTCTGTGTAAGCATTCTTATTGCACTGATCGCTGTGAAAATGACAATGGTCCCAAAAATGTGTCAAAAGTGTCCGATGTGTCCGTCATAATGTCGCAGTCATGAAAAAAATCGCTGATCGCCGCCATTAATAGTAAAAAAAAAAAAAATTTATAAAAATGCCTTAAAACTATACCCTATTTTGTAAACGCTATAATTTTTGCGCAAACCAATCAATAAACGGCAATTGCGATTTTTTATTTTTTTTACCAAAAATATGTAGAAGAATACGAATCGGCCTAAACTGAGGAAAAAAATATTTTTTTTATATATTTTTTGGGGATATTTACTATAGAAAAAAGTAAAAAATATGTCATTTTTTTCAAAATTGTCGCTCTATTTTTGTTTATAGCGCAAAAAATAAAAAACGCAGAGGTGATCAAATACCACCATAAGAAAGCTCTATTTGTGGGAAAAAAAGGACGCCAATTTTGTTTGATAGCCACGTCGCACGACCGCGCAATTGTCAGTTAAAGCGACGCAGTGCCGAATCGCAAAAAGGGGCCTGGTCTTAATGGCCCGTATTGGTCCGGGACTTAAGTGGTTAAAAAACGAATTTGTAACAAAACGAATTGCACGTGTTCAGCAGCCCATTTACTTGAAACTTCCAAACGAAGCTCCTGTACTTTTTTTTTTTTTTTTTTTGGAGGAGCGGAGCATGACGCGTTTGTTTACCACGCTTTTTAGAGTGTAGCGCGACAAAATGCACAGCAAGCGCGCCCCCACTACCTGCGCTTGGGGTGCCATTAACGTGTTTTCTGTGCGGTTTGGAAACGCGGAGATGTGAACGGGGTCCTTAGGTTTTCGTTCACACCTAGGCGTTTCCAGACTTCCGGGGCAGATGCGCCACGATTCTGCTCGCGATTCCCTGAATCGGCCAAAAACGCGTGACGCGCTTGCGATCCTGTTACTTTCAATGGCACCCCAATCGCACCGCAATTGTTGCCCGACCGAATCACGCAAAACATTTGCGGGACGCCTGTCGCCCCAAAAGAAGTTCTGGAAACCACAAGCGGGATGTGCGTTTTTCCCCGTGTTCCTTGAACGCATTTAGAAAATGCGCGGTGATTGGAGCGGAAAGTATCGATGGTCTGGGGATCATTTTTTGCACGCTGAGGTTTGCAAAGCAAACTAGAATCCAGGAGTTGTCACCAGCTTAACACCGCTCTCAAAGGATTCAGCCCGAGTCCCTTCCCCCCCCCCCCCCCCCCCGACCACGCCTAACACAGCTACCGGCGCGGTTATCCTAATTGCCTGGCAACGGCGGTAAACACGGCCATAAACACGAGCGCCTCGCACTCTGCGTGACCACACTGCTCTGCCTCCTGCACTTCCTGTGTTTGTGCGAAGGCGTCTGGGAACGACAGTTGCTCAGCGCTTATGAATCCGTCTCGGTGATGATTTGTGGAAGACGTCGAGGGGTTGGAGAACCTTGTGAATGGATTAGCCGGCTGCTTTAAAACTTCTTCTGCTGTAGAGCGAGAAATCCTCTGAGGGGCCCCTGCAAGAGCAATTACACATGAAAAGTCCTCCGATAATAAAGCGTGGTTCTGAGCTCCGTCATGTCACTTAGAGCCCAGGAAAATGGTTTGCCTTGTGGGTGTTGGACATCGTTAGAGACTGCCGATAGTCAATAACCTAGACCAACCGTACAATGGAAATTAGGGGATCAGCAGGGAGCGTTCAATGACCGTCACCTGTAGTACGTCTGCAGTCTCTGACCATCTCCTGTATATGTCTGCAGTCTCTGACCAACTCCTGTAGTATGCCTGCAGTCTCTGACCATCTCCTGTAGTATGCCTGCAGTCTCTGATCATCTCCTGTACCATGTCTGCAGTCTCTGACCATCTTCTGTACTATGTCTGCAGTCTCTGACCATCTCCTGTAGTATGTCTGCAGTCTCTGACCATCTCCTGTAGTATGTCTGCAGTCTCTGACTATCGCCTGTACCATGTCTTCAGTCTCTGACCATCTCCTGTACCATGTCTTCAGTCTCTGACCATCTCCTGTACCATGTCTTCAGTCTCTGACCATCTCCTGTACCATGTCTTCAGTCTCTGACCATCTCCTGTACCATGTCTGCAGTCTCTGACCATCTCCTGTAGAATATCTGCAGTCTCTGACCAACTCCTGTAGCATGTTTGCAGTCACTGACCGTGTCCTGTAGTCTGTCTGCAGTCTCTGACCATCTCCTGTAGTATGTCTGCAGTCTCTGACCATCTCCTGTGGTATGTCTGCAATCTCTGACCATCTCTTGTAGTATATCTTCAGTCTCTGACCATCTCTTGTAGTATGTCTTCGGTCTCTGACCATCTCCTGTAGTATGTCTGCAGTCTCTGACCAGCTCCTGTACCATGTCTGCAGTCTCTGACCATCTCCTGTAGTATGTCTGCAGTCTCTGACCATCTTCTGTAGTATGTCTGCAGTCTCTGACCATCTCCTGTAGTATGTCTGCAGTCTCCGACCATCTCCTGTAGTATGTCTGCAGTCTCTGACCATCTCCTGTAGTATGTCTGCAGTCTCTGACCATCTCCTGTACCATGTCTGCAGTCTCTGACCATCTCCTGTAGTATGTCTGCAGTCTCTGACCATCTCCTGTAGTATGTCTGCAGTCTCTGACCATCTCCTGTAGTATGTCTGCAGTCTCTGACCATCTTCTGTACTATGTCTGCAGTCTCTGACCAGCTCCTGTAGAATATCTGCAGTCTCTGACCGTCTCCTGTAGTATGTCCGCAGTCTCTGACCGTCTTCTGTACTATGTCTGCAGTCTCTGACCATCTCCTGTAGAATATCTGCAGTCTCTGACCATCTTCTGTAGTATGCCTGCAAACTCTGACCCTCTTCTGTACTATGTCTGCAGTCTCTGACCATCTCCTGTGGTATGTCTGCAGTCTCTGACCATCTCCTGTGGTATGTCTGCAATCTCTGACCATCTCCTGTGGTATGTCTGCAGTCTCTGACCATCTCCTGTGGTATGTCTGCAATCTCTGACCATCTCCTGTGGTATGTCTGCAGTCTCTTAGGAGGAGTCATATGACTTTGGTAATGAAAGTGATGATTCCTGTGGGCCTTTGACATCCATTAGGGGCATATAAAGGCGCCCTGTGCAGTAGCCATGTACAATGAGCTGGAGGAAATCACTGCTCTTTTCACAAATTTTGAGTAATTTGATTTCTTGGGTCGGGATGTTTCGGTGAGGACACCTCCCCAGCACGCGACCTGCAGCGCCTCAGGGTCTGTACTGCACCGCATTAGTCACGCCGCCGTTTATTATGCGTAGCTGATTTTCTGTCATCCCCTCGGTCAGGTTCAAAGTCCTCCACATTCCCTACAGCTAATTTTCATCTCGTTTGTCATTCTTCAGTCTGACTTCTGAGGGTTGTATTACAGCGCTGAGACCCCGGGCCGGCTTAGAGAGACTCCATTGATCTATCCTTACTGCGTAAGGGTGGGTGATATTGATTTTGGGAGGAGGTGGACCCCGGCTTGTTCTGTCATGGGGACTCGACCCTCCTACCGCAGTTCTTGGTTCTGTCCCTGCTCACGTTGAGGTCTATGCTGGCCACATATGGCCATCTTAAGGCAGTTTTAGGCTTACTAAAGAAAAAAGCCTACCTTTTTTCCTTTAACTACAAACTCAACAACTGCTGTCAAGTTTTATCCTGTGTTGAGCCCTGATGAAGGGTGGTATTGCCCCTGAAACACGTTCCTTTTTTTTTTATTCTGGCAAAACTGCTCCTACCCAGCAAGGCTTCCCTCTAAGGGCACCCAACAGTAGCTCGAAACAGTAGCTCGAAATTTTAGACTTGCATGTTTAGTCAGATTAAGGTAAATTTCAAACAAGCTCAATAGCTATAGCAAGGTAGCTCCCGCATAGCCAGGCTTCCCTCAATGGGCACCCAACAGTAGCTCAAACCCTCAAAACCACACCAAAACCGGATGAGAGTCTAAGATCATTCTAATTGTTGGTTAAAAGAAAAAAAAAGTCATAAAAAAACAACACATTTCAGGGGGCATCACCACCCTTCATCAGGGCTCAACACAGGATAAAACCTGGCATTAAACTCTGCACATTTAGTAATAACTTGACAGCAGTTGCTGAGCAGCAATGGACTCCATTGCTGCTCAAAAACAGCTGTCAAGATTTATGCTGTGTTGAGCCCTGATAAAAGGTGGTGCTGCCCCTGAAACATGTTCCTTTTTTTTTTATAGGACTCTGGCAACGCAGCACCCAACAGTAGCTCAAACCATAGAAATAAAGAAAGGTGCACCAGACCAAAACCAGACGAGAGTCTAAGATAATTCTAATTGTTGGTTAAAAGAAAAAAATAAGTCATATAAAACAAACCAACACATTTCAGGGGGCATCACCACCCCTGAAACATGTTCCTTTTTTTATAGGACTCTGGCAACGCAGCTCCTACACAGCGAGACTTCCCTCGATGGGCTCCCAACAATAGCTCAAACCATAGAAATATAGAAAGGAGCGCCAGACCAAAACTGGATAAAACAGTCCAAGATAATTCCAAGATAATTTTGTCTGATGAAGGGTGGTGTTGCCCAGAAATGCGTTGGTTGTTTTTATATGACTTTTTTTTTTTTAACCAATAATTAAAATGATCCTGGGCTGTTTATCTGGTTTTGGTCTGGTACTCCTTTCTGTACTTCTATGGTTTGAACTGTTGGGTGCCCATAGAGAGAAGCCTCGCCATGCAGGAGCTGCCTCCCCAGAGGTATTTGAGCTTGTTTTGAAGTTTTCCTTCATCTGACTACACATGCAAGTCTACAGATTCCCCGCTCCTCCTTGGAGCAACTGTTGGGTGCTCACCAGAATAGTAAAAAAAACAGTTTCAGGGGCAACATCACCCTTCATCAGGGCTCAACAAAGAATAAAAATTGATAGTAGTTACTGAGCAGTAATGGAGTCCATTGAGAAGAGTGTCAAGTTGTTACGTCATGTGGTTAGTTCAATACTGTTTCTAGTATAGATCTGTTTTATTCTGTGTTGAGCCTCAATGAAGAAGGGTGGTGTTGCCCCCGAAATGCATTGGTTGTTTTTATATAACTTGATTTACTAATGATTAAAATGATCTTGGATTGTTTTATCTGGCTTTGGTCTGGTGCTCCTTTTGTCTATTTCTATGGTTACCGCTAATGTTGAGTGCCTATCAAGGGAAGCCTCAACAGAGTCGTAAAAAATGCCTTTCAGGGGCAACACCACCCTTCATCAGGGCACAACACAGGATACAAGTTTTCTGAGCAGCAATGGAGTCCATTGCTGCTCAGCAACTGCTGTCAAGTTGTTACTACATGTGGAGAGTTTAATACTGGTTCTAATATAGATCTGTGAAGTGACTGGTTTATCCTGTGTTAAGCCCTGATGAAGGGTGGTGTTGCCCCCCTCAAACACATTGGTTGTTTTTAAATGACTTTTTTTACCAACAATTTAAATGATCTTGGACTGTTTTATCCAGTTTTGGTCTGGTGCTCCTTTCTGTATTCCTATGGTTTGAGCTACTGTTGGGTGCCTATCAAGAGAAGCCTCGCCAGAGTAAAAAAAAAAAAAAGTGTTTCGAGGCAACACCACCCTTCATCAGGACTCAACACAGGATACAAGTATACTGCAGTTTGGTGAGAAGCAATGGAGGCCATGGCTGCTCAGCAACTGCTGTCAAGTTGGTATTCCATGTGGACAGTTTAATACTGGTTCTAATATAGGCCGGTGAAGTCACTTTTTTATCCTGTGTTAAGCCCTGATGAAGGGTGGTGTTGCCGTTCCTGAAACATGTTGGTTGTTTTTAGATGACTCTTCTATATTCCTTGTTTCTATGTTCCTATGTGTTGAGCTACTGTTGGGTGCCCATAGAGGGATGCCTGGCTGTGTAGGAGCTGCCTCGCCAGAGTCCTAAAAAAAACTTACACGTTTCAGGGGCAGCACCACCTTTTATCAGAGCCCAACACAGGATAAAAGTTGTCAGCAGTTTGGTGAGAAGCAGTGGAGTTCATTGCTGCTCAGCAACTGCTGTCAAGTTATTACTCCTTCAGGAGAGTTCAATACTGGTTATAATATAGATCTGTAAAGTCACTGTTTTATCCTGTATTGAGCCCTGATGAAGGGTGGGGTTGCCCCTCAAAACATGGTTGTTTTTAGATAATTTTCATTGTTGGTAAAAAAAGTAATCTTGGACTTTTTTTTTATCCAGTTTTGGTCTGTAATCCTATGGTTTGCGCTACTGTTGGGTGCCTATCAAAAGAAGCCTTGCAATAGTCCTAAAAAACATGTTTCAAGGGCAACACCACCCTTCATCAGGATTCAACACCGAATAAAACTTGACAACAGTTTGATGGGAAGCAATGGGGTCCACTGCTGCTCAGCAACTGCTGTGAAGTTTTTACTCCATCTTGAGAGTTCAATACTCGTTCCTCCAATATAGATTTGTGAAGTCACTGTTGTATCTTGTGTTGACCCCTGATGAAGGGCGGTGTCCCCCCCCCTCCCGAAACACTGTTGTTTTTAGATTACTTTTTGTTACTTAAAAATGACAATTATCTTGGACTGTTTTATCCAGTTTTGGTCTGGCGCTCCTTTCTGTATTTCTATGGTGTGAGCTACTGTTAGGTGCCCATTGAGGGAAGTATCGCTGTGTAGGAGCTGACTAGCCAGAGTCCTATAAAAAAAAAGGAACATGTTTCAGGGACAGTACCACCTTTTATCAGGGCTCAACACAGGATAAAATTTGACAGCAGTTTGATGAGAAGTAATGGGGTCCATTGCTGCTCAGCAACTGCTGTGAAGTTGTTACTCCATGTTGAGAGTTCACTACTGGTTCCTCCAATATAGATCTGTGAAGTCACTGTTGTATCTTGTGTTAACCCCTGATGAAGGGCGGTGTTGGCCCCCGAAAACACAGTTGTTTTTAGATTACTTTTTTGTTTCCAAAAATTTAAATGATCTTGGACTGTTTTATCCAGTTTTGGTCTGGCTCTCCTTTCTTTATTCCTATGGTTTGCACTACTGTTGGGTGCCTATCAAGAGAAGCCTTGCTATAGTCCTAAAAAACATGTTTCAAGGGCAACACCACCCTTTTTCAGGATTCAACACCAAATAAAACTTGACAACAGTTTGATGGGAAGCAATGGGGTCCACTGCTGCTCAGCAACTGCTGTGAAGTTGTTACTCCATGTTGAGAGTTCAATACTCGTTCCTCCATTAAGGGAAGTATCGCTGTGTAGGAGCTGCCTTGCCAGAGCCCTTTAAAAAAAAGAACATGTTTCAGTGACAGCACCACGTTTTATCAGGACTCAACACAGGATAAAATTTGACAGCAGTTTGATGAGAAGCAATGGGGTCCATTGCTGCTCAGCAACTGCTGTGAAGTTGAGAGTTCAATACTGGTTCCTCCAATATAGATTTGTGAAGTCACTGCTGTATCTTGTGTTGAGCCCTGATGAAGGGCGGTGTTGCCCCCTGAAACACGGTTGTTTTTAGATTACTTTTTTGTTACCAAAAATTTAAATTATCTTGGACTGTTTTATCCAGTTTTGGTCTGGCGTTCCTTTCTTAATTCCTATGGTTTGAGCTACTGTTGGGTGCCCATCGAAGGAAGTCTCGCTGTGTAGGAGCTGACTCGCCAGAGTCATATAAAAAGAAGGAACGTGTTTCAGGGGCAACACCACCTTTTATCAGAGCTCAACACAGGATAAAACTTGATGGCAGTTTCTGATTTGCAATGGAGGCCTTTCTTGTGGGAAGGGCAGCTCACTGAAATGATGAGGCTGCCCTACAAGCAACGTGCCCACGCATGGGTGTAAACCAAGGCCAAGGGACTTGTTTTCCGTGCTTCTCGTGTATAGGGTAGCTCATTGAAATGAACGGGTTGTCCTAAATGCGGGGCTGTAGGTGTGCACCAAACCTAACTGACAATACAAACCGAAGATGTTGAATGTTCTCTACAAAGATTATAGATACGAAGGCAAATATATGGGCGGGACACCTCCTGTATGTCGTTTAGTTTCGTCTTGCATTCACTATATTGCCTATTCACTTGTTATTCCCCAGCAGGGCCGCCATCAGGGGGGTACAGGCAGTAGACCTGTAAGGGGCCCAGAGGTCCCCAGGGGCCCGGGTGGCAACCCCCGTTTTTAAATTTTTTATTTTATTTTATTTTATTTTTTTATTTTTTTTTGTAAGGGGCCCAGAGGCCCAGAGGTCCCCAGGGGCCCAGATGCCAACCCCCTTTTTAAAAAAAAAAATATATTTTTTTTTTGTAAGGGGCCCAGAAGCCCGGAGGTCCCTAGGGGCCCGGATGGCAACCCCCACTTTTTTTGTAAGGGGCCCAGGGGCCCTGAGGTCCCTAGGGCCCCGGATGGCAACCCCCCCTTTTTTTTTTTTTTATAATTTTTTTTTTTTGTAAGGGGCCCAGAGGTCCCCAGAGGCCAAGATGGCAACCCCCCGACCTCAATAATTTGCGGCGGCAGCACCCCCCGCTTCTCAATTCATGGCACCCCCTACCCCCGCGCTTCTCAATTTGCAGCGGCAGCACCCCCCTCCCCCCCCCCGGCTCTCTGCTCCAGGGGGCCCATGCCTGAAGCTGTGTAAGGGGCCCCAAAATTCCTGATGGCGGCCCTGTTCCCCAGTGTCAGAATTTACTGGAAACTGCTGGGTGAATCTTCAGAGATTCTGACACTGAAAGTACCTAAAATACTGCTGTGCTGAATTTTGGTTATTTCCCCTTTTTCAATCGTTTACTTATCTGTAATATGAGCTCAATACCGGTGAAATTGGATATAATCTAGGAATAGTCATACATGCAGCCATGTCAGCAGCCCTAGCGGGACTCAGAGCTGTCACCCAACCATTACTTTATAGCGTTCCCCTACATAAAAGGTTATGTAGGGAGGTGAGGAGCTGGGCCAGCACAGACAGCAATTTCGTCCCTCCCAGAAGAAGAGGGGACTGTGCTAGAGAATTGATTCTTCCCGGTGTAGTCAAACTTTCAAAGGCACATTACAAGTCAGCGGTTTAGACATTAATGGCTGTGTGTTGAGTTATTTTGAGGGAACAGCAAATGTACACCGTTATACAAGCTGTACACTCACTACTTTACATTGTAACAAAGTGTAATTTCTTTCTCGTACATCACGGGACACAGAGCGACATAGTCATTACTAATGGGTTATATAGATACCGTCAGGTGCTGGCACTGGCAACTTCCAAAACCGGAAGTACCCTCCCCTATATAAGCCCCTCCCATCCGGGAGCACCTCAGTTTTTTGCCAGTGTCTAAGGTGTTGGCCAAGAAGAAACATGTGTTTTTCACTGGGCTTGCGTACAGGTTCTTTTGGGCCTCAGTAAGCTATTCCGGATCCGACCAAAAAAGCTTCATAGCTAAACGGTCGGTACCCGGGCCTTGCAGAGAAGAGCAAGGTTTTGCCTGTAATGCTTCTCTTAGGAGAGCTGGACCCTGGGATCCAGAGCTCTGGTCATACCCACGACCAAGATGTTTTCTGTGCAGGGTGCTATACAGGTCCAGGGGAGTGGAATCCTTGGGAACCCGGTCCCTGAAGGTTTGATTACAATGCCTGCCGTGATAGGTGAAGTTTGGGCTTTTGTGGACCAAACAAAGTCCTGCGGCGGGGAACAGGTAAGTGGGGGCCCCCAGGAACTTGGTTCTATTGGGGGACCCCCAAGCCTAATTTGTCTTTCTGTCTGTTACCTAATGGTATTCCCGCAAAATTCTGTGCATGCCTGTAACTACTAAAAAAATGTAATAATTTTTAATGGTAGTCAAGAATTTTTTTTTATATATATATATATATATATATATATATATATTTAATATATTAGACTGCGGTACCTGTGTTTGTCCACTAGAGGCCGCTGTGGAACGTTTCTTGTCATGTGGACTAGTTTCTTCTCATCAGAGCGAGTCCAGGCAGATGGTGAGTTCTCTTATGGGAAACTGCTTCCTCTGCCATGTTGCCATGCTCGTCCATCCCCCGGCCTGCGGCAAAGGGGCCCTGGCTCTTGTCCCTGGTTTCCATTTTCGAAATTAGCGCCGAAGGCGCACGTGGCCGTGCGCGTGCGCGTGCACGCGCCTCTATATATAGAGGTGAGCCGGGAAAGGGGGCGGAGCCTGGGGGATGACGCTCTGTGCGCGCCGCAGCGCTTCTGCGCATGTGCGGGCGTCCCAGCATGTTAAAAACCACAATTTTGTGTGGTGAGCTGGCTATGAAGTACAGAGACAGAGCTGGCAACATTTAAATAAGGCATACAGCAAGCGGTTGATACAGGCATCCCCTAGAAAGGCACATTAGTAGACACCAACTGTTTATTATAGCAGCATTTATGCTAGACTATTGTCAGTAACTGGTGTATTTTCGGCTGGAATACCTCAGCTTTGTGGCTTAGGAATATGCCGTCTAAAAACTCCGGGACTAGAAATTCCAGGAGGAATAGGGGGTCTCCATCGGGCTCTGAGGATCTTGGGCATGCTTCGGCTGCACCAGTCTCCCCTGAAGAATCAGAGGTTAGTGACCGTAGAGCACCCCCAGGAGTACCTGGTACTGTGGCTGTCCTCAGTTCACCTGCTCCTGTGTATGTAACAGAGGAGGTTTTTTCCTCAGCTCTGGGAGGGCTGGAAGAGAGATTGTCAGCATTGATCACGGCTTCCCTGTCACAGGAGAAAAGCGCCCGATCTCCGTCTCCTCCCTCAGAGTGCCTGTTAGCAGAGCAACAGTCCCATACAGGGATCGACCTACCTGAAGGGGATCAGGATGAGGTCGATTCTGTTGTAGAGGAATCAACAGTGGAAGAGCCGTTCTCAGCATCACATGCTGAGAGGTTATGGGTTCAGTCCCTGACTAATATGGTCCGATCAGCATTTAAAATGCCACTTGCGGAGCCATCATCCACTTCTGTCTCCTCGTTGGGGTCGCTAAAAGCTCCCCAGACTGTTTGTTCCTTTCCGATCCATCCTTTACTGGAAGGGCTCATTTACCAGGATTGGGAGCATCCTGACAAAATATTTACTCCCCCCAAGAGATTTCCGGTGGTCTATCCCATGGAGGATAAGTTCGTCAGAAAATGGAAGGTCCCTACAGTGGACGCAGCCATCTCTTGTGTGAATAAATCACTGACATGTCCGGTGGATAATGTCCAAATGTTCAAGGACCCAATAGATAAAAAATTGGAGTCCTTATTAAAATCTGCTTTTTCTACAGCAGGATTGGTGACACAACCAGCAGTGGCAGCTATTGGGGTCTGCCAAGCAGTGAAAGATCAGTTGAAACAGGTCTTAAGGGACTTGCCAGATCAGCAGGCTCTTGCCCTAGCTGATCTACCTAGAGCCTTATGCTTTGCGGTTGACGCTATAAAGGATTCAATCCATCAGGCCTCCCGCCTTACGCTGTCTGTAGTACATATGCGCAGGCTTCTATGGCTCAAAAACTGGTCTGCTGAAGCTCCCTGTAAAAAATTGCTGGTCAGCTTCCCATTTCATGGTGAACGCTTATTCGGGGAAGACCTGGACAAATATATCCAGAGAATTTCCAGCGGTAAAAGTACACTTTTGCCGGTTAAAAATAGAGTTAGAGGTCCCTCTTTTAAGAGGCCTGCTTCTCCAGTCCCTAGGACATCGGCTGTGAAACAGTTCCGACGGCCTCCTCGGTCAAATCCCGGAGGTAAAAATCAGGGACAATTGCAGGGTAACAAGAAGCCCTGGAGCAGGAGAGGTACAAAACCTCCCCCAAAGTCAAATGCATGAAGGGTTGCCCCCACCCAATCGGGTGGGGGGAAGACTTCAGTTGTTCACAGAGACCTGGCGGGACACGATCCGAGACAGATGGGTGCTCTCCGCAGTAAATCTGGGATACAAATTGGAGTTAAAAAACTCCCCTTCTTCCCGCTTTATAAGGTCAAACGTGCCAGGGGATCCCCAGAAGAGAGGATCCCTCCTGTTGGCACTAGAACAATTATTGCTCCAAGCAGTAATTATAGAGGTTCCCCTGGAAGAATGGGGGTTCGGGTTTTACTCAAACCTCTTTACAGTCCCGAAGCCAAACGGGGACGTGAGGCCCATATTAAATCTAAAAGGGCTAAACAAATTCCTACATATCAGGACTTTCCGGATGGAGTCGATCCGATCGGTAGCCACTGCCCTACAAGGGGAGGAATGGTTAGCCTCGATCGACATCAAAGAGGCTTATTTGCACATTCCCATCTTTCCAGCCCACCAAAAATTTCTACGCTTTGCGGTAGAAGGGCGCCATTTTCAGTTCAGAGCCTTACCCTTCGGTCTGGCCACAGCACCAAGAGTGTTCACAAAAATTCTGGCCCCATTATTGGCCAATCTAAGAACACGAGGTGTAACGATAATGGCATATCTAGACGACTTGTTGCTGATAGACCACTCAGTGGAAAAACTAGAAGTGGTTGTTCACGAGACAATCAAGTATCTGGAATCTCACGGTTGGATTATCAACCGAGACAAGTCAGCCATAAAACCAGTCAAAAGTCTGGAATACTTGGGGCTAAGGCTGGATTCAGACCAGAGAAAAATTTTCTTGCCTCAAGAAAAGGGGTCGTCTTTGAGAGATTTGATCCACTTAGTGGGTTCAAAAAGACAGCCATCCATACGCCTGTGCATGAGGCTGCTGGGAAAAATGGTGGCATCATTCGAAGCAGTACCCTACGGTCAATTCCATTCAAGGAAGTTGCAAAGGGCCATACTGTCAGCCTGGAACAAAAAAGTTCAGGCTCTGGACTTACCAATGTCCTTGTCCCCTTCTGTTCGCAAGAGCCTCCGCTGGTGGTTGGTTCCCCAGAATCTGGAAAGAGGGAAATCCTTCAGTCCGATTTCCTGGAAGGTGGTCACTACAGATGCCAGCCTTATAGGCTGGGGAGCAGTACTGGAGCAATGGTCTCTCCAGGGCAGATGGTCGGATGCGGAAAAGGCCCTGCCCATCAATCTCTTAGAGATACGAGCAGCCCGGTATGCCCTAGTAGCATGGACATCCAAACTCCAAGGGTCCCCTGTCAGAATTCAATCAGACAATGCCACAGCAGTGGCATATATCAATCGTCAGGGGGGCACCAGGAGTCGTGCAGCCCAAAGGGAAGTAAATTACATCCTGAGATGGGCAGAAAGATATGTCCCAGCCATATCTGCGGTATTCATTCCAGGAGTGGAGAATTGGAAGGCGGACTTTCTAAGTCGCCAACAATTATGCCCAGGGGAATGGTCCCTTCATCCCGAGGTTTTCCGGACAATATGTCAGCGGTGGGGAACACCGGATGTAGATCTGCTAGCATCCAGATTCAACACAAAAGTGGACAGGTTTGTCTCTTGGACAAGGGATCCCCTAGCTTGCGGCTTGGATGCCCTAGTGTTCCCTTGGGATCAGTTCAAGCTGATATATGCATTCCCACCGCCACAATTGTTACCTCGATTACTCCGCAGAATCAGGGTAGAAAAGAAACCAGTGATTCTGGTGGCTCCAGCGTGGCCCCGAAGAGCATGGTACGCGGAGATTGTAAAAATGTCTGTGGGGAGTCCTTGGACCCTCCCACATCGTCCGGACCTGCTTTCGCAAGGACCGATATACCACCCTTCCTTACCAGCCCTAGGTTTGACGGCCTGGCTATTGAAGCCCACATTCTAAAAAAGAGAGGGCTCTCTAATGCTGTGGTATCTACCATGATCAATGCCAGGAAACCGGTATCCAGGCAGATCTACTATAGAATCTGGAAGGCGTACATCGCCTGGTGTGAGGCCAAGAAATGGCATCCACGTAAATACGTAATAGGTAGGATTCTGGACTTCCTACAATGGGCTGTAGATAGGAAGCTTGCCTTGAGTACTATCAAGGGTCAGATTTCGGCCTTGTCAATATTTTTTCAAAGGCCCTTGGCTTCGCATTCACTAGTCAAAGCCTTTATACAAGGATTGATGCGTATTAGTCCTCCGGTTAATATTCCCATATGTCCATGGGATCTAAACTTGGTTCTGTCGGTTTTACAGAAACAACCATTTGAACCATTACAGCATATTTCCTTGGTGCTTCTCACCAGGAAATTGATTTTTCTAGTAGCCATTTGTTCGGCTAAAAGAGTGTCGGAATTAGCCGCCTTGTCCTGTAAGGAGCCATATCTGGTTATCCATAAGGACAGAGTAGTATTACGTCCTCATCCAGCCTTTCTTCCTAAGGTGGTATCGAGGTTTCATTTGAACCAAGATGTGGTTCTTCCTTCTTTTTTCCCCAAACCTACTTCGGTAGAGGAAAAGTTATTGCATTCTTTGGATGTAGTAAGAGCAGTTAAAGCTTATCTAAAAGCCACTGCTCAGATTCGCAGAACGGATACTTTGTTTATTCTGCCGGAAGGCCCCAGAAAGGGTCAGGCAGCGTCAAAATCTACTTTAGCCAGGTGGATTCGACAGGTCATAATACAAGCCTATGGCTTGAGAAGGAGACCGCCTCCGTTCAAAGTTAGAGCGCACTCCACAAGAGCAGTTGGAACTTCATGGGCAGTGCATCACCAGGCCTCCCTGGCTCAAATCTGTAAGGCCGCAACATGGTCTTCAGTTGACACGTTTACTAGGTTCTACCAGGTGGACGTTAGAAGTCAGGAGGATGTCGCCTTTGGGCGCAGTGTGTTGCAGGCCGCAAAAGATCCTCATGTCTGATAGCGCTCAGCTTATATATGGTGTATCCCCCCCCTCATTTGGCATTGCTTTAGGACATCCCATTAGTAATGACTATGTCGCTCTGTGTCCCGTGATGTACGAGAAAGAAAATAGGATTTTTATAACAGCTTACCTGTAAAATCCTTTTCTTGGAGTACATCACGGGACACAGAGCTCCCGCCCCTCTTTGGGGACACTTATTGCTTTGCTACAAAACTGAGGTGCTCCCGGATGGGAGGGGCTTATATAGGGGAGGGTACTTCCGGTTTTGGAAGTTGCCAGTGCCAGCACCTGACGGTATCTATATAACCCATTAGTAATGACTATGTCGCTCTGTGTCCCGTGATGTACTCCAAGAAAAGGATTTTACAGGTAAGCTGTTATAAAAATCCTATTTTCTTCAGTGTTGTCACATGAAAAGATAGAAGAAAATATTTACAGAAATTTAAGTGTACTTGCTTTTGTGAGATACTGGGGTTTATTTACTAAGACCCAGTTCACACTGGGGCGGCACGACTTTGGGGGCGACTCAGCGACGCGATCTCAAGACGACTTGAGAGGCGATTTGCAAAATGACTTCTGTATAGAAGTCAATGCAAGTTGTCCCGAGTTGCCCTGAAGTCGCCCCAAAAGTAGTACAGGAACCTTTTTCTAAGTCGGAGCGACCTGAGTCGCTCCTATTAAAACGGTTCCATTGAACAGAGCGGGACGCGACTCGTCAGGCGACTGAGTCACGCCTATGTGAACCGGGTCTAAGCCCTGGTTCACACTGGTGCGATTTGACATGTCAAATCGCATGTCAAATCGGCGAAATTTGCCGCAAATTGCGGGCAATGGCACCGTCCTAATCGGTGCGACGCCGCATCTGCGGCGCTGCACCGATTCCAAAAAGTAGTTTTTGTACTACTTTTTGCGATTTCAGCCGCGATTTACATTGACATCTGTTTCAGATGTCTTTGAAATCGGGACTGCCAGCGGGAGTGAAATCGTGCGAGTTCAGCTGAACTCGCACGGCTTCACTCCCGCAGCCCCAGTGTGAACGTGGGCTAAAGGCAAATTTACTTTGCACTACAAGTGAACTTGGAAGTGCAGTCGCTGTAGATCCGAGGGGGACATGCAAGGAAAATAAAAAACAGCATTTTTGCTTGTACATGATTGAATGATGAAATCAGCAGAGCTTCCCCTCATTTCAGATCTTCCCCTCAGATTTACAGCGACTGCACTTCCAAGTGCACTTGTAGTGCAGAGTGGATTTGCCTTTAGTAAATCAACCCCATAGTGTGTAGTGTGTGTGTGTGTGTGTGTATATATGTATATATATATATATATATGTGTGTGTGTATATATATATATATATATATATATATATATATATATATATATACCCGTATTTATCGGCGTATAACACGCGCCGGCGTATAACACGCACCCCAAGTTTAGGAGGGAATTTTAAGGAAAAAAACTTTTAGGAGGGAAATTCAAGGAAAAAAAAACTTACATTTAAAGGCAGCATGCAGCCTTGCCCAGTGTCCATCTGTCCATCTGCAGCCTTGCCCAGTGTCCATCTGTCCATCTGCAGCCTTGCCCAGTGTCCATCTGTCCATCTGCAGCCTTGCCCAGTGTCCATCTGTCCATCTGCAGCCTTGCCCAGTGTCCATCTGTCCATCTGCAGCCTTGCCCAGTGTCCATCTGTCCATCTGCAGCCTTGCCCAGTGTCCATCTGTCCATCTGCAGCCTTGCCCAGTGTCCATCTGCCCATCTGCAGCCTTGCCCAGTGTCCATCTGCCCATCTGCAGCCTTGCCCAGTGTCCATCTGCCCATCTGCAGCCTTGCCCAGTGTCCATCTGCCCATCTGCAGCCTTGCCCAGTGTCCATCTGTTCATCTGCAGCCTTGCCCAGTGTCCATCTGTCCATCTGCAGCCTTGCCCAGTGTCCATCTGCCCATCTGCAGCCTTGCCCAGTGTCCATCTGCAGCCTTGCCCAGTGTCCATCTGCAGCCTTGCCCAGTGTCCATCTGCAGCCTTGCCCAGTGTCCATCTGTCCATCTGCAGCCTTGCCCAGTGTCCATCTGCAGCCTTGCCCAGTGTCCATCTGTCCATCTGCAGCCTTGCCCAGTGTCCATCTGTCCATCTGTAGCCTTGCCCAGTGACCATCTGCAGCCTTGCCCAGTGACCATCTGTCCATCTGCAGCCTTGCCCAGTGCCTTTGCAGCCTTGTCAGTCTCGGCGTTTTTAAAATTTGGCGCCGATTTCTGTGGAGAGGAGCGAGCGGGGCCGAGTGTACTTCGGCTAGACTCGGCTCCTCTCGCAGTCCCGCCCATCTCCACTGACTGCGCCGCTGACAGAGAAAGCCGAGTGTACTTCGGCTAGACTCGGCTCTGCTCACAGTCAGGGGCAGGACTGCGAGAGGGGCCGAGACTAGCCAAAGTACACTCGGCTTTCTCTATGTCAGCGGCGCAGTCAGAGATGGGCGGGACTGCGAGAGGAGCCGAGTAAAGCCGAGTGTACTTCGGCTTCGGCTCCGCTCGCTCCTCTCACTCGTTTCAGCAGGGGAATTTGACGGAGTATCGGCGTATAACACGCACCCACGATTTCCCCCTGATTTTAAGGGGAAAAAAGTGCGTGTTATACGCCAATAAATACGGTATATATATATATATATATATATATATATATAATATATATATTTTTTAATTATATTAATAATTTTTATTATTAGCATTATCAATATAGTAATTGTTATGACTATCTTTATTGATAGATATGATTTTAGAATAAAAATATATATATATATATATAATTTTTTTTTTTTTAAATAATTCTAAAATCATATCTATCAATAAAGATAGTCATAATATTACTATACTATACTGATTACTATATTGATAATGCTATCAATCAAAATTATTGAGCAGCACAGTGGTGTAGTGGGTAGCACTTTCACCTAGCAGTAAAAAGGGTCGCTGCCTGGAGTTTGCATGTTCTCCCTGTGCCTACGTAGGTTTCCTCCGGGTACTCTGGTTTCCTCCCACACTCCAAAGACATGCTGGTAAGGTAATTGGCTTCAGCCAAAAATTGGTCCTAGTATATGAATGTGTGTTAGGGACCTTAGATTGTAAGCTCCTTGAGGGTAGGGACTGATGTGAATGTACAATGTATATGTAAAACGCTGAGTAAATTGACAGCGCTATATAAAAAAAAAGAAAGATTTATATATATATATATATATATATGTTTTTAGTAGTTTTATAAAATCGTATCTATTATTCATAATAATAAATAATATTTTACAATGAATAAAAAATGTATACATACAGTATATACTGTACATTTTTAATTATAATAAATATATATATATATATAGTAAATCTGATCGCACACAACAAAAACATAATTCATTAATAAAGTGTTCTTGGAAAGAATTTTGAAATATTGGATATTTTTGTGACGTAAAGCGCATTCCTCCAGGTTTTTACGGTTCCTATAGGAAGTCAGCAGCACCTGCTCCCCCCCTCCTCGGTGCCCTCCTGGTCCCCTCTCCCCCAGCCACATTCCAGCTCTCCTCTGCTGGACTCGCCATAGTCAGGTCTGGGTGACGCCAGAAGCCTGAAAATGCCCATATATGGGAAAAGAGGAAACACATGTCTATGTGATGAGGCAGTATGAGCCAAAACCATGACATGAGAGAATAGGAGAGGAGGTAAGGGGGATACCACGTCATCCTCATCCCTCCTCCTCCATCTTCATCCCCCCTCCTCCATCTTCATCCCCCCTCCTCCATCTTCATCCCTCCTCCTCATCCTCTATCTTCATCCCTCCTCCTCCATCTTCATCCCCCCTCCTCCATCTTCATTCCTCCTCCTCATCCTCCATCTTCATCCCTCCTCCTCATCCTCCATCCTCATCCCCCCTCCTCCATTCTCCTCCATCCTCATCCCCCCCTTCTCTCCAGACAGCCAGCATAAGCCCTGATCTGGCTCAGACTTTTCTACAGGAGACCTCAGGAAGGAATAGAGGAAGCATTTTATTGCCACTACTGATATGGCCAAGAGAAAAGAACGGGTCATGGGCCAGTCAATGAGCCTCTTATAGGTATTCAGGTATAAGAGCCACTCCACCCTAAAGTGATAGGTCAGGCCTAGGTGGAGCCCATCGGGTCAAGTAGGCTCCTGACTTCTTGTATGTCTTGGATGCTCCAACCGTGAGATCTCCCGACCATAAGCAGGGCCCTCTTGTATTGTAACGATACAGTCTCCCTTTTTATATTGTAAAGTCCTGCGTAAACGGTTGGCGCTATATAAATCCTGTATAATAATAATAACAATTCCTGAGCACAGGGATGGTGGGAACCCCTCATAATGGGCACAGCAGGTGTACAGACCCGGGAACTCAGCACAGGGATGGTGGGAACCCCTCATAATGGGCACAGCAGGTGTACAGACCTGGGAACTCAGCACAGGGATGGTGGGAACCCCTCATAATGGGCACAGCAGGTGTACAGACCCGGGAACTCAGCACAGGGATGGTGGGAACCCCTCATAATGGGCACAGCAGGTGTACAGACCCGGGAACTCAGCACAGGGATGGTGGGAACTCCTCATAATGGGCACAGCAGGTGTACAGACCCAGGAACTCAGCATAGGGATGGTGGGAACCCCTCATAATGGGCACAGCAGGTGTACAGACCCGGGAACTCAGCACAGGAATGGTGGGAACTCCTCATAATGGGCACAGCAGGTGTACAGACCCGGGAACTCAGCATAGGGATGGTGGGAACCCCTCATAATGGGCACAGCGGGTACAGACCCGGGAACTCGGAGCAGCAGTCTCACCAATAATGCTCCTCAAGTGACAGGAGAGAGTTTCAGGGAATTTAACTCTCCAGCAGTACAAGCAGCCATGTGCTGTCAATAAGCATACTGATAGAAGGAGAGAGCACAGTGACAGAGGGCATTGCACTGCTTCTCCTTTCACTGTCTAGTCACAGGCTGGGGGCAGGTCCAAGATGACCTGAGCTCAGAGGAAGTGGGATGAATGATGCTGGCTATCAGATTGAAGACATTTAGTGGCAGAAAAAAGTACTGTATTGGAAATTTCTCGATTTGAATGTGAATATTGCAACCATAGAAACTCTAACAATGAACTGCTCAGTGTCTGCTGCCAAACCTGACCCATTCAAGCGAACGGGAACATGCCAAAAATCCCCCACAACTGCATGCCATGCACATGGTTCTGGGGTCTTTATGTAGCATTTGCAGTGTTAAGACAACAGGCGGTGAAGATGCATCCTACGGGCATTTTCACCGCCTGTCAAGCACCACTGAAAAGTGATCTGAATGTGGATTGCTTTTCAGAGGTAGTCAGAAGTCTAAACTTAGCCTTATTGAGTTGGAGACAGGAGAGAAGAAGAGAGGGGGGAGGTGTGCTATAGTCCTGTCCTAGGGTGACAACGCTGCTCCTCCAGTACAGTGAGCATTGTCACCCGTGCACAGGAAGTGCGTCACTGGCAGGATCACAGGTAAAAATTAAGGAGATTAATCCTGAAAAATAAAATAAAACTAATGCAGCCACCCCATTTATATATTGCTAAGCAGCAATATATAACATTTTTGTTGTTGGGAGTCAGATGCGCTGAACATTAGCTGGATGAAATCCTTATGCCGCATACACACGAACGGATTTTCCGACAGAAAAAATCCGATGGGAGCTTTTCGTCGGATATTCCGACCGTGTGTGTGCCCCATCGGACTTTTTCTGTCGGAATTTCCGACGGACTTAGATAGAGAGCAGGTTCTCTATTTTTCCGACGGAAAAAATTCCTATCGGAAAATCCGATCGTCTGTAGCAATTCCGACGCGCTAAATTCCAACGCATGCTCGGAAACAATTCGCCGCATGCTCGGAAGCATTGAAATTCATTTTCTCGGCTCGTCGTAATGTTGTACGTCACCGCGTTCTTGACGGTCGAACGTTCGGAGAACTTTTGTGTGACCGTGTGTATGCAAGCCAAGCTTGAGCGGAATTCCGTCAGAAAGACCATCCAAGTTTTTGCAGACGGAAAATCCGTTCGTGTGTACGCGGCATTAGACTTGTTGTGTATGGCCAGCTTTTGTGGCAACTGTATCCGAATGTATGCTGGTGTTTAGTTTGTGCATTAAGCTGTTTCCCCGACCTTTGCGTTTCACTTTAAATTTGCTGAGCCCATCCCCCGTCATTGGTGTCACTGGTGGGGGTCATTGCCTTCCATGGTACCGCTTCATTTAGCACACCTCATTGCCACCAAAAATAATATTCCTCAATCACGGCTCATTAATACCGCTGTTTAACCACTTAAGCCCCGGACCATTTGGTAGCTAAAGGACCAGAGGTGAATTCAGAATTTTGCACTGCGCTGCTTTAACTGTAAATTGTGCGGACATGCAATGTTGTACCCAAACGAAATTTGCGTCCTTTTCTTCCCACAAATAGAGCTTTCTTTTAATGGTATTTGATTGCCTCTGCGATTTTTATTTTTTGCGATATAAACGGAAAAAGACCGAAAATTTTGAAAAAAAATGATATTTTCTACTTTTTGTTATAAGAAAAATCGAATAAACTCAATTGTAGTCATACATTTAGGCCAAAATGTATTCAGCCACATGTCTTTAGTAAAAAAAATGTCAATAAGCGTATATTTATTGGTTTGCGCAAAAGTTATAGAGTTTACAAACTAGGGTACATTTTCTGGAATTTACACAGCTTTAAATTTATGACTGCCTATCTCATTTCTTGAGGTGCTAAAATGACAGGGCAGTACAAAACCCCCCCAAATGACCCCATTTTGGAAAGTAGACACCCCAAGGAAATTGCTGAGAGGCCTGTTGAGCCCATTGAATATTTTTTTTTTGCCCCAAGTGATTGAATAATGACAAAAAATAAATAAAAAATTACAAAAAGTTGTCACTAAATGATATATTGCTCACACATGCCATGGTTATATGTGGAATTGCACCCCAAAATAAATTTTTCTGCTTCTCCTGAGTACGGGGATACCACATGTGTGGGACTTTTTAGGAGCCTAGCCGCGTACGGGACCCCAAAAACCAATCACCGCCTTCAGGATTTCTAAGGGCACAAATTTTTGATTTCACTCCTCACTACCTATCACAGTTTCGAAGGCCATAAAATGCCAAAATAGCACAAAACCCCCCCAAATGACCCCATTTTGGAATATAGACACCCCAAGCTATTTGCTGAGAGGAATGGCGAGTATTTTACAGCTCTCATTTGTTTTTGAAAATGAAGAAAGAAAATATATATATATATATATATATATATATATATATATTTTTTTTTCAATTTTCAAAACTTTGTGACAAAAAGCGAGATCTGCAAAATACTCACCATACCTCTCAGCAAATAGCTTGGGGTGTCTACTTTCCAAAATGGGGTCATTTGGGGGGGGGGGGGGTTTGTGCCATCTGGGCATTCCATGGCCTCTGAAACTGTGATAGGCAGTGAGAAGTGAAATCAAAAATTTACACCCTTAGAAAGCCTGAAGGCGGTGCTTGGTTTTTGGGGTCCCGTACGCGGCTAGGCTCCCAAAAAGTCTCACACATGTGGTATCCCCGTACTCAGGAGAAGCAACAGAATGTATTTTGGGGTGTAATTCCACATATGCCCATGGCATGTTTGAGCAATATATCATTTAGTGACAACTTTGTGCAAAAAAAAAAAAAAAAAAAAATTGTCGTTTTTCCGCAACTTGTGTCAACATATAAAATATTCCATGGACTCGACATGCCTCTCAGTATATAGCTTGGGGTGTCTACTTTCCAAAATGGGGTCATTTGGGGGGGGTTTTGAACTGTTCTGGCATTTTATACACAACATTAGGAAGCTTACATCTACTCTTCTAACCACTTGAAGACAAAGCCCTTTTTGACACTTTTTGTTTACATGAAAACTTTTTTTTTTGCAAGAAAATTATGTTGAACCCCCAAACATTATATATATTTTTAAAGCAAAGGCCCTACAGAATAAAATGGTGGGTGTTGCATTTTTTTTTCTACACAGTATTTGCGCAGCGATTTTTCAAACGCATTTTTTGGGGAAAAAATACACTTTTTTTTATTTTAATGCACTAAAACACACTATATTGCCCAAATGTTTGATGAAATAAAAAAGATGATCTTAGGCCGAGTACATAGATACCAAACACGATATGCTTTAAAATTTCGCACAAACGCGCATTGGCGACAAACTACATACATTTTTAAAAGCCTTTAAAAGCCTTTACAGGTTACCTCAGTAGATTTACAGAGGAGGTCTACTGCTAAAATGATTGCCCTCGATCTGACCTTCGCGGTGATACCTCACATGCATGGTGCAATTGCTGTTTACATATGACGCCAGACCGACGCTTGCGTTCGCCATTGGGCAAGAGCAGGGCAGGACAGGGGTGCTTTTTTTTTTTTTTTTTTTTTTTTTTTTTTTTATTATTAATTTTGCTTTTTTATTTTATTTTTAAATTGTTCCTTCCAAGTATTCTTTTTTTTTATCATTTTTATTGTTATCTCAGGGAATGTAAATATCCCCTATGATAGCAATAGGTAGTGACAGGTACTCTTTTTTTGAAAAAACTGGGGTCTTCTAGACCCTAGATTTTTCCTCTGCCCTCAAAGCATCTGACCACACCAAGATCGGTGTGATAAAATGCTTTCCCAATTTCCCAATGGCGCTTTTTATATCCGGGGGGGGGGGGCATTCCCTCCCACTGCTTGTAAAAGCAGTCCAGAGGCTAATTAGCCGCTAGGATTGCTTTTACATGAAAGCCGGCCGCAGGCTGAAAAGAATGATACCAAGATGATACCTAAACCCGCAGGCATCATTCTGGTATAAACATTCAAAGTCCAGCAACATACCAGTACGTTGCTGGTCCTTGTTGGACATGTATTGTAATCCTTTTTATTTCATGCAGCCAGTTGGCTGAACGAAAAAAGAGATTGATCGGTGGGTATGCCCACCATTAGAATACCGCCCTTCATCCACCCACTTCCATTGATGGGCATACACGCACCATTTATATATGCCGAAGCATGGGGGCATCCTCCCGCAAAAAAGTTATGCCGCACACACATGGTCGGACTTTTCCACGGGCAAGCCTCCGTCGGAATTTCGACCGTATATACGCGGCATTAGGAGCAAAATCACTCCTCCGCCCCTGCTGCCCCAATGCTTCGGCATATTTGCTTTTTTTTTTTAACTGTGGTGGTGAAATCACCTCCTACAGCACTGGAGTCGCAGGGATCAGGCCTGTCTCTGCGAATGCTGCAGTTATGTGTGTTTTTGTTTTGTAAGTGACAGTGATCGATCGATACTGCACTTGGGTGGCCTGGGCTGGACGGAGGGGCAAAACGCAGGTGCTAGCAGGTATCTGGGCTGATCCCGCTAACACTGCGTTTTTGGGAACCCTAAACTGCTGGGGACGCTAGAATAGATCTGATCAGATCAGATATTGATCTGTTCAGATACTATACCACTAAGGGGGGTGTATGCTTCACGCGTGGGTGTTAGCGTTACTGGAAACTAACCTGACGCTGCCTGGGGTGTGACTCAGACCCTCTCTGACGCTAAAACCTAATTGATATCACCCGCCGGGCGATCAGGGGGTTAAACCTTTATTGGGTTATATACACGGCGGGTGCCCTGACACTATAAAAAGCAAACTAACTAACCAGCGTCACCCGTAACACTTATATGGTGATCACTGGTGAAAGGGTTAACTAGGGGCAATCAGGGGGTTAAAACCTTTATTAGATAATATATGGGGGTACCTGACGCTATAAAAACCTACGGCAAACCTAAAAAAAATTACCAGCTACCGATCTGCATCACCGACACTAAGACAGCGTTTAGAAAAACGATTGCTTAGCGACAGTGGTGATGGGGGTGAAAGGGTTACCTGGGGGGGGGGGCGATCAAGGGGGTTAAACCTTTATTAGATAATATATTGGGGTACCTGACGCTATAAAAACATGCGGCGAACCTAAAAAAAATTACTGACTACGATCTGCATCACCGACACTAAGACAGCGTTTAGAAAAACAATTGCTTAGCGACAGTGGTGATAGGGGGTGAAAGGGTTACCTGGGGGGCGATCAAGGGGGTAAACCTTTATTAGATAATATATTGGGGTACCTGACGCTATAAAAACCTGCGGTGAACCTAAAAAAAATTACCGGCTACCGATCTGCATCACAGACACTAAGACAGCGTTTAGAAAAACGATCGCTTAGTGACAGTGGTGATAGGGGGTGAAAGGGTTACCTGGGGGGCGATCAAGGGGGTTAAACCTTTATTAGATAATATATTGGGGTACCTGACGCTATAAAAACCTGCGGCGAACCTAAAAAAAATTACTGGCTGCCGATCGGCATCACTGACGCTAAGACAGCGATCAGAAAAATGATCGCTAAGCGACAGTGGTGATAGGCGGTGAAAGGGTTATCTGGGGGGTCATCAGGGGGTTAAACCTTTATTAGGGGGGGTTAGGGGGCTACACTGGACCTAAGACTAAACTTTGGTGACACTTTTACAGTCACAAATGTCACTGATTGCAGTGATCACTAAATAAATGGTCACTGCAATCAGTGACACTGTGACTGGGGGCTGGGGGGGTGATCTGGGGGGCCTGGGGGGGCGATTTATGTCCCTATGTGTCCTGGTGTCAGTGTAGTGTTGTGTGCACTGACCTGATATCTTCTCTTGTACGGCGCTCGGTATATGTGAGCGCCGCACCAGAGATGACATCACTTCCTCCTGCTCCCTCTGTCTGACACAGACAGAGGGGGCATTTCCATTCGCCGGGAGCGATCGCGAGGGGGTGGCCAGAAACGAATGGCTGCCCCCTCATCCCGGAACGCTCCCGGACACTTAGCCACTGCTCACTGTATAGGAGGGGGGTCCGATCGGACCCCCCAACTGTACAAAGGCAATCACGTATGCTCTACGTGATTGTGCCTGTCGGTGCCATTCTGCCGACGTATATATACAGTGAGCGGTCGTTAAGTGGTTAAATAGATTTTTCAGCTTTTACACCGTCCTGCATCATTCTTCTTCTTCAAGTCTTATCTGGACTAGACCATTATTTGTGTAACAGAAATAGCTCACAGTATCCATTTGTCGCCTGGCGGGAAGCTGCTTCCAAATTTTTCACCCCAAAAATAAATACAATACGTAGCTGCTTCTTGGGTGTTCATACGTTCTATTCAGAGCTGACTTATCTTTATACTGTACCATTTTCTTTTCTTAGAAAATACATTGTTCACCGTCTTCTCCCATAGGGTTTTTGTGAGAACCATGTGCTACCAATATGCATGCTGATAGGAGGTAAGAGCAGAGTAACAGAGGGATGATATTGTAATTGTGCTGCTTCTCCTTTCACTGTCCAGTCCAGTCACCAGCTGGGGGCTCGTCCGGGATGACTCAGAGAAAGTGGGTTGAATGATGTTGGCCATGATGTGGGCTCACAACTTCCTCCTCATCAGTAGATAAATCCAGAACATTTCAAGGGCTCATAAACGTCTCCTTCGTTAATAAGTAAAGCCAACACTTTTCAAGGGGCTCACATCTTCCCTTTCATCAGTAGGTAAAGTCAATACATTTCAGTCACTCACAAGTCCCCCTTCATCACTAGGTAAAGACAACACGTTTTGGTGGCTCACACCTCCCTTTTCATCATAGGTAAAATTAACATGTTTTGGGGGCTCAAAACTCCCCCCTTCACCAGTTGGAAAAGCCAACACAGTTTGGGGGCTCAGAACTGTAGTATATTGTATATATATATATGTGTGTGTGTGTGTATATGTATATATATATATACAGTGTATATATATATATATATATATATAATAAATTACACATACAATATACTAAAACAACTCCCCCTTCATCAGTAGGTAAAGTCAACACATTTTGGGAGCTCACAGCTCCCTATTCAACAGGATGTAGAGCCAACACGTTTCAGGGGCTCAGAAGTCCCCTTCATCAGTAGGTAACGCAAACACGTTTTGGGGGGGATTGTGGTACATAATGCCTTTGACAGGTATCCTTTCCCACTTGCGGGAGTCTGGCCGTGACGTCACCGCAGGGCTCCCTCCTCCTCCCCCGGCCGCCGGGCTAATAGGAGGGAGGAGCGGGGCCTCGCGCATGTGCAGTAGGGTTCCCGGCGTGAAATCGAAAGGCTACACTGCCGGGTGGAAACAGCTGCGGTGCCGACATCGAGGGACTGCAGGACAGGTAAGTGTCCATTTATTAAAAGCCAGCAGCTGCAGTATGTGTAGCTGCTGGCTTTTAATTTTTATTTTTTTCCCCCGAAACACCACTTTAATGTGCATACTTAAGTGCTCCCTCTAGTGGCCAGACTGTGATAAACATCCCTGCTTAAAGTGGTTGTAAACCCACTTTTTTTTTTTTGGCCCACCTGCAAGAGAAAGGCATAATGAGCTATTATGACTTGCATAATAGCTCATTATGTTCCACTTACCTTAGATCGGGGCCCCCGAAGCCGTCCTCGTCCCTCTGTCCAGCCGCAGACATCACTGCGGCGATAGCCGGAATGTTACTTCCGGGTATCGCCGCACCAGCCAATCACAGCGCCGCTCCGGCGCTGTGATTGGCCGGAGCGGCGGAGACGTCACTCTGCGCATGCGCGCGGGAGGCGTCCCACTCGGCTACGCCCAGCGATTGCTGGGAAGTAGCCGAGTATGTGAATGGGATTAACCCCATAAATGCGCCATTGTCTACGGCGCGCCTGCGCCGTAGATAGCGGCGCTTGACATTTTAGTAAATATCTCCTAAACCGTGTAGGTTTAGGAGATATTTCTTGCACCTACAGGTAAGCCTTAATCTAGGCTTACCTGTAGGTGCAAGTTGAAAAATTGTAAACCCACTTTTTTAACTTGCACCTACAGGTAAGCCTAGATTAAGGCTTACCTGTAGGTGCAAGAAATATCTCCTAAACCTACACGGTTTAGGAGATATTTACTAAAATGACAGGCGCCGCTGTCTACGGTTCCCTTTTTCTCCCCCCGGTATCTTATGTGATGTAGTTCTAGTATTGATACACTAGGTATCCTTTAAGGTGGAGTGATTCCAAAAGTTACTTCAAACTATAATCCTAGTGTTAAAATCTATTGGACTATTTAGGGAACTGAGAGATTAATCTACAGTTAACTATACTAACAAAAAAAAAAAAAAATATATATATATATATATATACACGTCTCCATCCTTTCCTCTTATGCTTTAAACATAAATAATTTATCCCAATTTTATTAAATCCTATCTCTAAGTGTTAATAAAAAAAAAAAGGGGGGGGGGGGAAATAGGCCGGCATGCATAGTATCTAGTAGTATATATGTCTCAGTATATTTTAAACTCTTAAGGGATAGGTCCAACAACAGCCCCTAGGGTTCAACCTAAAGATATAATTAACTTATTCAGTATTTATAGATTGCATCTCAATGAGATTGTGCCAGTATCTCTCTATAGATTGTAGTATCCTTGAACTCCGTCCACGGAGTCCAGGTTAGAGTATGTCGTTGAAAAGTGTCCTTGTTTCGATGAGTAATTTCTTCCATGAGATGAACCTCTGATATTTTTTGAAACCACTTTTTCACAGATGGAATCTCAGGCTGGCCCCAAAGGGTAGGTATAAGTGCTTTAGCCGTATTGAGCAGATGTGGGACTAAGGAGCATTTATATTTTCTGACGGGTTCCTTAGTAGCATGGAAGAGGATGGTCCATGCATCCACAGGAAGGTTAATACTAGATATTAGTTGAATGATACAAATAATGTTAGACCAATAAGGGCGGATAAAAGGACACGACCACCATATATGAGCATGAGTTGCTCTGTTCCCACAGTTGGATGGACTGGTGTCTTTATTCAACCTTACTAACTATGTAACTATGTAAGCATGTAAGCATCTTTTTTCTTGGCATCATTAAAAAAAAAAAAAAACTGCCTGCTCATGAGACCCAGAGCAAATACGGTCGCCCCCATGTACAAATCGAAATACAATAAGAGTATACAATGCTGCCAATGTAATGGTAGCTTGTGGTGCTGCTCTTTCACTGGGCAGGCTAGGGGAGGGTCGGTGACCAAGTATTAGGCCTCGTACACATGGCCAAGAATCTCGTCAGGAAAAAACACGTCGTTTTTCTTGACGAGATTCTTGGACAAGAAACTTGTCCAGGCCGAGTGTACAGACGCTCCATTCAAAGAACCCACGGTTCTTTAAATGGAGCGAACGCGGTGACGTCATCGACTATGACGAGCACGCGCTCGTCACATTCGATGCCGTCGCCGCCATCTTGCTACACCCTACCTATGCCTAGGAAGCTACCGCGCATGCGTCAAAGTCATTTCGAGCATGCGCGGGTTTCCACAGCGACAGGTAAGTGTGTACACACTCTCGGGTTTCTCGTCGAGAAACAGGCCGACGAGAAAATAGAGAGCAGGTTCTCCATTTTTCTCGTCGAGATTCTGGTCGGTTTTCTTGACGAGAAAACTGAAAGCCGCGTACACACGACCGATTTACTCGGCAAGAAAGCTCTGCCAGCAAGTTTCTTGCTGGTTCTTGCCGAGAAACTCTGTCGTGTGTACGAGGCTTTCCTCCTTAACTGCAATACAGAAAAGTGTGGTCACTAGCCTGGCTGTGCTGTCTGGCAGCTGTGCGTGTGTCACAATACTGGCCGAACAGAATCATGCATCATTTGGCAGGTCTAAATATTTCCGCCGTGTATTTAGCATTTCGTTAGCTTGGCGGGCCGGTTTTAATTCAGCTCAGACAATTAAATCCAGTAAACGGAGAAGGATAATTAGGTAACTGATTTTCAGCTAACGTAACCCACATGTAATTCACAATCCACATCAAACGCAAGAAGAAAAGGAAAAAAATGCAGACACACATGAATAAAAGTGGAGCCGACACCGCCATGGTAAAGTGTACTTATTTAATGATTTTTATTTTTTATAACCACAGAAATCTCCCAAAATAGCAAAAAAATTTGTCCTATAAAAATATCTTGTATTTTCTTTTTTTCTATACATACATTGCATTTTTTTTACAATACCAGAAAATTTTCATTGGTACCAGATGCGTAAAAAAAAAAAAAAAAATCTTTATCAACAATTCTTTTTATACAGAAAATGCTAAATTTTTCTAAAAAAAAAAAAAAAAAGGTTTGAGGGAAGATAAGAGTATAAAAGAATTGGTCTTCCCTGTATGTTTTCTTTGGGATTGTATTGTTTGCGATATAAGAACTTCCTTGGATTTTAGGGACATCGCCTAAAAGTTTTTACTATCTGTTATTTTTTTTTTAAAGGAATGTCCACAGTCAAAAACGAAAGGGGAAAATTCCTACAACAGTCTGATAGCAAAGAAAGGAAGGGAGAGAGGAAGTACTTAGATATAACAGACATGGGCGGAAAGGACTAGATGTCACTGGTGGTCTAGATATCGAGAAAGAGGCAATAAAAATTTTCATGAACAAAATAAAATTAAACAGAATTGGGTAAAACAATTTGGACACTGAAGGAAATGGGAATTTTATGAATGTGAAGGAAATGGGAAATTTTGTTTGATTAAAGTTCATCTAGTGCCAATTTTTTTTTTTTTTTTGTTATAGGTAGAGTAAGGAATGGTTAACAGTGAGTAGATGTCGAGAAAGAGGCAATATAATTAATAAAATTAAGGAAAATATGGCAAAACTTGTGAAAGTGAAGGAAATGGGAAATTTTGTTGGATTTAAGTTTATCTAGAGACAAATTTTTTTTATTTATTTTTTTGTTATGGGTAGATTAAGGAATAGTCAACAGCATTTTTTTTTTATATGTGGACACTGAGTGAAGAAAATGGTCATTTTGTAATACTAAGTATATCTAGAGCTACTTTTTTTCATTTTTTAACCTTGGTTAGCATTGGAACTGATTAACACCCTGGCATTATTTGACCCAATAAGAAAATTTCCTTCCACTTTCCTGGAGACACAATAAATCTCTACAAAGTGAGAATTCCCGTCAGTGTCAGATTTGAAGATTTCCCCACTATTCCTGTTCTGGTGACAACAGTAAAATGTAGCATTTCCCACCGGTTTATGTCCTGACGACAATGGAGACAAAGATGGTGAATCAAATTCAAACCTCAAATCTGACAGAGGTTTTTACCATTTCCACACACTAACCAAAAAAATCTACATACTTTTGGCTTTAGATACAATTTAAAGAAGAGCAACAAAGAGTAGTGGAGGGACTTAACGGGCCATTGGGTCAAAGTGGTGGGATTTAATGGGCCACAGGGTTTAAAGGTCTATTAGGAATAGTCTTTTGGGTCTTTATCAGGATGGGAGGCTAAAGCCAGCAAGAGAAAAATACGGGCAGAGAAGGGAAAGGTAGGAAGGACGTTGAGAAATAAGCAAGTAAACAGCTGGAACCAATTTAAGACCAGGCGGTAAAGGGAGATGTAAAAAGAGAAGCTGGTGAGGAATGGAGAATGTCGGCCTACAGGTGGATGATAATGGCGATAGGGCTGAATGGAATTTTGGTGAGACAAAACAGACCTTGAGGCCATGTGCTCTAAAGAAGGTTCTAATTAGCTTATATCAGCATCTGAGGCAAAGGCCAGCAAGTGGAAAACATGGGCAGAGAAAAGGGGAAGGTAGGAAGAGCTTTGAGGAATAGGCAAGTAAACAGCTGGAACCAATTTAAGACCAGGTGGCAATGTGAGACGTAAAAAGAGAGGCTGGGGAAGAACGGAGAACATCAGCCTACAGGTGGATGATAATGGAGATATGGCTTTGTGGAATAGTGGCGAGACAAAAAAAAAACCTTGAGTTAATGTGCTCCACAGAAGGTTCTAAACAGCTTGTATCAGCGTCTGAGGCAAAGGCCAGCAAAAGACAAAAGGGGTGGGGAAGGGAATGATAGAGAGAACTTTGAGGGGTTGGCAAGTAAACAACTGGAATAAATTAACAACCAGGTGGTAAAATGAGACTGGAAAAGAGAGGCTGGTGCAGAATGGAGAATTTCGACCTAAAGGTGTAGGACAATGGAGACTGGGTTGTGTGGAATTGTGGGTGCCAAAAAAAGGTCCCTCAAAGAATGTTCTAGAGGGCTTTTATTGGCATGCGAGCCAAAGCCCAGCAAGGAAAAAAAAAGGTTGGGGAAGGGAAAAGGTAGAAAAGAACTTTCAGGATTAGACAGGTAAACAGCTAGAACCAATTTAAGACAAGGTGGTAAAGGAAAACTCAAAAAGAGACTGGTGGAGAATGGAGACTGTAAGCTTCCAGGTAGGGCTGTGTAGAATAGTGGTGAGCCAAAACAGACCTTGAGGTCAGGTACTCTAAAGAAGGTTCTAAAGACTCATATCAGCATCTAAGGCAATGACCAGCAAGGAACCTAGAGGGTGGAAAAGGGAATGATAGAACTTTGAGGAGTAGGCATGTAAACAAGTGGAATCAATTAATAACCAGGTGGTAAAGGGGGGATTTGAAAAGAGAGGCTACTGAAGAATGGACAATGTTAGCCTACAGGTGCATGACAATGGAGATAGGGCTGTGTGGAAGAAGGTTCTAGAGGGGTTATAAAATAACGGGATTCAAAGATCAGCAAAGGGAAAAAAATGGTAGGGAAGGGAAAGGTAAAAAGAATTTTGAGGAGTGGCAAGTAAACAAATGGAACAAATGTGAGGGTTGACAGGTCCATTAAGAAGAAGAGTCTGAAGGGCCTTTATCGGGATGGAATACAAGGCCAGCAAGAAGAAAACATGGTCAGGGCAGGGTAGCAAAGACTTTGAGGAATGGCCAATTTAAGACCAGGTGATAAAGGAAGGTATGAAAAGGGAGGGCGATGAAGAATGGAGAATGTTCGTCTACAGGTGGATGACGATGGACGTAGGGTTGCGTGGAATAGTGGTGAGACAAAATTGGCCTTGAGGCCAGGTGCCCAAAAAGGTCCATTAAGAAGGTTCTAGAGGGCTTATATCAGCATGAGTAGGCAAAGATCAACAAAGGGGAAAACTTTGTGGGGAAGGGTTCGGTAGAAAGATCTTTGAGGAAAAGGCAAGTAAACAACTAGAACCAATTTAAGACCAGGTGGTAAAGGGAGACACCAAAATAGAGGCTGATGAAGAATGTCAGCATACAGGTGGATGACAATGGAGATAGGACTGTGTGTAATGTGTCATCACCGTGGGATGAAATAGGACTTGAGGCCAGGTGCCCGAAAAATGACCAATAAGAAGGTTTTAGAGGGCTTATATCAGCATGGGAAGCAAAGAGTAAAAAATGGCAAGGACCGTGAGGCTTAGCAAGCCACTAGAGCAGATTAAGATAAGAATAATAAGAAAGATAGCCTATAAGTGGGTAACCCTGGTAAATGTCAATAGTTGGGGCTGGTAGAAGAAAAGACAGCAAAGAGAATGGATAGGAAAGGGCAGGGGTGGACTGAACAGGGAGCAATAGCCCGACCCGCTGGATGAGCAGAGTACCTGGAGTGAAGCTTCAGCCTGGGATGGGGGTCAGGAGGAAGCAGTGAAAAGGGAGGGGGACTAAGTCGCTGTACAATGGGCCCCTGGGTCAAAAGTTGCCAGTCAGCCCCTTTTACCATGGAAGAAGAGGAAATTGCAGGAGAGAAAGGACAAGATGGATAAGTTCAGAGAAGGAAAAGGAAAGGGCAGTAGACAAAGATGGGGGAATGATGTGCAATTTAGGAAAGGCGGTAGAAAAAAAGGCAGAATGGAAGATCCATAAAAGAAAGGACAAACAGAATACGCATGGGAAGAGGGGGAGCAGGGAGATAATGTGCAACAAGAACCAGTAGGTAGAAAAAAAAAAGTATACAAAAGGGAACGATTGGGAAAAAGGCAAATAGAGGGAAGTAGGAGGGGCATGTGCAATGAGGGAGGAGCTATAGGGGAACAGTCAGGGTAAATATTAAAAGTTAAAGGCAGGGAAAAGGAAACATAGGAATGGAAACAGAAAGAAAGATAGGAAGAAGCAGCAAGGAGGTGGGAACATTTAGGTGGTGCTGCAGAACAAGGCATGGAACACTGGTAAATGGAGGTTGGAAATGGGAAGTAAAATTTAAAAACAAGTTAAAAAGTTTAACTGAAGTGATTTGTGGTGTTTTTTTTTTTTTTCACACCGCAGTGCTCTGTGCTGGCAGAGCTGAGTAACAGCCACACCCCTTAGTGTCCTCACACAGACCTGTATGAGGGGGCGTGCCTAACCAAATATGTATAAATTAATGAGAACTCTGGTGCCCATTAGACTTCACATTCATATTTAGACCCCACGCACAACTACTGTAGCAGGAAAGTGGGGTAAGTCTATGCAAATGACCGTTAGTACAATGTTAGTTTGACTTCATAACAATTTCAATTACTTCAGTTGGGCTTTAAATAAGAAGATACAGTGAAAAATTAGCACAAAAGATAAAACTTTTGGGCTTTTTTTTTTTACTAAGGCAAATAGCAATGTGCAAAGTCCCTGCACTGCTTTACTAGATAGATATGCAAAAAGAAGTGATGCGCAAATGAGAGCAAACTCGGACAGAAGAAATTTCATTCCCCCTTACCTAGGCTAGGCATCCAGTTCTATTGTCAACTCTACAACAATGGTCACAGCAGCACCCCGCACACATCGAACAGCTTCTTATAGAAGAACTCCGACCTAAGCAAATACTTTTATATGCCAATTTAAAGGCGTTTTATTCTTCAGATAGTAACCATCACCAAATTAGAATCTGTTACTGAACCTGGAATGGCCCCCAATATGGAAACGGACCCATTGACCTACACCAGACAGAAACCGTTCTGTGTCTGTGCCATCCCCCTTTAAGACCATTGGCAGTTATTGATGTATTTATGCCCGCCCCCACTACTGTTATGACCAGGAGAAGGCGTGGTTACACATGGCTACATTTTTATTAATTTTTTTGCTTATAGAATTTGCATAAATGGCAATTTTTCACATAAAGTATTGTTTTTTTTGGTGAATTGGCTGTATTTCAGTTTGGATGTAGGCATTGTTTAGTGGAGATCTCCTTTTTAAGGTTCAGTTTTCTACAAGCTTGTCACAATATAATAACCTGCTGATTTAAAGAGCATGTCCCCTCAAAACTGATATTTCAGTTCTAGGTGGTCTTTGATGGGTTGAGTCTTCTGCTGGCCTCGGGGACTCTGCTAATGCCTCAAGCATTTAAACAGCCATCATGAGCAATTGCCATAATTTGTGTGTTTCACTTCCTATGATCATCAGCTCCATCTAGTGGCCATGATGCGGTATTTTCCTGAAAAACCCTAATCGGGAAGATAACACAATATGACCACTATGGATCATAGGCAGGCAAATTCATTACACAAATTACAGTGATTTATTAATGACATTTGTGCCAATGCTTGAGACGTTTGCATATAAGGCTTTTCTGACTAGACCCTTTATGGTATTGTGTAGCAAAAAAAAATACAAAAAACAAGAGCAGATAAAATTGTGATTTGAGCTGGTAGCAGGAGTTGCATTTTTGGCAATCGTAATGCCAAATCTTTGTATCAACATAACTACAAAATGACCATCCTGTCCAAGGCCCTTTAGTCTTGCACTACAATCGGTAAAAAGGGGCCACATTCATTAAATGTGATGCTTGAAAAAACCTTTAAAAATCTCCAGTAGTTCATCTTTCATTGAAAGTCCAGTAAAGTGTACCTGTCTCCCACAGCCATTTGAGCCCCGTCCTACCAAGAAGTAATTCTGGTTTCGGCTCTGCCCTACCAATAAGTAATTTTGGTTTCAGTTCTGCCCTACCAATTACTTCCGGTTTCGGCTCTGTCCTAACAAAAAGTACTTCCAGGTTTTGACTCTGTCCTAACAAGCAGTACTTCCGGTTTTGACTCTGTCCTAACAAGCAGTACTTCCGGTTTTGACTCTGTCCTAACAAGCAGTACTTCCAGGTTTTGACTCTGTCCTAACCAGAAGTACTTCCGGTTTTGACTCTGTCCTAACAAGCAGTACTTCCAGGTTTTGACTCTGTCCTAACAAGAAGTACTTCCGGTTTTGACTCTGTCCTAACAAGAAGTACTTCCAGGTTTTGACTCTGTCCTAACAAGAAGTACTTCCAGGTTTTGACTCTGTCCTAACAAGAAGTACTTCCAGGTTTTGACTCTGTCCTAACAAGCAGTACTTCCAGGTTTTGACTCTGTCCTAACAAGAAGTACTTCCGGTTTTGACTCTGTCCTAACAAGCAGTACTTCCAGGTTTTGACTCTGTCCTAACAAGAAGTACTTCCGGTTTTGACTCTGTCCTAACAAGAAGTACTTCCGGTTTTGACTCTGTCCTAACAAGCAGTACTTCCAGGTTTCGACTCTGTCCTAACAAGAAGTACTTCCGGTTTTGACTCTGTCCTAACAAGAAGTACTTCCGGTTTTGACTCTGTCCTAACAAGAAGTACTTCCGGTTTTGACTCTGTCCTAACAAGAAGTACTTCCGGTTTTGACTCTGTCCTAACAAGAAGTACTTCCGGTTTTGACTCTGTCCTAACAAGAAGTACTTCCGGGTTTGACTCTGTCCTAACAAGAAGTACTTCTGGGTTTGACTCTGTCCTAACAAGAAGTACTTCCGGTTTTGACTCTGTCCTAACAAGAAGTACTTCCGGTTTTGACTCTGTCCTAACAAGAAGTACTTCCAGGTTTTGACTCTGTCCTAACAAGCAGTACTTCCAGGTTTTGACTCTGTCCTAACAAGAAGTACTTCCAGGTTTTGACTCTGTCCTAACAAGAAGTACTTCCGGTTTTGGCTAACAAAATGTCTGCTTTAGTTGTGGGTACAAAACCGGTAGTCCAAACTAAAAACACAAAGCTTTAAACAATTAAAAACTTTGAAACCAGTCACGTCCCTCATAGCTATAAAGCCGAAGGAACCAAGACCTCTCGTAAAAATTGGCCTTTTCGCAAATTGCGTTTGTGAATTTTACCGCAAACACGTCAGCTTTTAAGACCTTGGTTTGTTTTTTGTAGTAAAAAAATGTCACTTCTGTAAATTTGGCCCCAGCAAAGTTTATATATGGTTTATATTTTCTCAAATCAAGGATTTAGCAGAAGGTGTTACGTTTAACAGAATGGTTAGAAGAGGGTGGCTGATCTTGGGGAATACAGGCAAGCAGGGAAGGAAGGAGGAAAGGGATGATGGGTTTCAGCTGCTGTTCCACATCCCCGGGGGAGCCTCTTCCTGTAGAAAAGCTCTTCTGGATCAAGGTCACTACAATTTCTTTTTTCATCTGTGGTTGTAGTAAGATGTGTAGAACCACATTCCAGGAGCACTTAAAATATACACTACGTCTTTCCTGGAAATGCTGCCAGCCCAACATGGGGGGGTCTTCTGGACGACCTCCAATACCAAAAAGGTGTCAGTTGCCCTAATCTATAATTCAGCCATTAACGTTGCTACTTAAAGCACACGCCCAACTTTCTAGCAACTGTGTCTTTGTGAGGCAGGACATTGAACTCATCAACTTTTTGAGACCTATTTCGTAATTCCTGGATTAGCCATTGAAATTTCTGCAAGCCAGACAGAAATTTGACTTGATAGCACGTAGACAGGCCTAGATTTGGCTTTGAAAGATCATTTCATATGTTACCGGTTCCTTCTTGACAATAATGAAAGCGATGGGGCCATACGGGTAAAGGGAAGTCTGATGAGTGCTTTAAAATGTATAATTTGAAAGAGTGTTGGAGATTGAGGACACTTGCTATTCTCAAAGTGTTGGAGAACAATGCCCATCAAGACCTGCATGATGGGGCTCCTAATTCACCAAAAGTTTCTGAAAGCTGTCCATCTAAAGCAGGGGTCTCCAGAATTTCTAAGCAAAGGGCCAGTTTTCCTGTCCTTCAGGCTTTAGGGGAGCCAGACTGTGGCCAGTGAGAGTAGAAAATGCCCCGGCATCAGTGCCCCATCATTGGTTTTAACAGTAGGAATAGCGCCCCATTACTGGTATCGGTGGAAAGAATAGTGCCCCATTGATCGTGTCAATAGGGAGAATGGTGCCCCATCATTGATGGCATAGTGCCAGATAAAAGCAAGCAAAGGGTCGCATTCTGCCCCCGGGCCACAGTTTGGAGTCCTTTTGATCTAAAGCAGTGGTCTCCAAACTGCGGCCCGGGGGCCAGATGTGGCCCTTCGCTTGCTTTTAACTGGCCCTTGGGGTGGTATTTTATTCACTGACAACAATGAAGGGCACAATTCCTCCCAATGACACCAACCATGGGGCACAGTTCCTACCAATGACACCAACAATGGGGCCCAATGACACCAATAATGGGGCACAATTTTTTCCAATGACACCCACAATGGGGCAGAATTCCTCCCAATGGCACCAACAAAAGGGCCCATTGACACCAATGATGGCGCACAATTCCTTCCAATGGCACCAAAAAAGGGTCCAATGACACCAATGATGGCACACAATTCCTCCCAATGGCACCAACAAAAGGGCCCAATGACACCAATGATGGCGCACAATTCCTCCCAATGGCACCAACAAAAGGACCCAATGACACCAATGATGGCGCACAATTCCTCCCAATGGCACCAACAAAAGGGCCCAATGACACCAATGATGGCCCACAATTCCTCCCAATGGCACCAACAAAAGGGCCCATTGACACCAATGAAGGGGCACAATTCCTTCCACTGACACCAATGATGGGGGGTTTGCTTACTCCCACTGATGCTGTGACATTTTGTACTCTGGATGTACACAGTCCGGCCCCCCCTAAATTTTGAAGGACATTAAACCGGCCCTTTGCTTAGGAAGTTTGGAGACCCCTGATCTAAAGCACAATGTGGGGCTATCCCATTCTAGCTTGCGTTGTCTACCTCATCCTCAAAAATACAAACCGGGCACCTCCTATAAAAACATTTTCAAGTAAGTCAATTTTAGTAGGTCTCCTCTTTCAACCAAAGAACCTCAAGTGAGATGAGACACCAGGTGTCATTTTTCTTCAGCTGGCCAGTAGAATTTCATAACTTTTGTTTGAAATTCCGAAAAAAAATGTTCAGAGCGCTTACTCTTGCCATTGAGTCAACAAATTTTGAAAGCCCTAATGCCGCGTACACACGATCATTATTCACGGCGGTTTAAAAATCGCCGTGAATAATGACATTTTAAACGAGGGAACAGCTTGTTCCCCACACACGGTCATTTTTCTCGTCATTTTTTAAAATGACGAGAAAAACGATCGTCTATGGGCTCCGCGGCAGTGTTTCTCTATGGGAAACACTGCCACGGAAGAAATGTCAGGAAAAACGACGAGAAAAATTAGAACATGTTCTAATTTTTCTCGTCGTTTTTAATGCCGTTTTTCACGTCGTGAAAAATGACAAAAAGACCACACACGGTCGTTTTTCTTGTTGAAAACAAAAAATGAAATTTTTCACGACGTGAAAAATGATCGTGTGTACGCGGCATTAAAGTTTCATCCAAACCTGTTACTTGAATGGAATCCCAGATGGTTTGAAAGTTTCTTGTGTGCCTAGTACATGTGCATGACAATAAGTATGTAACGGAAGTCAAATTCACAGTTAGAATTTCGTTTGTTCCAATAAGAAACCAGAAAATTTTCCATCCTTCGCCTTTGAATTTTCTTGTCACTATGGTCAAAAAGAATCGTTGACCCCACCATTAGAAACCTGAATGAGCGTTTCAAAGATGGAAAATTTTCTGTTAAATTGTGCCTCGTTTCCACTGAGTGGAACGGTTCGGGTCGGTACAGTTTGGAACGGTTAGAATGGTTCCGGTCTATTCTGGTGAGTGTTTCCACTGCAAGTCGGACCGTCAGGGGCCATACAGGGTTTAGGAAAAAATGCCTAGCGTGTCCGCCAATCAGTGGAATGTATTGTAGCTCCGCCCCTAACCGAACCGTACCATTTTCTATGGCCCCACATCTGAAGCAGGACCCAGAATGGTGCGGTACGGTTCGGTTGTATGGGCCGCTTTCATAATGGAAACACCCAAAATAGCGTACCGTACCGAACCATTCAGTGGAAACGAGGCATTGCTGTATGGTCAGCTAGCCTCTAATGCCGTGTACACACGATCGGTTTTACCGATGAAAACAGTCCGATGGACTTTTCTCATCGCACAAACCAATCGTGTATGGGCCCCATCGTTCTTTTTTGCCATCGGTGAGAAAAAATAGAACATGTTTTAAATTTATCCAATGTGAAAAAAAACGATAGCAAATTTCGATCGTCTGTGTAGAACTCCATCGGAGAAAAAAAGTGTTCTACGTCACGACGTTTGGAATGGTCGGATTTTTGACTGATGGTGTGTATGCAAGACTGATGGAAGTCGGCTTTATCGGAATTCCGACGGAAAAATCCATCGGATTTTATTCCATCGGAAATCCGATCGTGTGTACAGGGCATCAGGGGTAGAAGAACTAAAAACTGGTGCATTCAAAATCTGGTGAAGCTGTGCATGGTGGCCAATTGGCTTCTATTTTCAGCTTGTTCAATTAAGCTTTGGCAATAAAACCTTGATGCCGATTGGTTTCTATGCAGAATTGCACCAGATTTTGTACTTTCCATTTACATTTTTAGTAAATAACCCCCAAACTGTGTTTCCCATGGTACAGGACACCCCAAATAAAGGATTTCCAATACATCCTTTGTTGGGTTGGGGGTCCATGACTGGACGCCAACCCATAGGTACAACTGTAGTTTAGACTACCGCTAATCCCACAGGACTGGACCCCAACCCATAGGTACACTGCTAGTTTAGACTAGCGCTAATCCCACAGGACTGGACCCCAACTCATAGGTACAACTCTAGTTTAGACTAGCGCTAATCCCACGGGACTGGACCCCAACCCATAGGTACAACTCTAGTTTAGACAAGCGCTAATCCCAAAGGACTGGACCCCAACCTATAGGTACAACGCTAGTTTAGACTAACGCTAATCCCACAGGACTGGACCCCAACCCATAGGTACAACGCTAATTTAGACTAGCGCTAATCCCACAGAACTGGACCCCAACCCATAGGCACAACTCTAGTTTAGACTAGCGCTAATCCCACAGGACTGGACCCCAACCCATAGGTACAACGCTAGTTTAGACTACCGCTAATCCCACAGGAGACCCAAAAGAGCTGGGATCACAGTTGTCACTAAATCATAGGGAGTTCACAGTACAATCCAACATTTCCCGGACTCTAAATTTTGAGGTGCTGCTCGTCTTTTAAAACACCTCTTATCTAGAGAACACTATTGGCCCTTCTGTCATTTCAACAGAACCATGACATCAAGGCATCTTCTAAAAAAAAAAAAAAAATTATATATATATATATATTCCTTTACATATGTAAACATGCCGACCTTTTAGTCCAACTCTATAACTTTTATATTATCCAGCTCTTCCTATAGATTCTATATCTTAAAGCATTTTCTGTAAGTACAGGTTTCATCACCTTTTTTGATGTTTTACCGAAAAATGTATGGGTTTGGTCAATTAATGGGTATGGAATTAATACTTCAACTCAACAAAAGAGTTGTCATAATCTTCAAATTTGTGGCAGCTTATTACAAATGACAAATAAGAGCTTACATTTGTCTTTGGAAAGAAAAAAAAAAAGAGAGAAGATTGAAGAATTCACCAGTATTCTGCTGATATTTTTGAAAGCCTTCTGCGGATCAGTGCCGTGGTTGGTTGTATTGGAGTGGCTCGTGGGATGAGGGTTTAAGAGTTGTTTGGTTAAAATAATAACCCTGACGTAGAACGCGCAGGTACTGGTAAACGTGGTGCTTTAAAAAGAATTGTGGGTAAAACACACTTTTTTTTAATGCCCGAGGTTACAGTGTCCCTTGTGGTCTTGTTGCAGATAACTGAGTTCAAGGAACAGCGATGGGGGGGAGGGGGGGGTCAGAGTAGTGTGGCTTGTTCGTAACATTCTTCAAAGTCTTTACTCTTTCTGTTCAGTTTTTGCGCCGCTCGTCTGCGTCTCTGATACTCCAAAAACTCCTCCTTCAGTGCTGCGCAGCGCTCTTCCGGGCTGGACAAAGCCTGCGGGAAACAGTTATCCAGGTCGTCCAGTGATCCCGAGCCAGCCGGGCATGGATCTGCCTCCAAAGGGAGCTTTAAACCTTAGAGGGGGGGAAAAAAATAAAAATGTAAGTCAGTTTTAGGGGTCTGCAAATTTTTGCTTGATGCCATGTAGATAGGTCTAAACTTGGCTTTGATGGATCATTTTATGTGTGTTACCAGTTTCCTTTTGGCAATATTGAAAATGAGAACTTTTTGTAGTAAGCGATGGGCCCATACAGGTAAAGGGAAGTCAGCTAAGTGCCTTACAATATACAATTTGAATTGGAGGCCTCTTGCCATTCTCGAAGTGTTGGAGAACAAAGCCCATCAAGACCCACACGATGGGACTCATTCACCAACAGCTTCTAAAAAGCAGTGGTCCTTGGCTTGCTTTTATCTGGCCCTTGGGGCACTATTCCGCGCACTGATTTGAGGCACTGTTCCTAACACTAACACCGGGGGAATAATGCCCCCAATTGACACAAATGATGGGGCACTATTCCTCCCACTAATATCGATGGGGTACCACTCCTCCACTTGCGCCACAACGATGGGGTACCACTCCTCCCACTGGTGCCAATGGTGGGGCACCACTCCTCCCAGTGGTGTCAATTATGGGGCACCACTCCTCCCACTGGCACCAATGATGGGGCACCACTCCTCCCACTGGCACCAATGATGGGGAAATATTCCCACCACTGTCAACAGTGGGGCATAGTTCCTGCCACCTACACTAACTATGGCACACTTTTCCTCCCATTGATACCAATGATTGGGCAATGGGCACCACTCCTCCCTACCGGCACCAAAGGTGGGGCACCATTCCTCCCACCGGCACCAACAATGGGGCACCATTCCTCCCACCGGCGCCAACAACGGGGCGCCATTCCTCCCATCAATGCCAATGATGGGGTGCCATTGATCCCACCGAAGCCAATGGTGGGGCACCATTTCTGCCAACAGTGGGGCACCAATCCCCCAACTGACAGCAACGGTGTGGCACCAATTCCCCAACTGACAGCAACGGTGGGGCACCAATTCCCCAACTGACAGCAACGGTGGGGCACCAATTCCCCAACTGACAGCAACGGTGGGGCACCAATTCCCCAACTGACAGCAACGGTGGGGCACCAATCCCTCAAATGACAGCAACGGTGGGGCACCATTACCCCAACTGACCCAAACAATGGGGCACTGGTCCTTATCCTACTGGCCACAAGCACTATGCAATTGAACACCACCTGAGGCACTGGGACATTTTTTATCCTCACTGCCCATACTCTGGCCTCCCAAAAGTCTGAAGGCTAGTAAACCGGCCCTTTGTTTCAAACATTTGGAGACCTCCGATCTAAAGCACAATGTGGCACTGTCCCATTCTAGCTTGCGTCGTCTACCTCATCCTCAAAAATACACACATGCCCCAAACTCTGAGCATGTGCAGCTGCTTTTAACAGCAAAAGCGAACCGAGTATGCGGTAGGATGAAAGGAGGTCCAAAACCTATCGGTGAACCAAATAAGTACCCGGTGTGGTGTGTTTAGGAATGGGTCAGAGTCCTCAAGAATGACGAGCGTCAAATAACTATAGTTCACCAAAAGACACGTTTCGTGGCTATAACTCACCACTACCTCAATTTATGGTGATACACAAATATTTGACATTTCTCAGTTTACTGTTCCAAGTGAGACACGGACACATTCGGGTGGTACGGTACACTGAGAAATGTCAACCATTTGTGTATCGCCATGAACTGAGGAAGTGGCGAGTTTTATCCACGAAATGCGCCTTTTGGTGAACTAAAGCTATTTATTGTTCGTCAACCTTGAGGACTCTGACCCATTCTTAAACGCCCCACATTAGGTACTTCTGTCATTTGGTTCACCAACGGGCTTTTAACCTCATGTGGAAAAGTGGGTGACCGCACACTCAAATGTATGAAAAGACATCACAGATACAGCAGGCAGGGAAAAGCAATGTGACATAAAAAATTGCAACCCAAATTTTATTCTCTAGTGCCTCTGTTTTAAAAATATATAAGGTTTGGGGGTTCTAGGTTTAGGGGGGGGGGTCATTTTATTTATTTTTTCTGTGGGGTCAAATCACAAGGCTAACACTCACTAGATACCTCACGCCTCTTGGGTCTCCAATCTACTTTTTTGGACTGACCCCTCAAACCTTTTTGGAGGACCACCACCATCTGAATCCAAACTGAGCATGTGCACCCTACTTGTACATAGGGTTGCCACCCGTCCGGGATTTACCCGAATAGTTCAGGTTTGGAATTGTGTGTCTGGGTTTCAGACCTCCTGAAACCCGGAAACATTATTGAGAATGGACTGCGGTTCCCCAAGTAACTTGAGTACCACAACCGCCAAGTACATAGGTGTGCGCACGGGCCCCACCCCAAAAATGGACAGGAGAGGAGAGCGGGCTTGATCTCCTTCTGCTCTTCCTGCCCTTACCCCTCTGTCTGCCCACCCACATGCGAATCCCTGGTATTCTGTGCTCCGGAAAGGGATGCGTGGGCTGGACATTTTGATACATCGTGGATGAAAGGTGTCAGTGCTTGAGCGTCCATCCTCCCTTCTCTCTCCTGCCTCTGGGCGAGTGTGTACACTAAGATAAGGGGGGCTCTGATGTAAGGGGGGGCTTTGGGAACCCTGATTTAAGGGGAAATGCTGGGAAGTCTGTTGTGGAAAATCTTATTAATGTATGTTGTCAGATGTCCCCTAGCGTCGGTTTTGCTGTAATGCGCTCATGTGAATGTATTCGCACATACAGACATTGGTGGAAGACCGGTGGCGGGAAAATCTTCCTGTGGACACAGAGATGTTTGCTCCTTTTAGGGATATTTGTTTTATGCCTCACCAAGGGACTGGCCACTTCTTGGCGTTGGCATTAAATTACTCAGAGCGGACAGATCTGCGTCCACTAGAACTATAGCATAACGATACGACAATTGTAGTCCATTGAGAGCTATAGCTTTCGTATGGTTCCCGTCATTGGAAGCGATGCACGTCACTGCTAGTCTATTTGAATGTATACATGTCTGTGATTTGTTCTTTTGTTGTATTATATCCTTATATGGTCACTTCCTATGGAGGAGGTCACATGTTGTGACATCACTTCCTGCTGGGAGTTTAATAAAAGAACCTTTTGAGGGCGTTGACAGTCAGTGAGGCTGTGATGACGAGAAGATAAGGACAGGATGGTGATGTCTCTTGACTTGAATGAATGGCAAATCGAATGAATGGTGAGTGAAATTTAGCTTAAGAAGCATTATTACATTAAGATGAAGTGTGTGCTACTTAGCACAAGGCAAAATGGCTGTGTGCTCTGCATACAACCAATCTTGCCACCACAAGTCTAAAGTAAGTGGGAGCTTTGGTGAGCAGAAACCCCCTTGCATCAGAGTTCTTCTTTACACCAGAATCCACAGCGTTCCCCCTTAAAATAAATTGGCGTGCAGCGCTAAAGTTTTTCGGGTTTGGCTTGAAGAAAAGGTGGCAACCCTACTTGTACGCAAGGAATAGGTCTTCAAGTTTGCGTGCTTAGTCAATAAGTATACTACTTTTTTTTTTTTTTTAAAGTGACCGTTATTTTCGGTTGCGTCCACTAAGATTCGAAAATGGCACTCCCAAGATTAAATTTAGAGAGCCCTTATGCTGGTGTCGAAGCTTTGTGAGTTGAGCCTCCGAGAAGCTAGACGGTTTGTTTTTCAAACTTGATCAACATCGAGACCTTTTCCCGAAAGCCGTCGTAGCAAAGCCTTGGCACGCAGAAGTGTTTTTCACTGATCGTAGGAGATAAATACAAATGGATTAAATAGAGCGTGATGCTTGTCACCACCCCAAATCTCTGGATCTAGGAGGAGATGGAAAGTTTATTGGGCCTTCTGTGGAGGAGGTCTCTTGTCCCCCCCGGGGGCCGATTTAATGCAATTACAGTCATCACAACAGAGCCATGTTTTTCTTTGGACTCCTTTGAGATTACTGTCTCTTTTTATTGTTCTCAGATTGGGGCGAGCCTGAGAGAATTCAGCTGTACTCTTTTTTTTCAGGCAGCAAGGGAGACCATGGTGTCATTTTTCCACCAGGACCTACGAGTTTGCATGAAGCTGGTTTTAAAGAGGACCTGTCACAACTTGGCTTATGCAAGAATTTAAATGTTGGTCCTAAATCATGAATAATCACTACTAAAATAATGGCCCTTTAATTGGCAATGCTTAACTTGTTGGTGAATGACTCTGGAACTGAAGGTCAGAGATGTTATGTCTACTGGCTGAGGTCTTACGGTGGCCGCCCCATCTACTGGCTGAGGTCTTATGGTGGCCACCCCATCTACTGGCTGAGGTCTTATTGTGACCGCCACCATCTACTGGCTGAGGTCTTGCGGTGGCCGCCCCATCTACTGGCTGAGGTCCCCCCCACTTCCTATTAACTGGCTGAGGTCTTACGGTGGCCGCCCCATCTACTGGCTGAGGTCTTACGGTGGCCGCCCCATCTACTGGCTGAGGTCTTACGGTGGCCGCCCCATCTACTGGCTGAGGTCCCCCCCACCTCCTATTAACTGGCTGAGGTCTTACGGTGGCCGCCCCATCTACTGGCTGAGGTCTTACGGTGGCCGCCCCCATCTACTGGCTGAGGTCTTAGGGTGGCCGCCCCCATCTACTGGCTGAGGTCTTAGGGTGGCCGCCCCCATCTACTGGCTGAGGTCCCCCAAACCTCCTATTAACTGGCTGAGGTCTTACGGTGGCCGCCCCCATCTACTGGCTGAGGTCTTAGGGTGGCCGCCCCCATCTACTGGCTGAGGTCTTAGGGTGGCCGCCCACATCTACTGGCTGAGGTCTTAGGGTGGCCGCCCCCATCTACTGGCTGAGGTCTTAGGGTGGCCGCCCCCATCTACTGGCTGAGGTCTTAGGGTGGCCACCCCATCTACTGGCTGAGGTCTTACGGTGGCCGCCCCATCTACTGGCTGAGGTCTTACGGTGGCCGCCCCATCTACTGGCTGAGGTCTTACGGTGGCCGCCCCATCTACTGGCTGAGGTCTTACGGTGGCCGCCCCATCTACTGGCTGAGGTCTTACGGTGGCCACCCCATCTACTGGCTGAGGTCTTACGGTGGCCACCCCATCTACTGGCTGAGGTCTTACGGTGGCCATCCCATCTACTGGCTGAGGTCTTACGGTGGCCATCCCATCTACTGGCTGAGGTCTTACGGTGGCCACCCCATCTACTGGCTGAGGTCTTACGGTGGCCACCCCATCTACTGGCTGAGGTCCCCCCCACCTCCTATTAACAGCTTGCAACTAAGAGGCATGTAAGTAGCTATTGTTTTGTTGTACTGAATTGCGCTAGGTTTTCATTTTTCTGTTGGTTGTTGACATCTAGTGGCTGTTTTGGGACACTACATCTTGTTTACTAATGTGATTTTGGTTTTTCCCTATGTCCATCCCTCCTGTTTAGTGCTAGGTAGTTTAGCCCTAGCTAGACCCTCCCCAGTTCCCTCAGTCAGTGTTAGTTCTTCATAAAGAATGGGCTCAGGAAGTCGTTTTCTTACACTTCAAAAGACTGGGGGGAAAAAAAACATCCTCTGTACTGCAATTGTCTAAAATAAAATTATGTTGGGTTCAATTTCTCACCGTGTGACTTGCTACAAAATTACATTGTACAGCCCGAGCCTTCTGCCCCACTTCAACTGCATGAGGTTATAATTTTTCTGTAGTATGCCGACACCTAGTGGTGGTTTCAGGCCATTGCAACTTGTTTACTAATTTTGGTATCTTCCTTTGTCCTCCCCTCCTATTGCTAGTTGGTTTAGTCCTAGCTAGTCAGTGTTGGTTATTCGCAGAGACTGAGCTTAGGAAAGTTATTGTCTTCTTACACTTCAAAAGACTGCAACTGTCTGAAGTAAAATTGTGCTGGATTCATTTTCTCACCGTGCAACTTATTACAAAATGACAACGTATAGCCGGAGCGTTCTGCCCCACTTTTTTATGTATTTTTATCCTTTTTCTGTAGTATGTTGCCACCTAGTGTTGGTTTTAGGCCATTGCCACTGGTTTACTAATGTAATTTTGGTGTCTTCCTTTATCCTCCCCTCCTGTTCAGTGCTAGTTGGTTTAGTCTTAGCTAGTCAGTGTTAGTTATTCACAGAAAATGAGCTTAGGAAAGTTATTGTCGTCTTACACTTCAAAAAAACTGGAAAAAACATCCTTTATACTGCAATTGTCTGAAGTAAAATTGTGCTGGATTCAATCTCTCACCTTGTTACTTGCTACAAAATTACAAGATACAGCCTGAGCGTTCTGCCCCCACTTTCACGTCCTTTTCATGTCTTGCATGAGGTTATCATTTTTCTGTAGTATGCTGACACCTAGTGGTGGTTTTAGGCAATTGGCACTTGTTTAATATTGTAATTTTGGTATTTTCCTTTGTCCTCCCCTCCTATTCAGTGCTAGTTGGTTTAGTCCTAGCTAATCAGTGTTAGTTATTTACAGAGACTGAGCTTAGGAAAGTTATTGTTGTCTTACACTTCAAAAAACTGGAAAAATCATCCTTTATACTGCAATTGTCTAAAACAAAAATTGTGTTGGATTCAATCTCTCACCTTGCGACTTGCTACAATGTACATTTAGTGTTCTGCCCACTTTCATGTATTTTTTTATGTCTTGCATGAGGTTATAATTTTTCTGTAGTATGCCGACGCCTAGTGGTGGTTTTAGGCCATTGCAACTTGTTTAATAATGTAATTTTGATATCTTCCTTTGTTCCCCCCCTCCTGTTTAGTGCT
>CM055126.1:51664237-51916250 GCA_029206835.1 Rana muscosa
GGAAGGGGTGGGTCATATTTAAATTAGGGGGGCATGAGTTTAGTAAGGCCTAGGGCAGCACAAAACCTAAATACACTACTGGTGCTGCACACCCCCATTAGCTTGAATTCTGCTCGTTTCGCGAGACAACACTCGCAAACCGAGTCAGGATTAAAAAAAAAAAAAAAAAGAAGTTGCTCGTCTTTCAAAACGCGCGTTAATCGCGTTACTCGTAAACCAAGGTCCCACTGTAATCCCAATTATCCTGTTGTCATCATTGAAGGCAGAGGTGTCTCGTCCAGCCCTGTTGCCGGAAGCTTGTCTCAAACTCTTTGAGAGTCCGACACCTGTTGCGGCTGGACGGTGCACAAAGCAGTACTTGCTTTTATGGGGGCCGTATGTGCCAGGGGGGCAAATGGCTTCCTCTGAGGTTTCAATGAGAGAAAGGTTGCCTAACAGGAGATAAATACAGGTGGGTTTTCTTTTTAGGTAACCCAATGAGGTACGGATGCATAACTGTGGTAACGGTTTATGAAAGAAGATTGTATCTACATTAAGGTGACCAGATTTTTTAAATGAAAAATGCCGGGGGCATACCGTATGTTTGTTTTTGTTTTTTTTATTGGCAAATGGTAAACTATTTTATAAGCATACTTTCCTCAAATGATATACCGTATATACTCGAGTATAAGCCGACCCGAGTATAAGCCGAGGTACCTACTTTTACCACAAAAAAACTGGGAAAACTTATTGACTCGAGTAAAAGCCTAGGGGGGAAAATGTGCCCATTGCCCAACCTTACTGTGCCCATTGCCATCTCACTGTGCCAATTGCCCAACCTCACTGTGCCCATTGCCATCTCACTGTGCCCATTGCCACCTCACTGTGCCCAACCTTACAGTGCCCATTGCCATCTCACTGTGCCAATTGCCCAACCTTACTGTGCCCATTGCCATCTCACTGTGCCACCTCACTGTGCCAATTGCCCAACCTCACTGTGCCCATTGCCATCTCACTGTGCCCATTGCCACCTCACTGTGCCCAACCTTACAGTGCCCATTGCCATCTCACTGTGCCAATTGCCCAACCTTACTGTGCCCATTGCCATCTCACTGTGCCACCTCACTGTGCCAATTGCCCAACCTCACTGTGCCCATTGCCATCTCACTGTGCCACCTCACTGTGCCAATTGCCCAACCTCACTGTGCCCAACCTTACAGTGCCCATTGCCATCTCACTGTGCCACCTCACTGTGCCAATTGCCCAACCTCACTGTGCCCATTGCCATCTCACTGTGCCCATTGCCACCTCACTGTTCCACCTCACTGTGTCCATTGCAGCCTCCCTGTGCCCGAGTCAGTCAGTGTACCTGAAAATCTTCTTATTCCGCGGCCGGCATCCATTGTTTAAATCTCGCGGCTTTCTTCTGGTCCCTTCCGTGATGGGCGTTTTCCAGCAAACACTGTGTTGAGTGTTGCGCCTATCCCAGAGATCCTCTCATTCTCGGACTCCGTTTCCCAGCAGGCACTATGTTCAGTGTTCCGCCTATCACGGACGTCGGACAAGAGAACGTCCATGATAGGCGCAACACTCAACACAGTGTTTGTTGGAAACGCCTATCGCGGAAGGGACCAGAAGAAAGCCGCGAGATTTAAACAATGGACGCCGGCCGCGGAATAAGAAGATTTTTAGGTACTGACTCGAGTATAAGCCGGAGGGGTATACTTTCAGCCCTAAAAAAAAGGGCTGAAAAACTTGGCTTGTACGCGAGTATATACGGTATGCAGTGTATGTGGTATGATTTTATGGAATGATTGTACGATATATACGTTATTTCTCACATTTCATCCATAAATAAAGATTAAAAAAATTTACTTTTTTAGAATTTTTTGAGATATGACTACCAAATGTTATGAAGATAAGATAGGGAAAAAAAAAAACAGAGTTCAGAACTGCAATCCGGGGACAGTGTCCTCAATCCGGGGACTGTCCCCTGAAACCGGGGACGTCTGGTCACCCTAATCTACATAGTAAAAAAAAATTTTTTCCCAGAAAGGGACAATTTTATAAAAAAAAAAAAAACACATGTTGGGGTCATTTTGTGTGGCCGTTGTAGGTGTAACGGGCGCTCACGGAATTTGACTGACCTGAAAAGTTGCAGGAAGGCTACAAGGAATCAAGTTCTACATCTGTTGTCTGATTGTGTTGCAGGAAAAAATGGCTAAAAAAATAAAATAAAAATAAAAACACAACTCACTTTGTCTTTCCACTTCGCCCGGAGCAACGGTGGAGATGGGCCGGTCGCTGTTACCGCCGCGGTAGACCTGAAGGGCATCCATGAGGTCCGCTTCCAGGGTGAACTCCGAGTCCCATTCGTAATTCTCGTCCACGGATGTATTCCTTCTTGCCGGAAAGGAAGAATATAAGAAATATTAAAAAATATAAGAAATATAAAGAAAAAAATACAATATTCCTAAAAGGTAAAGAAAACTTATTTAACCACTTAAGGACCAAGCCTGTTTTTCAGACTCGGTGTTTACAAGTTTAAAACAGGTTTTTTTGCTAGAAAATTACTTAGCACCCCCAAACATTATAATTAACTTTTTTTTCTAACACCCTAGAGAATAAAATGGCGGTCATTGCAATACTTTTTGTCACACCGTATTTGCGCAGCGGTCTTACAAGCGCACTTTTTTTGGAAAAAATTCATTTTTTTTTAATTAAAAAATAACAGTAAAGTAGTTACGCCAAGTAAATTGATACCCAACATGTCACGCTTCAAAATTGCGCCCGCTCGTGGAATGGCGTCAAACTTTTACCCTTAAAAATCTCCATAGGCGACGTTTAAAAAAAAATCTATAGGTTGCATCTTTTGAGTTACAGAGGAAGTCTAGGGCTAGAATTATTGCTCTCGGTCCAACGATCACGGCGATACCTCACATGTGTGGTTTGAACACCGGTTTCATATGCGGGCTCACGTATGCGTTCGCTTCTGCGCGCGAGCTCGTCGGGACGGGGCGCTTTAAAAAAATTTTTTTTTTGTTTTCTTATTTATTTTACTTGATTTTATTTATTTTTACACAGTTTTAAAAAAAAAAAAAAATGGGTCACTTTTATTCCTATTACAAGGAATGTAAACATCCCTTGTAATAGAAAAAAGCATGACAGGTCCTCTTAAATATGAGATCTAGGGGTCAAAAAGACCTCAAATCTCATATTTACACCAAAATGCAATAAAAAAATTAAAATAAATAAATCGTCATTTGTAAAAAAATAAATAAAAAAATAATGTCCCTTTAAGTCGTATAGGCGGAGCTGACGTTTTGGCGTCGCTTCCGTCCTGCTATGGTATGGAGACGGGTGGGGGCCATCTTCCCCTCACTCGTATCCATACCACAGAGGGACAAGGACCCGATCGCCTCCGCCGCTACCAACGGCTCCGGTAAGCGGCGGAGGGCGCGGGAGAGTGGCGGGAGGGGGGGCCCCCCTCTCCTGCCGCCGATAACGGTGATCTCACGGCGAATCCGCCACAGAGACCACCATTATCGTTTACAGGAACGCTCAAACAAAAGATGGATATCTCGGTTGTGGCAGCAGCTGCTGCCGTTACTGAGATATCCCTCTTTAACCACTTAAGCCCCGGACCAATACGGGCCATTATGACCAGGCCCCTTTTTGGGATTCAGCACTGCGTCGCTTTAACTGACAATTGCGCGGTTGTGCGACGTGGCTCCCAAACAAAATTGGCGTCCTTTTTTTCCCACAAATAGAGCTTTCTTTTGGTGGTATTTGATCACCTCTGCGGTTTTTATTTTTTGCGCTATAAACAAAAATAGAGCGACAATTTTGAAAAAAATGCAATATTTTTTACTTTTTGCTATAATAAATATCCCCAAAAAAATATATAAAAATTTTTTTTTTCCTCAGTTTAGGCCGATACGTTTTCTTCTATGTATTTTTGGTAAAAAAAAAAAATCGCAATCAGCGTTTATTGATTGGTTTGCGCAAAAATGATAGCGTTTACAAAATAGGGTATAGTTTTAAGGCATTTTTATAATTTTTTTTTTTTTTACTAGTAATGGCGGCGATCAGCGATTTTTTTCGTGGCTGCGACATTATGGGGGACACAGCGGACACTTTTGACACATTTTTGGGACCATTGTCATTTTTGCAGCGATCAGTGCTAAAAAAATGCACTGGTTACTGTGAAAATGACACTGGCAGTGAAGGGGTTAACCACTAGGGGGCGCTGGAGGGGTTAAGTGTGCCTAGGGGCGTGTTACTAACTAAGGGGGGGGCGTGGCTACGACTGACACGTCACCGATCTCCGCTCTGATTACACAGAACGGAGATCGGGGACAGTGTCAGTAGGGGAGCGGGGAGATGTTATGTTTACACACACATCTCCCCGCTCCATCCCTCCGTGAGACGATCGGTCCCACTCATGGGGAAGGCAGGGGGGTCGCGAGCGCCTGTACGAGCCATTCTGCCGACGTATATCGGCGCGAAGAGGTCGTTAAGTGGTTAAAGTGCCAACGTATATGTACAGGAGCTGGTCGGCAAGTGGGTAAAGAGAACCTGTGCTTTACCCTCAAAGGGCAAAGCAACAGGTTTACATTAATCCCACCCAGTGCCGGGACAGGTTTGCCCAGCTTACAGCAGAACGGGTGTACCATCCTGCGCCCATTCTAGGACCCCTTTGCACCGGCTGCCTATGGTTGGCATTGAAAGTGTACTGCACATGTGTAGCCAACCACTTGCTTTATATCAGCTCCAAGGTAGCTAGCTGCACATAGACACGTGCAGTTCGTTTCTTTCCGAAATTTAAATTTGGACAAATGTTAGTTTTTCGGAAATTCGGATGGATCCGAATTACCATAGTACCAAATTTAAACAAATCCGAAATAACGAAAAAAAAAAAATGTGGCCAAAGTTCGAATTCGAATCGTTTTCAAATACTTTTCGAATTCCAATAGTTTTCAAATTCGAATTGATTTCCAATTTCCAAAGAGAATAAAATAGAAAAGAAAATAAAGTAACAGAATAGAGAGGAAAAAAAAAAAAGACTAGAAAATAAAATAATAGAATATAATAGAATAAAACAGAACAAAATAAAACAGAAAATAAAAGAATAGACTAGAATATAATAATAGGCAACAAATAGAAAGAATATAAACATCTTCTGAAATTTAAATTTCAAATAGAATAAAATTTGAATACATAAGAAAATAATAGAATAATAATTAAAAAAAAAACCCCCAATAGAATAGAAAGAATAAAAAAACATTTCCCAAAATTCAAATTGAATCAATTCGAATAGAATAGATTAGAAAATAGACAGAATAGTATAGAATAGAAAGAATATAACCATCTTCTGAAATTCAAATTTCAAATGGAATAAATTTGAATAGAAAGGAATAGAAAATAAAATAATAGAATAAACAAATTAAAAAAGAATATAATTAAAAAAACAATGGAATAGAATAGATTGCAATACAAAGAATATAACCATTTCTCAAAATCCAAATAGAATCAATTTGAATAGAATAGATGATTATACTCATTCTATTCTGGGTTTTTTCTATACTATCATGTCATTTTCTATTCTATTCTATTCTATTCTTTTCTATTCTATTCAAATTTGAATTGATTCTAATTAGAATTTTGTAAAATGGTTATTTCTATTCATTCGTTTTTTTTTTCTTTTATTCTATTCTCTTCTAATCAAATTTCAGAAGATGGTTATAACCTATTTTATTCTATTCTTTTTTTATTCTATTCTGTTTTTTTATTTTCTATACTATTGTGTTCTGTTTTACTCCATTATATTATATTCTTTTAATTTCTGTTATATTCTTTTCTATTCAATTTTTCCCATTCTATTCCTTTATTTTCTATTCTATTTTATTCTCTTTGGAAATTTTAAAACGACTGTATTCGAAGTCGAAACTAAAACAATTTTTTTTCGTTCTGCACATGTCTAGTCGCTCATGCGCAGGTGTGTTTTTTGTGCCAGCTGAGGTTGGATGGGGTGGAAAGTGGGCATGTGGGGGGAGCACTACGTGACGGCAGCGCAGACCTGAAGCCACGGCCCACTGGTTTTCGAGCCACAGATCTCCAGCATGCTGTGAGGAGGTGCCCTCTTCATGAATGTGCCAGGGGCAGCTGCCCCTCTTGCCCACCCCTTGTCCCGAGTCTGATTCCACCTAGTTCAGCAGCATAAATTTACACTTCCGCTTTCTTATTCTGTTATGTTGTACACCAGGGGGTCTCAAACTGGCGGCCCTCCAGCTGTTGCAAAACTACAAGTCCCATGAGGCATTGCAAGGCTGACCGTTCCAAGCATGACTCCCACAGGCAGAGGCATGATGGGACTTGTAGTTCTGTAACAGCTGGAGAGTCGCCAGTTTGAGACCCCCTGTTTTACATTTTAGAATTAGCCACTAGAGGGAGCTCTATAAGCAATCACTGAGCCTCAACCCAACAACTGAAGATAATGGCCACATGTGCAGTGCATTGTTTTCACTCTGTCAGTCTTAAAGGGGACAGTTTAGAATGGAGAGTGGATAATTCTAGTTGCTCTCCATAATATACTGCAGTATTGCTCAATATCGTGACCTGCAATTGTTTGCAGTCATACAATGCAGGCTGCTCTATTGAGCTTGTGCTACTTCACAGCATGCACAGGCAGAGTGCATAGGAAGTTACAAGCAGTGTTAATTTCGTTGACTAAAACATTTTAGTTGACTAAAACAATTGAGATGACTAAAATACGACTAAAACTAAAATGGCATTTTAGTCAAAAGACTAAGGCTACTTTCACACTGAAGCGCTGGATGCGCTGGCGGTATAGCGGCGCTATTTTTAGCGCCGCTATACCGTATTTTTTCCCGCGATTTGTGGGCACTAGCGGGGGGATTTTAACCCCCCGCTAGCGGCCGAAAATGGGTTAAAAACGCCCGCAATAACGCCTCTTTGCGGTGTTTTGGAGGCGCTACCCCATTGATTTCAATGGGCAGGGGCGCTATAGGAGCGCTATTTTTACCGCTCCTATTGCGCCTCAAAGATGCGGCTTGCAGGAGTTTTTTGACCCTCCTGCAAGCGCAACGCTCCAGTGTGAAAGCCCTCAGGCTTTCACATTGGATACAATTGAACGGCTTTTTTGGGACGCATTGCAGGCGCTATTTTTAGCGCAATAGCGCCTGCAAAGCGCCTCAGTGTGAAAGGGGCCTAAGACTAAAACTAAATTGAAATTTGATGTCAAAATGAACACTGGCCTGTAGTGCATGTTCATACCTCAATAACATAAATAATAACATATTAGATTTTTCTCTCCAGCAGTATATAATTAATTTGGAAATTGTAGAGAAATTATAAAATAATGCATTACAATTTAACTACACCCATTCGATTTTAGTCGACTAAAATGATTTTAGTCCAGGGTTCGACAAACCCCGGGCACCAGGTCGCAATTGCGACTAGAATTAGCGACCTGGCGCGGCACAGCTGGGGATATCCTGTGTCTCCGTGCGCCCCCCCCCCCCGCCGCGCGATCGCGTCGGCCGGTAATTGAGGCCGCGGCTTTGCGGCCTTCTGCAGGCCTATGCTTCCTTCTGTGATCTGGCGCCATCTTGTGGTTGGTATGACATACAACCAGCAATGCTAACGGAGCTTCCCCTGTCTGTTTTCACTGCCATCTCCTTCCCTCTAATTAGAACCCCCAAACATTATATATATTTTTTATTCTAACACCCTAGAGAATAAAATGGCGGTCGTTGCAATACTTTGTCACACTGTATTTGCGCAGCGGTCTTACAAGCGCACTTTTTTGGGAAAAAATACACTTTTTTTTATAAAAAAATAAGACAACAGTAAAGTTAGACAAATTTTTTTTATATTGTGAAAGATAATGTTACGCCGAGTTAATTGATACCCAACATGTTACGCTTCAAAATTGCGTCCGCTCATGGAATGGCGACAAACTCTTACCCTTTAAAATCTCCATAGGCGACATTTAAAAAAATTCTACAGGTTGCATGTTTTGTGTTACAGAGGAGGTCTAGGGCTAGAATTATTGCTCTCGCTCTACCAATCGCGGTGATACCTCACGTGTGGTTTGAACACCGCTTTTATATGCGTTCGCTTCTGCGCGCGAGCTCGGCGGGACGGGGCGCGTTCCTGGCTTCTAACTTTTTTAGCTGGCTTCTAGATTCCAAGCAAATTTGTCAAGCCCTGTTTTAGAGATTTAGTCAACTAAATACGACTAAAACTAAAACAATTGCAGAAGACTAAAATGGGACTAAAACTAAAATGCCATTTTAGTCCTAAGACTAAAACTAAATCGAAATTTGCGGCCAAAATTAACACTGGTTACAAGCTCACTGGATTTGTGGCAGGATTAGCAGGTTTTTCTTTGCACTTATCAAACAGATTTAAATATGCAATTGAAATTTATTATAAGACCAAAAAGGGGGAATATAAGAGAAGTTCATTGTTGGCATTTACATGCATTTTAAGGATAGGCTTTATGCGTTCACAATATGTTCGGCACACTGATTCCTAATGTGACTCTGTGCTTCACTTCCAGTCTTGGTGCAACAAGCTAATACGGTTGTTTCAATGTCAATATATAAACTATACTCAGGAAGGAGGATTAAAAACACACATTGATAAAAATTATTTGAATCTCATTTACATATGTATCCAAATAATTTTAAAAAGTCAATAGATTCAGTTTAGTGGGTTTGTAAATATAGGCAACCATCTGGAATTCCTGGAAAACACATGGCACCTTCCCAGACTCGCTCAGATCTGGAAAGTACTTGACCGCAATATAAATCTGTATTTACAAGCTGCGGTTTCAGCATCAGCTGACTCCATGTGACCTCTGGGCAACGCTGAGCTGCTCAGACATTACATAAGCATTGGCTGAAGGGTCCTCCAAAAAGACCTTGGTTTACCAAAACACTGCTTGGCCTGGATCACCTCTGGCGATTACTTCTTCCAAGCGTATGCTAGCCCCTGAGATCTGCAAACTCCCGTAAGCGGCTATGATGGGATTTTTCCTAAACCATGGTAGAGCATTGATCCCACTCAGAAGGCCCTCGTCTTCCTGAGTTGGCCATCAATAGCCAAGTTCCTGTTTGAAAATCCGGCCAATCCGCAGTTTAAGGGTACTGAGGAGCAGTAAGATTTTTTACTTGTTTCCCAATGTGGGTTTAGACATGCAGGTAAGAGCCAACCTCGGCAAGCCATTGAAAAGCAGAAGGCTCCTGAGATTGGACCAATGGAAAACAAGCAGTTCTTCCATAATTTTTTCCCAATGTGGGTTGAGAAATGCAGGCAAGAACCATGCTTGGAAATCCATGGAAAAGCAAACAGCTAATGAGATGGGACCAATGGAAAACCAGCAGTTCTTCCATCATTGTTTCTCTTGAGACAAGCAGGCAAGAACTATGCTTGGAAATCCATTGAAAAGCAGAAGGCTAATGAGATGGGGGCCAATGGAAAACCAGCAGTTCTTCCATAATTGTTTCTCTTGGGACATGCAGGCAAGAACTATGCTTGGGAATCCATTAAAAAGCAGAAGGCTAATGAGATGGGGCCAATGGAAAACCAGCAGTTCTTCCATATTTTTTTTCTCTTGGGACATGCAGGCAAGAACTATGCTTGGAAATCCATTGAAAAGCAGAAGGCTAATGAGATGGGGGCCAATGGAAAACCAGCAGCTGTTCCATCATTGTTTCTCTTGAGACATGAAGGCAAGAACCATGCTTGGAAATCCATTGAAAAGCAAACGGCTAATGACATGGGGCCAATGGAAAACCAGCAGTTCTTCCATCATTGTTTCTCTTGAGACATGCAGGCAAGAACTATGCTTGGAAATCCATTGAAAAGCAGAAGGCTAATGAGATGGGGGCCAATGGAAAAACCAGCAGTTCTTCCATATTTTTTTCTCTTGGGACATGCAGGCAAGAACTATGCTTGGAAATCCATTGAAAAGCAGGCGGCTAATGAGATGGGGGCCAATGGAAAACCAGCAGTTCTTCCATCATTGTTTCTCAATTTGGGTTAAGACATGCAGGCAAAAGCGATGGTTGGAAACTCATTGAAAAGCAAAAGGCTAATGAGATGGGATCAATGGAAACTCAGCCGTTGTTCTATCAAAAACTGCCCAAAAGCAGAACTAGATGTTTGCCATTACCTTTTATTAGCTCTACTGTAGGCCCTCTGATCCAGGTTTCTCAATAGGCTTTAACTTTCAGGCTATGGGGCTAATCCTTGCCCTTTACAGATAATCCTTTCACGTTTACTGGCCCACTGATCAAAAAAAAGCTTAATATCCAACGTAAATGTTCTCGTTGGACAAGGGGATCAGTAGGCGATGCTTAGCTCCAGACAACAGGACTTATTTAAAGTGTATTAATAGACCAGTTGTTTTTAAGTATGAATGATCAAAGCTCTGTCAATGGTGTCCCATTTCCTTTCACATCCTGTCTCCAAAGACACAACAGGACGTGAGGGGAAATCTTAATTGTCACAAGAACAGGTTGTCCCCACTGGAAGACTTCCCCCTCACCCGCTGTAGTTGCGACTCGAAAATTTGGAATTTCCCATCTTTCTGCAAAAAAGAGTCACCAGAACAGGGCTTCTTACATTTCTATCTAAACCAAAAAAGTGAATGGAGTCAAAACCACAGAAAACAATAACAATTTGGGTCTTGGGTGAAGACACCAAGGATCTCCTCTTGGAGACTATATCGTTTTCAGTGACTGCTCACCAACAGAACGCTGTCCGTTGACTTTGACTGAAAAACAGCAAAGAGGATCCATTGTGTTTAACTGCCAAGTAGGAAGTAGAATTTGAATGTACATGTATAATTACAAACAATAAAAATAAACAACCAATTTGAAACCCACTGGTAGAATTCACCCACTGGTACTGATTCATCTAACATCATAATCTCTTCATTTCCTGTCCTGTAGACAAAACAAAAAGTTAGAATAAATCTCTCCAAAGTCAAGGAAATGCCTTCTGATCAAGCTGTCACTGAAACAAGATTTCAGCCTCGTACACACGGGCGTGAATCCTGTCGGGGAAAAAAAACGTTGGTTTTCCCGACGGGATTCCTGGCAAGCTTGCCTTGCTCGCCGAGTGTACACACGGCCATTCAAAAGAACCGGTGTTCTTTTGAATGGCAAGAATGCGGTGACGTCATAGACTACGACGAGCCTGCGCTCGTCACATTCGATGCTGTCGCCGCCATCTTGCTACACCCTACACTACGCTTGTATGCTACCGCGCATGCGTCCAAGTCTTTTCGAGCATGCGCGGGTTTACTATGGACAGGTAAGCATACACACATGATTTTCTCGTCGGGAAACAGGCCGACAAGAATCCCGACGAGAAAATAGAGAGCAGGTTCTCTATTTTTCTCGTCGAGATTCCCGGCAGCTTTCCCGACGAGAAACCATACACTCAAACGTTTTTCTCGGCAAAAAGCTCTCCCATCAGCTTTTTTGCCGAGAAAACCAGTCATGTGTACGAGGCTTCACCCTCAATTTCTGTTCTAGTGACAACTCAAATTTTAAAAAAATGTCCTCCCTATCCGTCATGGTGACATTGGTCATCAGTTCAACTAGAGAGAAAATCTCATGCTTTCTTACACTTGGAAGGTAAGTAGGAAGGAGCTCCCAGCATCCAGTAAATGCAAGTTTGAAAGCGATTTTAAAGACTTTTTTTGAAAGTAGCAGCAAGTATATCCAGCCAACATGTTTCGGGGAAACAGAGGTGTGCTTGCAGAAGCAACTGCATCCAATACTGCCTCTGCAAGCACAGCCGACACCCAGACATCTATCCATATGATCTTTGTGTTATAGACACACCTGTTTGAGATCCTTCCCCATCCATTAGCATGCAGTAACAGCCCTGAAGTACTTGTTGGTACTTTCAATAAACGTCTTTAAACTCACCTTCGAACTTGCATTTACTGGATACCGGGCCCTCTTTTCTACTTACTTTCCAAGTCTATGTGTGGAAACGACCTTAAAGCTGTACCCAGACACACCAGCCCAAGCCTCAATAGGGCTCACCGCCACCTTATTTCAATTTGGGCACAAATCATTGGAAGGGAGTTCTTCCTATCTGCTCACGTCATCACCCACCCATGACCAGTGACTGATCGAGTCAGTCCAGTGTGATCTCCAATCCTAAAGAGTTTCTTTCTTACACAGAAAGCAAGAAAAACCCCAAAAAAGTTTGGAACCTATTTGGTCCAAACCAAAAAATAAAAAGGTTTAAGCTTTAGATACTGTAAGAAAATCTTTTTAACAGACTTTCTAGACATTTTACTCTTGTGTATATGATGGTCACCCACCTATTGCTTATAGTAGCCAACAAGGAGTCCTTTCTGTGCCGATAATCCTCCGCACTGGAGCCCTGGGACCCCCCTCCGCTGTACCAGCTAGATGTTTCACCCAACGGTGAATTGAGGTAGCTGCCCCCCACAGACTGAGCCAATGAGGGGGGCCTGAGAAAGGAGACACTCCCTCTGCCGCTGCTCTGACTGGTGAGACTGCTCCGCATCACCTTCTCTGAGCCATGCAGAAAAAGAGATTTGTCTAGTGGCGGCCTCTGCTTTTCCAAGGACAGAAAGTCAGTGAACACTGAGAGTGGCTGGTCCTTCAGAGGATAATGATAGTGAGGTGGGATATGCTGTTCTAATCTGTGGTCCATGGGGATGTGTCCATGACCCCAGTGTGCTCTCTGCCCAGCTTTAAAACGCTCAGCGTTGTCGGGAGGTTGAGACCACAGTAGACTTCCAGGCAGGACGGCTTTTGCAGGTCCCAAGTTGGGCTCAGGGGGTTTTAGAAAGGTTTTGACAGGCACAGACTGCTCTTGGTTACAGTTTACATACTCAAGAGCCAACAGTTTTTGAGGAGCGCATGGGGACTCTTCTTTACGACTCCCACTAGTTCCATCAACGCTCATCAATGTCCGATCATCCAGATGGTTGTTGTTTGGACTCTCCTTTTCCTCAGCCTCCGAAGAGCTGAGCTCTGATGTTCTTGTTTGGGACTCGTCCTCCACTGGCCAGTCTCCATCTACGCTCATCTCTTTAAAGAACGGTAGACTAAGATACTGGAGGATGCCACTTTGAGTGGACAGGCTATGCCTAAGTTGGCTTCCTTGGTCACTAAGTCCAAGAGGTTTCTGTAAGAGTAACGAAGGTGCTCTAACTACTGTGCTCAAGGAAGAAAAACAGTCATGTTCAGATTCCCGAAGAGTTGAAATAGTTCTTTCTAAATCTCCATCTATTTGAGCCAAATCGCTACAGCGTGCCTCCTCAACCTGGCTGTATGGCAGAGGGACGGAAGATGTGACGGGACTAATATCCGATATCCGGAAGGGTTTGGCTTCTTCCAGCGGACTACTGCTACATCCAAAATACCTCCCTTGGCGATACCCAGAGTCTCTTGCTTCCTTACGGGCCTGGCCAGTGGCCTTTGGTCTCAACTTTACTTCATCTCGCCAAGACTCTGAAGCTCTCTCTGGTAACGGACAAACCTGCAAGTATGTTTTGGCCTGTGAACACTGGCTGAGATCCGACGAGTCCCTGGCATTGAATTCCGGATAGAGGTCTGTCTCGGTCACGTACGGAAAGCCTCTGATGTTGCTCCTCTTTGGCCGGGTCTCTGTCTCTACCACGAAACGTCCATCAGGTCCACGACTTATACGCTCCAACGGCATGCAGTCTCCAATATGGCTCTCGTAAATGGTGTACTTGCCGCTTGTGCTACTTCCGTGGCTGACGCCTAGGTTGTTCACTGTCCTCTCTCCCAAGTGCAGAGACTTCCGGAAGCTTTCATATGGAGATACGTGAAGCTTGAGCCTCAAGAGACTGTCGGGGCTGCTAGAACCATTAGAATTTCTGAGAAAGGAGGGGGGGAAAAAAAAACCCCTGTAAACATATTTAAAAGTAACAAAAATTGTTTAAAAACAGAACAAAATTTTGCCAAATCCTGAAACTCTAGATGTCGGAAACAGATAACGTTACAAATATGAACTTAAGCTGAATGACTAAATAATTTAAGTTGCGACATAAGTCACATGTTTTCACATTTGTATTCACAATTTGGAAGTATGGGCTAGAACAGAACAGTCTTGTAGCACAACTCTTTTCCATGGCCAACCACCTAAAGAGATAACTTGATGTGACCTCTTTTCAACAAGGAATGTAGCGTAAGGGTTTTAAATTCTTAAACTATGGCTTTTCAAATTATCGTATTCCTACCATAAATAAACTTTCAAGTCTGTGTGATCATGGCAAAAAATGTATGACTATGAGGACATGAAATTGTACAGAGGCCATAAGCAACCACAACACGTCTACCGCAAACCGGGAGCTTTGAGCCCTTGAGCCGATTGGTGGTTAAAAGCCAAAGACATGGAGCCAAGACAAATCATGTTAAAAGCTACGGACAGACTGCATGAAATGAACAGACAGGAAGTGACGGTATGAGCATGAAGACACTTACTGTGAAGGAGTAGCGTTCTTGGGTTGGGAGAAGACCATTGGTGCATCTGGAAGGTTATGAGAACACAACAGGGATCAGATGAGGAGAAAAAACTCGAGCCAATGTGACCTTAGCTAAGTGACCCTACATATTGTCAACATGTATCTAAGCCACAGATTTCACCAAAAAACTATTTGTGACTGTTAACAAGCCATGCTGGACAAGTTCAGGATGCAGAAAAAATTATTGGCTTTCAAAATGTAGGGCATGGTTTTTGAAGCTCAATTTCCATCACTAATTTTGTAAGGCTAGACTCGACCACTAATGCTTTGACAACAAATCTTGGGTTGGCCAGCACCTTAAGACTAACCAACTACAGTACTATGGCTACCATAACTAATCACACCCCCAAATAAAAAATTTTATGCAACATAGATTTGTTTTCGTTAATGCACGTTGGATTTTGCCTTTTCGTGACTCAAGCTTATGTTTTGGTTATCAAATGGTAAGGACACGGCTTCTGCAAATTGTTTTTTTTTTTTTAATCAAAAAAATGCTCAATGAATGTTCTTCCATGAATGCTCAGATTGCCGTACAACTGCCAAGGAAATGTATTATGCAACATTATCTGTTCTCCAACAGAAGAGCTGCCTGGTCAGTTTGGCTGGAAGAAACGGTCATCAGAAGACCTTCGTGAGCATTCAAAGTAGAACTATAGGCAAAACTTTTTTTTGTTTTCCCCATTTTGGATAGCGTAAAAGAGAGCGTATTAACCCCTTTAAGGTACCGTATATACTAGAGTATAAGCCGACCCGAGTGTAAGCCGAGGCACCTAATTCTACCACAAGAAAACTGGGAAAACGTATTGACTCGAGTATAAGCCTAGGGTGAGAATGCAGCAGCTACTGTAAGCGGAAAAGAGGGTCAACAATGCCCATTTGCACGCCTCACTGTGCCCATTGCAACCTCACTGTGCCCATTACCACCTCACTGTGCCCATTGCAGCGTACCTGAAATTCTTGACAGGCTGCGCTGCGGGCGTCCATTTTCAGTGTTCCGCCAATCACGGACATTCTTTCATCCTCGGACAAGAGAAGGTCTGTGATTGGCGGAACACTGAACACAGTGTCTGCTGGGAAACTGGGTCCGAGGATGAAAGAACGTCCGTGATAGGCAGAACACTGAGCACAGTGTCAAACGCCTATCAAGGAACGGAACGGGACGGGACCAGGAGGAAGCCGCGAGTTTTAAAAAATGGACGCCCAAGGTACACTGACTCGAGTATAAGCCGAGAGGGGTATTTTCAGTCCTAAAAAAAAAGGGCTGAAAAACTTGGTTTATACTCGAGTATATACGGTATATATTTTTTTAAATCTTTGTCCGGTTGGGGAGATTTACCTTCACTTCCTGTCCCATAACCAAACAGGAAGTAAAAGAAAATCCCTGCAAATTAGGGGAAGCTCTTGGGGTCACCAGAACTAGTGTCCCTATTGGAAGATTTCCTCTCTATTACTTTTCTGGGGACAACCCAAAATTTTGTATTTTTCTTTTACTTTCACTGAAAATGGTAAACAGGACAAATAGAGGGGATGAATCTCCCTAACCAGGGCACAGACGGCAATTAAAACTGATGGGTTCTAACCCATCTCCACTCTATCCAAAACCAGGAAAAAAAAAGTTTTGCCTTTGTTATATTTTAAATGAAGTTAACACTTTTCCAAAGTCTTGGGGATTTTTTTTTTGCTCGCCAGAATTTGTGCAGTTTGGTCACAACGCGTGGCCTTATTATAATGAGAAAAAAGCAACACTGACACTGGAGTTGCAATAAGTTCTGATGGAGAGATTGGTGCTCAGGCTCCAGGTGTCCTCCAGTCACCCGTAAAGTATAGAGGAAAAAAGCCGGTCGTCAACCTAAAACATTCAAGTGTAGGAGTCTTTATTTGCTACAAGGTGATAACATGATAAAACACGCGTTTCGGCCAATAGCCTTCGACTAAGGCCATTGGCCGAAACGTGCAAGCCGTTTTATCCCCAAGACTTATACACTTGGATATTTCAGGTTGTCGGCTGCCTATTTTTGTTCTTATTAGGTCTTAGTACTGTGTAAATCTTAGCCCATGCTTTCTGTTTAAATTGTTCCATGCCCTGCATTTTAAGAGCATTCAGTTACCAGGTGGGTATAAAGGAACATGTAGGGCCCACAGGAGCAATCTCAGATACTCCAGTCTCATAAAAATATTCTGGTATGCTCAATACACTTGGCAGCCATATCGTACAAGATGGCGCCACAGTATCTACGAAAAGAGTGACTGGAATTTGGCTCTGACGTGTCTCCTGAAGTCCCTTACATGTTGTGGTGGCATAACGGGAACATGCAAGGTGAATATACAAGCCAAAGCAACGTTGTAGGGGAAAACAAAAACAGGTTAGTGAATTATGGATCACAGCTTCCAATATAGAACAAAAAAAAAATTAAGCTGACAAATGGATACAAAACAGGTTACGGTGGCCATGCATCTGTCCTGAATCACGATCATGGATGGATGGAATGACTGGAATGGAGCCTTACATCTGAAGGCAAAGATTGTATATATCGGACAGAAAAACAACAGAATACTTCACATATTTAGATGACTAAATATTTATTTTCTCTTGATAAATTACAATTCTGTATGGCATGTTGTAACGTCATACACATTATTTTAGAAGAAAAAAAAAAAAAGCGAATTGTTTTAGAATCTCTCAAGAGTGGACAGGGAAAAGACACAGTCAAATCCTATATCCAAGGAAGCTAACAAAACTTGTTACATTGGCTTGTGACACTCCTTCTGCCTTGCTTATCTTCTGGACCCTGTTCCCCAACATACCCCGAGATGGGACATTCTGCGCCAAGGTAGGGTACACTTCACCATAATAACGACCTTCATCATCATAATGCCTCAAAGTATTTGGATCTTGTTGTGCCAAGGATTTGAAGTCTACCATTTTTATGTTTTCATTGCATTATGCCAAAATTAAGTGATGATCTGTTTTTTGATGCGGTGGGAAAGGGTTAGAACGTTTAACGGGACTTCTAGCCTTTCCATGTTCTCTCTGTGTTGATCTTGGGAGATTTACTCTAAAGCCTCGTACACACGGCCGAGAATCTCGTCAGTAAAAAACCCGTCGTTTTTCCTGACAAGAATCTGGTCCCGGCCGAGTGTACACACGCTCGATTCAAAAGAACCGGCGTTCTTTTGAATGGAACGAACGCGGTGACATCATCGACTGCGACGAGCGTGCGCTCGTCACATTCGATGCCGCCGCCATCTTGCTACACCCTACCTATGCCTAGGAAGCTACCACGCATGCGTCAGTCGTTTCGAGCATGCGTGGGTTTCCACGGCGACAGGTAGCCAGCCGTACACACTCTCGGGTTTCTCGTCGGGAAACAGGCCAACGAGAATCTCGACGAGAAAATAGAGAGCAGGTTCTCTATTTTTCTCGTCGAGATTCTGCCCAGTTTTCTTGACGAGAAACCTGAAAGCCTCGTACACACGGCCGGTTTTCTCGGCAAGAAAGCTCTCCCGGCAGTTTTCTTGTCGTTTCTTGACGAGAAAACCGGCCGTGTGTACGAGGCTTATGCCGCGTACACACGACCGCTTTTCTCTACGAGAAAAACTGCATTTTTTTTTTTGACGAGAAAAACGATCGTCTGTGGGCTTTATGTCGTTTTTCTCGTCTAGAAAAACGGCATAAAAAACAACGAGAAAATTTAGAACATGTTCTAAATTTTCTCATCGTTTTTTCCAGCATTTTTTTCCGCGGCAGTTTTCCCATAGGGAAACACTGCCACGGAGCCCACAGACGGTCGTTTTTCTCGTCAAGAGAAAAAATGACGGGAAAAACGACCGTGTGTAGGGAACCAAGCGGTTCCCTCGTTTTTCCTGTCATTATTCACGGCGGTTTTTTAACCGCCGTGAATAATGATCGTGTGTACGCGGCATTATTCCTATCTGGTGAAACTTTTGTCATGGGGACAGTAAAAGAAGACCTCTCTAGAAGTAAAAACCCAAAGATGTTTACAATTTCCCACCCTATTTAGAACCAAAAAAAAAGTTTTGGCCAGACATATCCCTTTAAGCTGCCTAGATATCATTTTTTTCTTGTATACTTAGTGGTTTCCTTTTTAACCCAGCAAGGCTAACATTTTATACCTTCTGCTGTCAACATTTCTCTACTATGTTGTCATATTTGAACAATCTAGCCCTACTTCACCATCATTTGCTGTCCTATATCCTTGAGGAAGGACTTCCAAACTATGAAATTACAGATGGTGCTCTATTTAGACTAAAGACCAAAAATGATTTAGATCAGGTCCATTGCTTTTTGATATTTAGGGGATTCCACATTTTGAAAAACTATATAGCCAAAAGTTTGTGGACACCTGGTTATTATATGAGCTTGTCAGATATCCCTTTTCAAAATCATGGGCAATATTGTGAAGTTGAATAATTGTGAGGTCAGGCAGTGAAGTTGGATGAGAAGACCTTGATCACATTCGATGTTTTTGAAAGAGGATTTAATTGTATCTTAGCACATGGTGGTACTGTGGATACATAATGAGCGTGTGCCGCGTCCTATAGTTATAGAAAAAGGAATTGTGGGGGACTTTGGACTTTATAGGCACAAATTAAACAGGATACAATTGTGAAAAAATATAACAATTTTATTAAATTACAGAAAGTAACATTAAAAAGATTTTCTAAAAACCATTTAAGCAATTATATGTATGGGCCAACCAGGTACAATCACTGAGGGATACAAAATACACAGTAACAGTAGGGTCTATAGGAGAATAACTCTCCGAATACCGTAAGGTCCAAACGGTTAGCTAGATACCGATACTGTCGGTATCTAGCTAACCGATTGGACCTTACGGTATTCGGAGAGTTATTCTCCTATAGACCCTACTGTTACTGTGTATTTTGTATCCCTCAGTGATTGTACCTGGTTGGCCCATACATATAATTGCTTAAATGGTTTTTAGAAAATCTTTTTAATGTTACTTTCTGTAATTTAATAAAATTGTTATATTTTTTCACAATTGTATCCTGTTTAATTTGTGCCTATAAAGTCCAAAGTCCCCCACAATTCCTTTTACATTCGATGTTTTAATTTATCCAAAAGGTGTTGTGTACCACTTGAGTCACCGAACTGGTCAAACTATGTCTTTATGGAGCTGGCTTTGTGCCCAGGGACACAGTCATGCTGGAAAAGAAAAGGGCCTTCCTACAAGAATGGAAGTGCACAATTGTCTAAAACAGTGCGCTCCTAACTTCAGCCATTTGCTTGCCTTTATCTGGCCCTTGGGGCACTATTCCCCCCCACTGACACCAATGATTGGGCACAAGTCCTTCCACTGACACCAATAATGGGGCACTAGTCCTCTCATGCTCACCAACGATAGGGAACTAGTCCTTTCACAGACACCAAAGATGGGACACTATTCCTTCCATGGATACCAATGATAGATAATGCACTAGTCCTCTCATGGACACCAATGATGGGGAACTAGTCCTTTCACAGACACCAAAGATGGGACACTATTCCTTCCACTGACACCAATGTTATGGCACTAGTCTTCTCATGGACACCAACGATGGGGAACTAGTCCTTTCACAGACACCAAAGATGGGACACTATTCCTTCCACTGACACCAATGATAGATAATGCACTAGTCCTCTCATGGACACCAACAATGGGGAACTAGTCCTTTCACAGACACCAAAGATGGGACACTATTCCTTCAACTGACACCAATGATATGGCACTTGTCCTCTCATGGACACCAACGATGGGGAACTAGTCCTTTCATGGACACCAATGATGGGGACACTATTCCTTCCACTGACACCAATGATGAGACACTATTCCTCCCACTGACACCAATGATGAGACACTATTCCTCCCACTGACACCAATGATGGGGCACTAGCCCTCCCATGGATAAAAACTATGGGGAACTAGTCCTCCCACAGATCCCAACGATGGGGCACTATTCCTCCCACTGACACCAAGGATGGGTCATTGTTACCGACACCAGGAAGTTTTCTACTCCCACTGGCCCCTGTTCGGCCCCTCTTAAATCTGAAGGATAGTAAACTGGCCCTTTGTTTAGAAAGGTGGAAACCCCTGGTCTAAAATGTCTTTGTATGCTGTAGAATTCGCAATACTCTTCAATGGAAACACCTAAGCTCAAAAATAGAGGAGCTCCACATACTCTTGGCCACGTAGTATACCTCCTGTTTTTTTATGACTTTCTCCTAAGACTATAGTAGATATTGTTGGCCAAGATATTCAGTGTCTGTATGTTTTGGCTGTACTAACCAATCAAAATCTTACTACGCTGTTTGAGGCTACCAATAAGATTTGGCTCTTTGCTTCTATGTTATGGGCAAGACCGTCAACCCTTCTCTCAAGTACATAATAACTGAAGACCATTTTCTCTCCAGGAAATCACAAATGTATCTGGTACAGCACTCCAGGAATACACGGGAGGGAAGAGGAAAAGGAGCATTCAGGTTATATGTTGGCATCCAAGAGCCCCGAAACTTTGAACCCCAAGTAAGAAACTTTATATTATTAGTTATATGTGCTTTCCGTGCAAAGCTAAATGTATTCGTTTTGGCATAGTTAAACCTTATTCAAGGCGGTCCACTCTAAACTTTTAGTTCACTTTTTTGGTAAATGCTGTAAAGTTACACCATAAAACAGTTTTAATATTTCTTGGGCTGCAAGATCTCTAATCTACATTCTTGGGGCGATACACACCAGAGGTAAACTCAACCAGGGGGACCCCAACTTTCCTGTCAAATTTTTTATTTACTTAATATTACGGGAAGTGTAGCAGGAGTAGTAGGAACACCCTAAAGTGGGTTTGAAGGCCTAAACCTCAGGTACAATGACAAAAAGAACTCATCCCTGGTGGTCAAATACAGTACCTCCTATGAAGCTAGCCCATCAAACTCTGAGAAAAAAAATCACTTTTGGATGCTCGGTCTGTTTTTCCATGCATTGGTAATAAACAGCCTATATTTACTTAGTGTCCAATTGTCCTGTAGGTGGCAGTATAACTCTAGGCTGCTTATTACCAAGCTGTGTCCTTCAATGGGTGATAGAAAAAATTAGGATCTTGTGCTCGCCATAAAATCCTTTTCTCTGAGTCCACTGGGAGACACAGCTTGGTAAAAAAACAACCCAGAGTTATACTGCCACCTTCAGGAGAATTGGACACCAAGTGAAACTAGGTCGCTTATTACCAAGCTGTGTCCCTCAATACAGTGAGAGGAAAAAAAGTATTTGATCCCATGCTGATTTTGTACATTTGCCCACTGACAAAGAAATGATCAGTCTATCATTTTAATGCTAGGCTTATTTTAAGAGTGAGAGACAGAATAACAACAAAACTATCCGGAAAAACGCATTTCAAAAAAGTTATAAATTGATTTGCATTTTAATGAGTGAAATAAGTATTTGATCCCCTAATAATCAGCAAGATTTCTGGCTCCAAGGTGTCTTCTATACAGGTAACAAGCTGAGATTAGGAGCACTCTCTTAAAGGGGGTGCTCCTAATCTCAGCTTGTTGCCTGTATAAAAGACACCTGTCCACAGAAGCAACTCCAATCTCTCCACCATGGCCAAGACCAAAGAGCTGTCCAAGGATGTCGGGGAGAAGATTGTAGACCTACACAAGGCTGGAATGGGCTACAAGACCATCGCCAAGCAGCTTGGTGAGAGGGAGACAACAGTTGCTGGGATTATTCACAAATGGAAGAAACACAAAATAACGGTCACTCTCCTCGGTCTGGGGCTCCTTGGAAGATCTCCCCTCGTGGAGTTTCAATGATCATGAGAACGGTGAGGAATCCGCCCAGAACTACACCGGAGAATCTTGTCAATGATCTCAAGGCAGGTGGGACCATCGTCACCAAGAAAACAATTGGTAACACACTACGCCGTGAATGAAATCCTGCAGCCCCCGCAAGGTCCTCCTGCTCAAGAAATCACATGTACAGACCGTCTGAAGTTATCCGATGAACATCTGAATGATTCAGAGGAGAACTGGGGGAAAGTGTTGCGGTCGGATGAGACCAAAATCAAGCTCATTGGCATCAACTCAACTCTCCGAGTTTGGAGGAAGCGGAATGCTGCCTATGACCCCAAGAACACCATCCCCACCGTCATACATGGAGGGGGAAACATTATGCTTTGGGGGTGTTTTTCTGCTAAGGGGACAAGACAACTTCACTGCATCAAAGGGACGATGGACGGGGCCATCTACCATCAAATCTTGGGTGAGAACCCCCTTCCCTCAGCCAGGACATTGAAAATGGGTCGTTGGATTGGGTATTCCAGCATGACTGACCCAAAACACATTGCCAGGGCAACAAAAGAGGAGCTCAAGAAGAAGCACATTAAGGTCCTGGAGTGGCTTAGCCAGTCTCCAGGCCTTAATCCTATAGAAAATATGTGGAGGGAGCTGAAGGTTCGAGTTTCCACACGGCAGCCTGAAAACCTTAATAACTTGGAGAGGACAAAATCCCTCCTGAGATGTGTGCAAGCCTGGTGGCCAACTACAAGAAACGTCTGACCTCTGTGATTGCCAACAAGGGTTTCTCCACCAAGTACTAAGTTATGTTTTGCGAAGGGGTCAAATACTTTTCTTTCTCGTACATCACGGGACACAGAGCGACATAGTCATTACTAATGGGTTATATAGTTACCGTCAGGTGCTGGCACTGGCAACTTCCAAAACCGGAAGTACCCTCCCCTATATAAGCCCCTCCCATCCGGGAGCACCTCAGTTTTTTGCCAGTGTCTAAGGTGTTGGCCAAGAAGAAACATGTGTTTTTCACTGAGCTTGCGTACAGGTTCTTTTGGGCCTCAGTAAGCTATTCCGGATCCGACCAAAAAAGCTTCATAGCTAAACGGTCGGTACCCGGGCCTTGCAGAGAAGAGCAAGGTTCTGCCTGTAATGCTTCTCTTAGGAGAGCTGGACCCTGGGATCCAGAGCTCTGGTCATACCCACGACCAAGATGTTTTCTGTGCAGGGTGCTATACAGGTCCAGGGGAGTGGAATCCTTGGGAATCCGGTCCCTGAAGGTTTGATTACAATGCCTGCCGTGATAGGTGAAGTTTGGGCTTTTGTGGACCAAACAAAGTCCTGCGGCGGGGAACAGGTAAGTGGGGGCCCCCAGGAACTTGGTTCTATTGGGGGACCCCCAAGCCTAATTTGTCTTTCTGTCTGTTACCTAACGGTATTCCCGCTAATATCTGTGCATGCCTGTAACTACTAAAAAAAATGTAATAATTTTTAATGGTGGTCAAGAAAAAAAAAAAAAAAAAAGAATGTTTTTTTATATATGTTTAGTATATTAAACTGCGGTACCTGTGTTTGTCCACTAGAGGCCGCTGTGGAATGTTTTTCTTGTCATATGGACTAGTTTCTTCTCAGAGAGCAAAGTCCAGGCAGCTGGTGAGTTCTCCTACAGGAAACTGTTTCCTCTGCCATGTTGCAGTGTTCGTCTATCCCCCGGCCTGCGGCAAAGGGGGCCCTGGCTCCTGTCCCTGGTTTCCATGTTTGAAAATTAGCGCCGAGGCGCACGTGGCCGCGCGCGTGCGCGTGCACGCGCCTCTATATATAGAGGTGGCCGGAAAAAGGGGCGGGGCCTGGGGGATGACGCTCTGTGCGCGCCGCAGCGCTTCTGCGCATGTGCGGGCGTCCCAGCAGGTTTTTAAAAAGCCACATTATTGCAGTAAGCTGGCTATGAAGTACAGAGACAGAGCTGGCAACATTTAAAGGCATACAGCAAGCGGTTGATACAGGCATCCCCTAGAAAGGCACATTAGTAGACACCAACTGTGATATAGCAGCAATTGTGCTAGACTATTCTCAGTAAAAGTGGTGTATTACGGCTGGAATACCTCAGCTTTAGGCTTAGGAATATGCCGTCCAATAGCTCCGGAACTGAATCTTCCAGGAAGCGAAGGGGGTCTCATCGGGCTCTGAGGATCTTGGGCATACTCCTGCTGCACCAGTCTCCCCTGAAGTTCAGAGGTAAGTGACCGTAGAGACCCCGCAGGGGTACTTGGTACTGTGGCTGTCCTCAGTTCACCTGCTCCTGTGTATGTAACAGAGGAGGTTTTTGCCTCAGCTCTGGGAGGTTTAGAGAGAGATTGTCAACATTTATCGCTGCCTCCCTGTCAGGGAAAGCACGCCCGATCTCCGTCTCCTCCTTCAGAGTGCCTGTTAGCAGAGCAACAGTCCCATACAGGGATCGACCTGCCTGAAGGGGATCAGGATAAGGTTGATTCTGTTATAGAGGAATCAACAGTGGGGGAACCTTTTCTCAGCATCTCAAGCTGAAAGATTATGGGTTCAGTCTCTGACTAACATGGTCCGATCAGCATTTAAAAATGCACCTTGCGGAACCATCAACCACTACTGTATCCTCGTTGGGGTCGCTAGAAGCCCCCAGACTGTTTGTTCTTTTCCACTTCACCCTTTACTGAAAGGGCTCATTTACCAGGATTGGGAACGTCCTGAGAAAATATTTATTCCCCCAAGAGATTTCCGGTGGTCTATCCCATGGAGGATAAGTTCATCAAAAAAAAAAAATGGAAGGTCCCTACAGTGGACGCAGCCATCTCTTGTATGTATAAATCACTGACATGTCCAGTGGATAATGTCCAAATGTTCAAGAACCCAATAGATAAAAGATTGGAGTCCTTATGAAAATCTGCTTGGTGATACAACCAGCAGTAGCAGCTATTGGGGTCTGCTAAGCAGTGAAGGATCAGTTGAAACAGGTCTTGAGGGACTTGACAGATCAGCAGGCTTTGCCCTAGCTGATCTACCTAGAGCCTTAGGCTTTGCGGTTGACGCCATAGAGGATTCAGTCCATCAGGCCTCCCGCCTTACGCTGTCTATAGTACATATGCGTAGGCTCCTATGGCTCAGAAACTGGTCTGCTGAAGCTCCCTGTAAAGAATGGCTGGTTAGCGTCCCATTTCATGGTGAACGCTTATTCAGGGAAAACCTGGACAAATATATCCAGAAAATTTCCAGCGGTAAAAATACGCTCTTGCCGGTTAAAAGCAGAGTTAGAGGTCCCTCTTTAAGAGGCCTGCTTCTCCAGTCCCTGGGGCATCGGCTGTGTAACAGTTCCGACGGCCTCCTCGGTCAAATCCCGGGGGTAAAAAACAGGGACAGTAGCAGGGTAATGAGAAACCCTGGGTCAGGGGAGGTACAAAACCTCCCCCAAAGTTAAATTCATTGAAGCCCCCACTCAGTCGGGTGGGGGGAGGACTCCAGTTGTTCGCAAAGAGACCTGGCGGGACACGATCAAGACAGATAGGTGCTCTCCGCAGTAGGGTTGGGATACTGTTTGGAGTTAAAAGACTCTCCTCCTTCCCATTTTGAGGTCAAACGTGCCAAGGGATCCCCGGAAGAGAGAGTCCCTCCTGTTGGCACTAGAACAACTATTGCTCCAAGGAGTAATTATGGAGGTTCCCCTGGAAGAATGAGGGTTCGGGTTTTACTCAAACCTCTTTACAGTCCCGAAGCAAACGCGGACGGGAGGCCCATATTAATTCTAAAAGGGCTATACAAATTCCTGTATATCAGGACTTTCCGATGGAGTCGATCCGATCGGTGGCCACTGCCCTACAAGGGGAGGATTGGTTAGCCACGATCGACATCAAAGATGCTTATTTGCACATTCCCATCTTTCCAGTCCACCAAAAATTTCTACGCTTTGCAGTAGAAGGGCGCCATTTTCAGTTCAGAGCCTTACCCTTCGGTTTGGCCACAGCACCAAGAGTGTTCACAAAAATTCTGGCCCTTTATTGGCCAATCTAAGAACACAAGGTGTAATGATAATGGCATATCTGGATGACTTGTTGCTGATAGACCACTCAGTGAAAAAACTAGACGTGGTCGTTCACAAGACGATCAAGTATCTGGAATCTCACGGTTGGATTATCAACCGAGACAAGTCAGCCCTAAAAACCAGTCAAAAGTCTGGAATACTTGGGGCTAAGGTTGGATTCAGGCCAGAGAAAAATATTCTTGCCTCGAGGAAAGGTGTTGTCTTTGAAAGATTTGATCCACTTAGTAGGTACAAAAAAGACAGCCGTCCATACGCCTGTATATGAGGCTGCTGGGAAAAATGGTGGCATCATTCGAAGCAGTACCCTACGGTCAATTCCATTCAAGGAATTTGCAAGGGGCCATACTGTCAGCCTGGAACAAAAAAGTTCAGGCCCTAGACTTACAATGTCCTTGTCCCCTTCCGTTCGCAAGAGCCTCCGTTGGTCCGATTTCTTGGAAGGGGGTCACTACAGATGCCAGCCTTATAGGCTGGGGAGCAGTACTGGAGCAATAGTCTCTCCAGGGCAGATGGTCGGATGCAGAAAAGGCCCTGCCCATCAATCTCTTAGAGATACGAGCAGCCCGGTATGCCCTAGTAGCATGGACATCCAAACTCCAAGGGTCCCCTGTCAGAATTCAATCAGACAATGCCACAGCAGTGGCATATATCAATCATCAGGGGGGCACCAGGAGTCGTGCAGCCCAGAGGGAAGTAAATTACATCCTGAAATGGGCAGAAAAATATGTCCCAGCCATATCTGCGGTATTCATTCCAGGAGTGGAGAATTGGAAGGCGGACTTTCTAAGTCGCCAGCAATTAGGCCCAGAGGAAGGGTCCCTTCACCCCGAGGTTTTCTGGACAATATGTCAGCGGTGGGGAACATCGGATGTAGATCTTCTAGCATCCAGATTCAACGCAAAGGGGGACAGGTTTGTCTCTCGGACAAGGGATCCCCTAGCTTGCGGCTCGGATGCCCTAGTGTTCCCTTGGGATCAGTTCAAGCTGATATATGCATTCACACCGCCAATGGTTACCTCGATTACTCCGCAGAATCAGGGTAGAAAAGAAACCAGTGATTCCGGTGGCTCCAGCGTGGCCCCGAAGAGCGTGGTACGCGGAGATTGTAGAATTTCAGTGGGGAGTCCTTGGACTCTCCCACGTCGTCCGGCTTTCGCAAGGACCGATATACCACCCTTCCTTACCAGCCCTAGGTTTGACGGCCTGGCTATTGAAGCCCACATTCTAAAAAAAGAGAGGGCTCTCTAATTCTGTGGTATCTACCATGATCAATGCCAGGAAGCCGGTATCCAGGCAGATCTACTATAGAATCTGGAAGGCGTACATCGCCTGGTGTGAAGCCAAGAAATGGCATCCACGTAAGTACGTAATAGGTAGGAGTCTGGACTCCCTACAATGGGCTGTAGATAGGAAGCTTGCCTTGAGTACTATCAAGGGTCAGATTTCGGCCTTGTCAATATTTTTTCAAAGGCCCTTGGCTTCGCATTCACTAGTCAAAGCCTTTATACAAGGAGTGATGCGTATTAGTCCTCCGGTTAATATTCCCATATGTCCATGGGATCTAAACTTGGTTCTGTCGGTTCTACAGAAACAACCATTTGAACCATTACAGCATATTTCTTTGGTTCTTCTCACCAGGAAATTGATTTTTCTAGTAGCCATTTGTTCGGCTAAAAGAGTGTCGGAATTAGCAGCTATGTCCTGTAAGCAGCCGTATCTGGTTATCCATAAGGATAGAGTAGTGTTACGCCCTCATCCAGCCTTTCTTCCTAAGGTGGTATCGAGGTTTCATTTGAACCAAGATGTGGTTCTTCCTTCTTTTTTCCCCAAACCTACTTCGGTAGAGGAAAAGTTATTGCATTCTTTGGATGTAGTAAGAGCAGTTAAAGCTTATCTAAAAGCCACTGCTCAGATTCGCAGAACGGATACTTTGTTTATTCTGCCGGAAGGCCCCAGAACGGGTCAGGCAGCGTCAAAATCTACTTTAGCCAAGTGGATTCGACAGGTCATAATACAAGCCTATGGCTTGAGAAGGAGACCGCCTCCGTTCAAAGTTAGAGCGCACTCCACGAGAGCAGTTGGAACTTCATGGGCAGTGCATCACCAGGCCTCCCTGGCTCAAATCTGTAAGGCCGCAACATGGTCTTCAGTACACACGTTTACTAGGTTCTACCAGGTGGACGTTAGAAGTCAGGAGGATGTCGCCTTTGGGCGCAGTGTGTTGCAGGCCGCAAAAGATCCTCATGTCTGATAGCGCTCAGCTTATATATGGTGTATCCCCCCCCTCATTTGGCATTGCTTTAGGACATCCCATTAGTAATGACTATGTCGCTCTGTGTCCCGTGATGTACGAGAAAGAAAATAGGATTTTTATAACAGCTTACCTGTAAAATCCTTTTCTTGGAGTACATCACGGGACACAGAGCTCCCGCCCCTCTTTGGGGACACTTATTGCTTTGCTACAAAACTGAGGTGCTCCCGGATGGGAGGGGCTTATATAGGGGAGGGTACTTCCGGTTTTGGAAGTTGCCAGTGCCAGCACCTGACGGCAACTATATAACCCATTAGTAATGACTATGTCGCTCTGTGTCCCGTGATGTACTCCAAGAAAAGGATTTTACAGGTAAGCTGTTATAAAAATCCTATTATTTCACTCATTAAAATGCAAATCAATTTATAACTTTTTTGAAATGCGTTTTTCTGGATGTTTTTGTTGTTATTCTGTCTCTCACTGTTAAAATAAACCGACCATTAAAATTATAGACTGATCATTTCTTTGTCAGCGGGCTAACGTACAAAATCAGCAGGGGATGAATTACTTTTTTTTTTCCTCACTGTAGGTGATAGAGAAAATAAGGATTTTTGTACTCACTGTAAAATCTTATTCCACAGAGGGACACACCTTGGTAATAAGCAACCTATAGTTATACTGCCACCTACAGCAGCATTGGACACTAAGTGAAACTAGGTTGCTTATTACCAAGCTGTGTCCCTCAATGGATAAAAATAAAAAAAAAAGCATTGGAGGTTACCTGCCAATTTAAAGTGCATCTAAAGCCAAAACCTTTTATCATCCATTAAGGGACACACAACTTAGTAATAAACGACCTACAGTTATACTGCCACCTACAGGAGAACTGGACAGCAAGCAAAACTAGGTTGCTTATTACCAAGCTGTGTCCCTCAATGGATGCCAAAAAGTGTTGGAGGTTAACTGCTAATTTGAAGTGTATCTAAAGCCAAAACCTAACAATTACCATACACTGTTTACCATAAAGCTAGAACTTTACAGGAATCAAACTGTTCTTCCTCAGAGGTATTATAATAATGAACTGTATGTTCTGTATATCTGGAATCTAGCTAAGGCTATATCTCTCCATCCATCAAACTTTGGGCTTCACGTGGGAAACCCCCCCCCAAAAAAAATGTATAAAGTGGACCTATCGGTGTTAACCGCTCCAATCAATCTGAGTCTCCCCTTTTCGGTCTAATCTATGTTGGAAAGTTAGGTGGAATCTGAGTGGCTGGCAGGATCAAGGCCAATGGTTGTTCCTCCTTACACCCTGTTGACTTGTGATGTTGGTTCTTCTAGCTAAAGGACCATTGTACTACCTGATACCACCTACTGTTGGGTGAGGCTGTGTCTGATATAGGTTGTCCCTTGGCCTCCAATCAAAAACAAGCCTGTTTTGAGGCAAGACTGTTAAATATTGAAAGTCTTATCTAAGATTCTGTCGACTCCAACCATGTAGGCCATGTCCCTTTGGGAACCTAACAAGGAATTGCTCCCAGAATGCTTTGTTGTCACACCCCCTGTTCTTCCCTCCTAGGTCATGTTGCTGAGATCACCTCACCTCTACCTATCCTGCGTACCTTGCTGCCTCCGTTTCTGGCGACGTCTGACCCGCCGTCGGTTCATCACGCAGGCAACTATGGTGCTTAAGATGACCGCCAGGGTAAGGAAGCAGGCTCCTCCAACTACTCCGGCCATAAGGGATTTCTGCTGAACTTCCGGGAGCTCGGTGTGCGAGGGATAGACCCTCATTCCTGAAAACAATACGATACGGTTAGTGTCTCTAAACCCAAGAAACAACAAATGTAATATATTGCAGCTTACTATTCCTTAGATGTGGTGGCAGTTTTAGTTTTTTAAAAGGCTTTTTGTTCCTTTTTTTACCTAGTGATCCTGCCAGTTCCTGTCCTAGGGTGACAACAATGCTCATTGACTGTACATCTGTGCTGTGTTGTCACCCTATGTGGACTACAGATGCAAGTGTTGGGGTAGGCGAGCGGGCAAATTTTGGAGGCAGAGGAAAGGGGTAAATGTTGGGGTGAGAAGGGCAGAGGGCAAGTTTTGGGGTATGGGAAGGGGGTAAATGTTGAGTTGGGGAGGAGAGGGGGTAAGTGTTGGGGTGGGGGAGAGAGAGAAGGTCTTGGGGTAGAGGAAGGGGGTACATTTTGAGCTGGAGAGGTGCAAGTTTTGGGGTTGGAGGGAAGGGGGTAAACGTTGAGTTGGGGCTGAGCACGTTTTGGAGTGGGAGGAGATGGGGGTGTGTTTTGGGGGAGGGGTTAAGTGCAGAGGGGAGAGGGCACGTTCTTGGGGTAGGAAAGGAGGTACGTGTTGGGGCTGGGGAGGGGAGAGGGCAAGTTTTGGGTTAGAAGAGGAGGTATGCGTTGAGGTAAAAAGGGGTAGTGGAAGTGTTGGGGCTGGGAAGGGGAAGATGCAAGCTTTGGGGTAGGGGAGGGGGTAAGTGTTGGGGAGGAAAGAAGGCAAGTTATAGGGTAGGGGAAGGGGTAAATGTTGAGTTGGGGAGGAGAGGGGGTAAGTGTTGGGGTGGGCGGGGGACAGAGCTGGTCTTGGGGTAGAGGAGGGGGTAAATTTTGAGTTGGGGAGTTGCAAGTTTTGGGGTTGGAGGGAAGGGGGTAAATGTTGAGTTGGGGCTGAGCATGTTTTGGAGTGGGAGGGGGCAAGTGTTGAGGTGGGAGGAGATGGGGGGGTGTTTTGGTGTAGGGGAGGGGTTAAGTGCTGAGGGGAGAGGGCACGTTCTTAGGGTAGGAGAGGAGGTACGTGTTGGGGCTGGGGAGGGGAGAGGGCAAGTTTTGGGTTAGAAGAGGAGGTATGCGTTTAGGTAAAAAGGGGTAGTGGAAGTGTTGGGGCTGGGAAGGGGAGGATACAAGCTTTGGGGTAGGGGATGGGGGTAAGTGTTGGGGAGGGAAGAGGATGGTGCAAGCTTTGGGGTAGGGAGGGGGTAGGTGTTGGAGAGGGAAGAAGGCAAGTTATAGGGTAGGGGAAGGGGTAAATGTTGAGTTGGGGAGGAGAGGGAATAAGTGTTGGGGTTGGCGGGGGAGAGAGCAGGTCTTGGGGTAGAGGAGGAGGTAAATTTTGAGTAGGGGAGTTACAAGTTTTGGGGTTGGGGGTAAACATTGTGTTGAGGTGGAGTAAGTTTTGGAGTAGGGGGGTAAGTGTTGAGGTGGGAGGAGAGAGGGGTGTGTTTTGGGATAGGGGAAGAGGTAAGTGCAAAGACTGGGAAGGGGAGAGGGCACATTTTTGGGGTAGGAGAGGAGGTACGTATTGGGGCTGGGAAGGGATGGGGAAAGGGTAAGTTTTGGGGTAGGAGAGGAGGTATGTGTTGAGGCAAGAAGATATGGGGGTAAGTGTTGGGGCTGGGAAGGGGAGGGTGCAAGCTTTAGGGTAGAGGAGGGGGGTAGGTGTTAAGGTAAGAAGGGGTAGTGGAAGTGTTGGGGCTGGGAAGGGGAGGGTGCAAGTTTTGGTGTAGGGAAGGGAAGAGGGCATGTTGTAGGGGAAGGAATAGATGCTGAGTTGGGGAGGAGGGGGGGGTAAGTGTTGTGATGGGCGGGGGAGAGAGCAGGTCTTGGGGTAGAGAAGGGGGTAAATTTTGAGTTGGGGAGTTGCAAGTTTTGGGGTTGGGGGGAAGGGGGTAAACATTGAGTTGAGGTGGAGCAAGTTTTGGAGTAGGGGGGTTAAGTGTTGAGGTGGGAGGAGAGAGGGGTGTGCTTTGGGGTAGGAGAAGAGGGCACGTTTTTGGGGTAGGAGAGGATGTACGTGTTGGGGCTGGGATGGGGTAAGTGAGGAGGTATGTGTTGAGGTAAGAAGGGGTGGGGGTAAGTGTTGGGTGTAAGCTTTGGGGTTGAGGAGGGGGTAGGTGTTGAGGTAGGGAGGAGAGGGCAAGTTATAGGGTAGGAGAGGTATATATTGACGTAGGAAGGGGAGGAGATAGGTGTTGAAGTGAGAAGTGGGGGTAGGTTTTGGGGTAGGAGAGGATGTACATGTGTGGATGGGAAGGGGGCAAGTGTTGGGGCTAGGAAGGGGTGCTTGCAAGCTTTGGGGTAGGAGAGGGGTAAGTGTTGAGGTGGGGAGGGAAGAGGGCAACTTATAGGGTAAGAGCGGTAGAGGTAAGGGAGGGGATACGTTTTGAGATAGGAAGGGGAGGAGGCAAGTTTTGGGGTAAGAGAAGAGGCAAGTGTTAAGGTGGGAAAGGGTGAGGTTAAGTGTTGTGGTAAGCAGGGGAGGGGTAAGTGTTGAGCTGGGGAGGGTTAAAGTAGAACTATTGGCAAAACTTTATTTTTCATTTTGGATAGAGTTATGCCGCGTACACACGACCGCTTTTCTCGACGAGAAAAACTGCATTTTTTTTTTTCGCCGAGAAAAACGATCGTCTGTGGGCTTTATGTCGTTTTTCTCGTCGAGAAAAACGGCATAAAAAACGACGAGAAAAATTAGAACATGTTCTAAATTTTCTCATCGTTTTTTCCAGCATTTTTTTCCGCGGCAATTTTCCCATAGGGAAACACTGCCGCGGAGCCCACAGACGGTCGTTTTTCTCGTCAAGAGAAAAAATGACGGGAAAAACGACCGAGTGTAGGGAACCAAGCGGTTCCCTCGTTTTTCCTGTCATTATTCACGGCGGTTTTTTAACCGCCGTGAATAATGATCGTAAGGGAGCGTCAGATTTTTTTTGTTTTGCCATCTGTGTCCTATTGTGGAGATTTCCCTTCACTTCACTGTCCCATAGCCAAATAGGAAGTGAGAGGAAATCCCTACAAATGAAGGGAATTCCTTGGAGGTCACCAGAACTAGTGTCCCCATTGGAAGATTTCCTCCTCTATTACTTTTCTGTGGACAACCCAAAATTTGTGATTTTCTTTTACTTTCAATGATAATGATAAACAGGACAAATAGAGAGGGTACGTCTCTCTAACGGGGGCACAGACGGCAATAAAAACTGGCAGGGGTTCGAATCCTTCTTCCCTCTTTCCAAAACTTAAAAAAAGTTTTGCCTTTAGTTACCGTATATACTCGAGTATAAGCCGAGGAACCTAATTTTACCACAAAAAACTGGGAAAGCTTATTGACTCGAGTATAAGCCTAGGGTGTCCATCTGCATGCCTCACTGTGCCTCACTTTGCTTCACTGTGTCCATGTGCATGCCTCACTGTGTCCATGACTAGACTGACGTTTAACATGGGAGTCTATGGAAGAGGTGCCCTGCATTGAAAAATCGGTGCTCCCGGACCGTAGGACCCCCCAGACAACAAACTTTTCACACTTATAGAAGAGAAATTTATCTACATGTGTGCCAAGTGTCGGGTCCAGGGGACCTACAACAGGCCGGTACCGGGTCCCCAAAGTCACCAGAGGAATGACTGTTTAACATGGGAGTCTATGGAAGGGGTGCCCGGCTTTGAAAAATCGGTGCTCCCCGGCTGTAGGTCATCCGGACAACAAACTTGGCACACATGTAGCCCCACTCTTCCTCTATAAGTGTGCAAAGCTTGGGGTCCAGGGGACCTACGGCTGGCCAGGATCAGGTGCACAAAGTTGAAGATGGACACAGACTCGAGTATAAGCCGAGGGGGGCATTTTCAGCACCAAAAAATGTGCTGAAAAACTCGGCTTATACTCGAGTATATACGGTATACTTTAGGGGTGGAGGGAGGTGTTTTAGTGTAGGGGGGATACAATTTCAACCAGCTGGTTTTCAGTGCCTGATTTTCCACAATGAGATCAAATAAACACAAATTCCAAATTTAGAAATCTTCTTTCCTGTCCTGGGAGAATTTGGACTTGTAGTAACAGATTCATTGTTATTTTAAAGTACAATCCCTACGTAAACGAACTCCATACTTACACTCAGAAAACTAATTCCCTGTCTAGCTGGGGTGAGATGTCGCCGGTGTTTACACATTTTTTTGGCTACAATTTGTGGCTAGAAATAAACTCAGATCTGACGTATCGTTTAAAGAGGCACTCTGGAAAACCGATGGTAATAAGGGGCCTACTAGGGTTGCACCGATACCACTTTTTTTAAGACCGAGTACAAGTACCGATACTTTTTTCAAGTACTCGCCGATACCGATACTTTTTCTTTAATGTCATGTGACCGTGGTACTAATATACAGCACTGATGAGGCGTGGACTGTGTTAGTATTTTTTTTATTTTTGTTATTTTTATTTTTTTACAATGCTCTCTTTTTTTTTGGGGGGGGGGGGGGGGGTCCTTTTTTTTTGTACAATTTTACTTTTAAATATTTATTTATTACAAGGTTTCCTTTTTTCATTTATTTTTTAATCAACCCTGTTGGGGGGACTTTGGTGGTCTATATAGACTTTGAATAACAGAAAACAAAAACTCCTGCGCACAAGTGGAATACCAGACAGTCTGTAAGTGGGATGATAAACGTCACTTGGCCTTGCTGCCTTCACGGATAGGGGTATCCTAGCGGTAAATGACAAAGAGAAAAAAAGAAAGGCGCACCAGCCTCGTGCATTAGGGCTGAGCTCTGAGGAAGAAGACTCATCTTCGAAACGCGTAAGCCGGCAGTGACCCCTGTCAAATCCCTCTGTGACTCATTGGAGTGGGTTCGGTTTGGACGCATTGCTGCGATTTTGTGGACTCTTAACGCGTGATACTCACGTGTGTTTGTAAGTAGGTTTCTTTTATCATTTTTAATAATTCCACCCAAGGATCATGCACGAGGCTGGTGTGCCTTTCTTTTTTCTCTTTGTGGTCTATATAGACCCCTGACCTCTCCCCTTTGAGACAGGGAAAGGGACTGAGGACGGAGATTCCCCAGTCCCTTTCTCTGCCGCCTCAGCTGCACTAAAGATGAATGGATAGGAGACAGCGGCTCCTGTCCATTCATAAAACTGAAGCATCGTAAACACAGGTTATGTTTTCTCTGTTATGAATTAACAAAGTCAGCAATTGCTCCTCTGCTCTCTATCCTGACAGATCTGGGACAGGGGAGGGCGGAGAAGCACAGAGAGGGACCAGAGGAGGACATGGGGGGAACTGGAGGAGCACAGGGAGGAGGACACGGGGGGAACCGGAAGAGGACATGGAGGGGGACCGGATTGGGATAGAAAGAAAAAGAAAAACAAGTCAATGTTCCCACCTATTCCCTCATGTATTAAATCCTATCTTGAGCTACTGAGGTCTGTATCCAACTGGCTTTTTTTTTACAAAAAAAAAAGGAAGAAAAATTATGTACATGTTCCCTTTAGGTATACATTTGGTACGGTCATTTCCCACCCACTCACCTGACGTAGAGATGTTCACCGAATTACTGGGCTCGCTGATGTAATCGCCGGCAAAGGCCACCATTCGGAATTCATACAAAGAATCCTGCGGGGGGGAAAAACGGGTCAGGGCTCATGTTCTTGTTCAGTATGGAGGAGATGGGTGACTTTTACAGTTGTTCTACATCATATTTTTTTTTTTATAGAAAAATACAAACTTGATTAAAATTGGGGGGGGGGGGGGGGGAAATAGCTAAAGCCACAAGTTTTTTTTTTTTTTTTAGTTTTGGATGGGGTGGTGAAGGATTAGAACCTCTCAATTTCTTACTGCTGTTTGGGTCCCTGCTGGAAGATTAACGCTTTTTTTTTTATTATTTATATTTGGACCTATATTTCCCGGTGTCAAAATTCAAACTTTTGAGTTGTCACCAGAACAGGAACAGGGAGAAATCTTTCAATGGGGTTTCTGGTGAAAAATGTTTAAGAGGGGGGCTTCCTTCACCATTGGAGAGGTTTCCTCACTCTTCCTGCAGTGTCTATGGGCAATGGTACAAATATGGAAAAAGAAAAATTCAATTTAGATATACTTTCATTTTTTTTTTTTTTTTGTCTTTTTACTATTTATGTAACATCTTTAACCACTTAAGGACCGAGCCTTATTCTGAGATTTGGTGTTTACAAGTTAAAAACATTTTTGTTTGCTAGAAAATTACTTAGAAAAAAAATATATAATGTTTGGGGGTTCTAACACCCTAGAGAATAAAATGGCGGTCGTTGCAATACTTTTTGTCACACCGTATTTGCGCAGCGGTCTTATAAGCGCATTTTTTTGGGGATAAAAACACTTTTTTTAATTAAAAAATAAGACAACAGTAAAGTTAGCCCATTTTTTTTTTATATTGTGAAAGATAATGTTACGCCGAGTAAATTCATACCCAACATGTCACGCTTCCAAGTTGCGCCCGCTCGTGGAATGGCGACAAACTTTTACCCTTCAAAATCTCCATAGGCGATGTTTAAATAATTCTACAGGTTGCATATTTTGAGTTACAGAGGAGGGCTAGAATTGTTGCTCTCGCTCTAACATTCGTGGCGATACCTCACATGTGTGGTTTGAAGACTGTTTTGCTATGCGGGCGCTGCTCACGTATGCGTTCGCTTCTGCGCGCAAGCTCGTCGGGTCGGGGGCACTTTAAAAAAAATATAAATTTTTTTCTTATTTATTTTACTTTGAATTTTTTATTTTGACACTGTTTTTTTAAAAAAAAAAAATTTGGGTCACTTTTATTCCTATTACAAGGAATGTAAACATCCCTTGTAATAGAAAAAAAAAAGCATGACAGGTCCTCTTAAATATGAGATCTGGGGTCAAAAAGACTTCAGATCTCATATTTACACTTAAATGCAATAAAAAAAAAAAATTAAACGTCATTAAAAAAAATAACAAAATAAAAAATAAAATAAAAAAAAATCTCTTTAAGAGCTATGGGCGGAAGTGACATTTTGATGTTGCTTCTGCCCTGCAATGGTATGGAGACGGGTGGGGGCATCTTCCCCTCACTTGTCCCCATACCAAGCCAGGAGGAGGACCCGATTGCCTACGCCACTACCAGTAAGCGGCAGGAGGGGCCCTCTCCCACCGCTGACAAAAGTGATCTTGCGGCAAATCCGCCACAGAGACCACTTTTATTTTGAAGCGGACCGCCCGCTCTTGAAAAGGATACCGGGGTTATGGTAGCTAGCTGCTACCATAACAACGGTATTCCTCTTCAAAGTAGCGACGTATAACGACGGCGGGCGGTCCGTAAGTGGTTAAAAAAGGGTAAATCCACCTTTAAAGAAAAATCTGCAGGGATTTTTCGGAGCATTCTAATTGGTCAGTGCCGTTGCATGGATGGCACCGACCAATACGCATCCGCAACGCCCGTCCTGTCAGCTATGGAGAAGACGTGTGGATGCCGAGGGGATTTCTAAGCCCCGGACTCCTGACGCGGATACACCCGGGCTTAGAACTTTTTGACCCCCAGATCTCATATTTAAGAGGACCTGTCATGCTTTTTTTTTTATTATTACAAGGGATGTTTACATTCCTTGTAATAGGAATAAAATAGATTTTTTTTTTTTTTAAAGAACAGCGTCAAAATAACAAACCAAAAGGTAAAATAAATAAGAAAAAAATGTAAACGCGCCCCATCCCGCCGAGCTCGCGCGCAGAAGCGAACGCATACGTGAGCAGCGCCCGCATATGAAAACGGTGTCCAAGCCACACACGTGAGGTATCGCCGCGATCGTTAGAGCGAGAGCAATAATTGTCGCCATTCCACGAGCGGGCGCAATTTTGAAGCGTGACATGTTGGGTATCAATTTACTCGGCCTAATATTATCTTTCACAATCTTAAAAAATAAATTGGGCTAACTTTACTGTTGTCTTATTTTTTAATTAAAAAAAGTGAGGTATTCCCCCCCAAAAAAAAGTGCGCTTGTAAGACCGCCGCGCAAATACGGTGTGACAAAAAGTATTGCAACGACCGCCATTTTATTCTTTAGGGTGTTAGAAAAAAATATATAATATTTGGGGGTTCTAAGTAATTTTCTAGCAAAAAAACGTGTTTTTAACTTGTAAACATCAAATCTCAGAAAGAGGTGGTTAAGGAACAAGTAGAGAAAGATTGAAGGGCTCTCCCGAGAGTGGACCCAGATCTCTCTCCCATACATAGGGTTATCGCCTTAATGGGGTGCGCCCTGAAAGTGTTCTATTAGTAACATTTGAGAACATTGGGATAGGATCCCCCTTAGTTCCAGTGCTAGACTGTAACATGTGGAAAATAGGAGTAGAAGACATAACCCCTTCTCCTGCATCACCCTATGTGCAAACAGCTTGGCGTAGCTGAAGATAGGGACAGAGCATAGTGGGGGTACCTTGAACCTGTTTTGTAGTTGACATTTCGAATTATATGGGACATGAGAGTCACACCAAAGGCACCTAAATATCTAAAAGAGGATACTACTGGAATGGGACACGAATCCGGCATATCCACTCCTTGATCCTCATTTAGCACCATCAAAGCCGACTACATTGGTGATTATTAATACTAATTTAAATAGAAATATACAATATAAGGCAAAATAATAAATCCAATAATGTATTCATATTCAATAATTATATTATTAATATTGCTGATATTGTATTGGTGATTTATTTTTTAATACTAATAATAATGATTCAAATAAAATCCACAATATAATGCAAAATAATAAATCCAATAATTATATTATTAATATTGCTGATATTGTATTGGTGATTTATTGTTAATACTAATAATAATTCAAATACAAAATCCACAGTATAATGCAAAATAATAAATCCAATAATGTATTAATATTCAATAATTATATTATTAATCTTGCTGATATTGTATTGGTGATTTATTTTTAATACTAATAATAAATATTTTCTATTTTTTTGTATTCTATTGTTCAATAATTAAAATAATAAATTATTATTATTATTGTATTGTTGATTTTTTTTATAATGGATAATGTTATATTTTTCTTATATTCTTTTAATATATAATTTTACACATGCATGACTATAAGGGGAACAGAAATCCCCATAAACTATTTTTTTTCCTTCCTTTCAGAATCAGCAGTTGCTTTCATAAATTACTTTGGGTAACAGTGGGTGTAATACAACCAAAATACAACCAAACGCTAGCATACAGTCTTGAATTTGACACCCTTCTATACTTTGGGGTATATTTATAAAAAAGATTTTATATATATATATATATATATATATATATATATATTATTTATTTATTATATATATAAAAATATAATATAATATATATATATTTTTTTTATTATATTATATTTTTTATATATATAAAATATAATTAAAAAAAAAATATATATATATATATATATACACATACACACACACACACACACATACACACATACACACATACACACATACACACATACACTCCCATGAAGCACTGCAGCTTCCTTTACTCTCACCCTGTAAGAGCAGTGCTGGATGAAGCATGGATATATAGGGGTTTATTTTTATTTTTTTTAAAGTGGTGTTCATCCTTCAAAACTGCATGTAGATTCATTTTGTGTGAATGGGACAAAATCAAATATTCTCAGGTTATAATCTTTGCAATGTGTAAATGCAGAAAAAGCTGCCATTGGATGGTGCTAAAGGACATGCTTATTCCTACGATATTCAATGTCATTTAGTGGCCACTGGGTGGCACTGAGGAGCATATTTGTTTCCTATGATATTCGGTGCCACCTACTGCCCAATACCACATTATGGCCACTAGATGGTGAGGACTATCATATGAAATAAGCATGCTACTTAGTGCCATCTAGTGGCCATAATAATGCAATTTCCCTATTAACACATCCCAAATTACACAAAATATTAAATTTTTGCCCCATTAGAACAAATGTACGTGCGGTTTCAATAGATAAACATTTTTTATTATAAATACACACCATGTGCCCATGTTTGACAACTCCCTCTCATCCAGCACTGCTTTAACAGGGTGATGGTATAGATTGCTGCTACTTAAATAAAGAACCGTTATAGGTCTACCCAACTTGGCTAGTTTTGAACCAAACACAGACTGGCATTCAGCAGGTTTTTTTTTTTTTTTCTTGTACAACAGCACCATCTAGTGGTCTCAGCCGCCTTCTTACCTTAAAGAGCCCGGGAACCAGAAGCTCTGTCTGGGTGGTTGGGATGGACTCATCAAGAAGCTCCCAGGCTCCCTCATCGCGTCTGCACTCCAGACCATACCCACGCAGAAGAAGGAAGGACCGCAGGGGCGGGGCCCAGATCAGCAGCACTCCACGGGAGGTCTCATTGGCCGAAAGGTAACGGGGAGGAGTCAGAGTATCCCGAGAGTCTGTGGTGGGTACAGGTGGAGGTAAGGTGGTGGGTGGGATACCTGAGAGGCCAAAACATTAGTGGTTATTGAGGAGGAGGAAATGTTAAGCGGGTGTTAAGAGACGAGAAGGGAGAGCCACCGGTGACGGGACCACACGAAGGAGCACCGGGGGGGTGAACAGCAGGCAGAAAAAAAGAGAGAGAGACAGCGCTTACTGTCAAGACGTTCACTTACTGAGAGGAGAGGCCTCCACAATTTCACTGAATGGGCCGCTGCCCAGCTTGTTCTGAGACAGAACGCTGAACTGGTACGTGTTTTCTGACTGCAGGTTCTCCACCACAAGGTAATTGGCACCAACTGAGGCAGACAGGGAAATCCACTCGTGGTGGCCGTGGCTGAGCTTCTTCACCCTGGCAAGAGACGAAACAGCCAACGCCGGTCAGCAGCAATCCGGGAGGAGAAGAGATGGTAGATCCAGTGTGGAAGGGGGATGGAGGTCGCTTCCTAGAAAACTTGACCCAGAGTGTCAGCGTGTCATTGTTTTGGGGAACCACCAATTGTGGATGTGATTTTGGAGGACCCCCTAAGGATCAATGTGTCATTGTAGCAGGCCCCCCCAAGTGCCGGTGTTCTGGGAACTTCAACTGTCATTGTGTTGGGGGGGCCACCAAATATGGGTGTCATTTTGGGGACCCCCCAAAATATCAGTGTGTTAATGTTCTAGACCCTAAAGTGTCAGTTCCTCATTGTTTTGGGACCTCCAAGTGTCCGTGTGTTGTTCTTAGAACCTCAAATGTAGTTGTTTTGGGGGACCAGTAAGTGTGGGCGTTATTTCGGAGATCCCAAGGATCCCCCAAATAACATTGGTTGGGATCCTGAGTGTCTGTGTATTATGTTCTGGACCCTGTGGAATCAGTGTGTCATTGTCTTGGGGACCACCAAGTGTGGGTGACATTACGGGGGCCCCCCCATGGATCAGTGTGTCCTTGTTCTGGGAACCTCAAGTATAATTGTTTTGGGGTGTAATTTTGGAACCCCCAAGTGTCAGTGTGTCATTGTTCTTGGAGCCTCAAATGTAGTGGTTTTGGTGACCAGTAATGTGTGGGTGGTATTTTGGGGATACCAGGCATCAGTGCTTACTGTTTGGGATCCTGAGTGTCTGTGTATTATGTTCTGGACCCCCAATTGTAAGTGTGTCATTGTTCTGGACCCCCAAACATCAGTGTGTCATTGTTTTGGACGCCAGTTGTCAGTGTGTCATTGTTCTGGACCCACAAATGTTATTGTTCTGGAGCCTCAAAACGTCAGTGTGTCATTGTTCTGGACCACCAAACATCAGTGTGCCATTGTTCTAGGGTCCCCAAGTGTCGGTGTGCCATTGTTCTAGGGTCACCAAGTGTCGGTGTGCCATTGTTCTAGGGTCACCAAGTGTCAGTGTGCCATTGTTCTAGGGTCACCAAGTGTCGGTGTGCCATTGTTCTAGGGTCACCAAGTGTTGGTGTGCCATTGTTCTAGGGTCCCCAAGTGTTGGTGTGCCATTGTTCTAGGGTCCCCAAGTGTTGGTGTGCCATTGTTCTAGGGTCCCCAAGTGTTGGTGTGCCATTGTTCTAGGGCCCCTAAGTGTTAGTGTGTCATTGTTCGGTGACCACAGATAGAGGACACCGTAAACCATCAGTACCAGTTTCACACCTATTTTATACCTCAAAAGAAAATAAAGATGATACTTTTATCAAAAATACTACCAATGCCAATATCGGTAAAACGTGAGATTAATGTGAAAATGTTTGATTTGTACAGTAGATGTTTACCATTCAATTATTTACACTAATCATCTATGTTCTGATCACAATTCAAAGATTTAATTACAATGTTGCAAAAAAGAATATCTTCTGTACAAACCAGGCTGCTCAGGATGAATGCGAGGACACAATCTATACCAGGGGTCTCCAAACTTTCGAAACAAAGGGGCCAGGTTACTGTCCCTTTAAACTTTAGGGGGGCTGGACTGTTGCCAGTGGGAGTAGAAAATGCCCTGGCATTGGTGGGGAGTAAAACATGCCATAGGCTTGTGGCAGCAAAAAAATAAAAAAATGACATCATTGATGTCAGTGGGAGAATTAGTTTCCCACCGCTTGTGTCAGTTGGGAGTAATAGTACCACATTGTTGGTGTCAGTTGGGAGCAATAGTACCACATTGTTGGTGTCAGTTGGGAGTAATAGTACCACATTGTTGGTGTCAGTTGGGAGGAATAGTACCACATTGCTGGTGTCAGTGGGGAGTAATAGTACCACATTGTTGGTGTCAGTTGGGAGTAATAGTACCACATTGTTGGTGTCAGTTGGGAGGAATAGTACCACATTGCTGGTGTCAGTGGGGAGTAATAGTACCACATTGTTGGTGTCAGTTGGGAGTAATAGTACCACATTGTTGGTGTCAGTTGGGAGTAATAGTACCACATTGTTGGTGTCAGTTGGGAGTAAAAGTACCACATTGTTGGTGTCAGTTGGGAGTAATAGTACCACATTGTTGGTGTCAGTTGGGAGTAATAGTACCACATTGTTGGTGTCAGTTGGGAGTAATAGTACCACATTGTTGGTGTCAGTTGGGAGGAATAGTACCACATTGTTGGTGTCAGTGGGGAGTAATAGTACCACATTGCTGGTGTCAGTGGGGAGTAATAGTACCACATTGCTGGTGTCAGTGGGGAGTAATAGTACCACATTGTTGGTGTCAGTGGGGAGTAGGGATGAGCTTCGTGTTCGAGTCGAACATACGTTCGACTCCAACTTCGGCTGTTCGATCGTTCGACGAAGATCGAACGATTTGGGCCGTTCGCGCCAAATTCGAGTGACGCGAACGGCCCACAATGCACTACGCCATCGCAGTGTCATCCAGGCGCTGTGATTGGCCAAGCATGCACTGTGACCCCGCATGCTTGGCCAATCACAGCGCCGGCAGCGAGGAGAGCAATGATTGGCCACAGGCAGGATGCCTGTGGCCAATTATTGCTGAGGGTGTTTAGTACACGCCCCACACTATAAAAGGCCGCCAGCACGGCGGCCTAGTGTAGTGTGTTCCGGAGCAGGGATAGAGCAGCATAGGCAGGGACAGTGACTGTTATTTCTTTCTTGCTTAACCTGGATTCCTTTAGTTTAGGGAAAGAGAAGGATAGGTAGGGAGAGTGTCAGTGTGTTTTGTGCTTGTGCTATAGTGTGCTTAAAAAAAACATTTATTCTAGGGACAGAAAACTGTAGGTAGGGACAGTGTCAGTTTCTTTCACTCTGCAAGTCCTTGTTTCCAGGGACCTGTAAGGACAGTGAGTGAATTGTCCTTGTGCTATATTGTGATTAAAAAAAACATTTTTTCTAGGGACAGAAAACTGTAGGTAGGGAGAGTGTTTTTTTTCTTTCACTCTGCAAGTCCTTGTTTCCAGGGACCTGGAAGGACAGTGAGTGAATTCTCCTTGTGCTATATTGTGCTTAAAAAAAACATTAATTCTAGGGACAGAAAACTGTAGGTAGGGAGAGTGTCAGTTTATTTCACTCTGCAAGTCCTTGTTTCCAGGGACCTGTAAGGACAGTGAGTGAATTGTCCTTGTGCTATATTGTGCTTAAAAAAAACATTTTTTCTAGGGACAGAAAACTGTAGGTAGGGAGAGTGTTTTTTTTCTTTCACTCTGCAAGTCCTTGTTTCCAGGGACCTGTAAGGACAGTGAGTGAATTGTCCTTGTGCTATATTGTGATTAAAAAAAACATTTTTTCTAGGGACAGAAAACTGTAGGTAGGGAGAGTGTTTTTTTTCTTTCACTCTGCAAGTCCTTGTTTCCAGGGACCTGGAAGGACAGTGAGTGAATTCTCCTTGTGCTATATTGTGCTTAAAAAAAACATTTATTCTAGGGACAGAAAACTGTAGGTAGGGAGAGTATCAGTTTATTTCACTCTGCAAGTCCTTGTTTCCAGGGACCTGTAAGGACAGTGAGTGAATTGTCCTTGTGCTATATTGTGATTAAAAAAAACATTTTTTCTAGGGACAGAAAACTGTAGGTAGGGAGAGTGTTTTTTTTCTTTCACTCTGCAAGTCCTTGTTTCCAGGGACCTGTAAGGACAGTGAGTGAATTGTCCTTGTGCTATATTGTGCTTAAAAAAAACATTTATTCTAGGGACAGAAAACTGTAGGTAGGGAGAGTGTCAGTTTATTTCACTCTGCAAGTCCTTGTTTCCAGGGACCTGTAAGGACAGTGAGTGAATTGTCCTTGTGCTATATTGTGATTAAAAAAAACATTTTTTCTAGGGACAGAAAACTGTAGGTAGGGAGAGTGTTTTTTTTCTTTCACTCTGCAAGTCCTTGTTTCCAGGGACCTGGAAGGACAGTGAGTGAATTCTCCTTGTGCTATATTGTGCTTAAAAAAAACATTAATTCTAGGGACAGAAAACTGTAGGTAGGGAGAGTGTCAGTTTATTTCACTCTGCAAGTCCTTGTTTCCAGGGACCTGTAAGGACAGTGAGTGAATTGTCCTTGTGCTATATTGTGCTTAAAAAAAACATTTTTTCTAGGGACAGAAAACTGTAGGTAGGGAGAGTGTTTTTTTTCTTTCACTCTGCAAGTCCTTGTTTCCAGGGACCTGTAAGGACAGTGAGTGAATTGTCCTTGTGCTATATTGTGATTAAAAAAAACATTTTTTCTAGGGACAGAAAACTGTAGGTAGGGAGAGTGTTTTTTTTCTTTCACTCTGCAAGTCCTTGTTTCCAGGGACCTGGAAGGACAGTGAGTGAATTCTCCTTGTGCTATATTGTGCTTAAAAAAAACATTTATTCTAGGGACAGAAAACTGTAGGTAGGGAGAGTGTCAGTTTATTTCACTCTGCAAGTCCTTGTTTCCAGGGACCTGTAAGGACAGTGAGTGAATTGTCCTTGTGCTATATTGTGATTAAAAAAAACATTTTTTCTAGGGACAGAAAACTGTAGGTAGGGAGAGTGTTTTTTTTCTTTCACTCTGCAAGTCCTTGTTTCCAGGGACCTGTAAGGACAGTGAGTGAATTGTCCTTGTGCTATATTGTGCTTAAAAAAAACATTTATTCTAGGGACAGAAAACTGTAGGTAGGGAGAGTGTCAGTTTATTTCACTCTGCAAGTCCTTGTTTCCAGGGACCTGTAAGGACAGTGAGTGAATTGTCCTTGTGCTATATTGTGATTAAAAAAAACATTTTTTCTAGGGACAGAAAACTGTAGGTAGGGAGAGTGTTTTTTTTCTTTCACTCTGCAAGTCCTTGTTTCCAGGGACCTGGAAGGACAGTGAGTGAATTCTCCTTGTGCTATATTGTGCTTAAAAAAAACATTAATTCTAGGGACAGAAAACTGTAGGTAGGGAGAGTGTCAGTTTATTTCACTCTGCAAGTCCTTGTTTCCAGGGACCTGTAAGGACAGTGAGTGAATTGTCCTTGTGCTATATTGTGCTTAAAAAAAACATTTATTCTAGGGACAGAAAACTGTAGGTAGGGAGAGTGTTTATTTTCTTTCACTCTGCAAGTCCTTGTTTCCAGGGACCTGTAAGGACAGTGAGTGAATTGTCCTTGTGCTATATTGTGATTAAAAAAAAACATTTTTTCTAGGGACAGAAAACTGTAGGTAGGGAGAGTGTTTTTTTTCTTTCACTCTGCAAGTCCTTGTTTCCAGGGACCTGTAAGGACAGTGAGTGAATTGTCCTTGTGCTATATTGTGCTTAAAAAAAACATTTATTCTAGGGACAGAAAACTGTAGGTAGGGAGAGTGTCAGTTTATTTCACTCTGCAAGTCCTTGTTTCCAGGGACCTGTAAGGACAGTGAGTGAATTGTCCTTGTGCTATATTGTGATTAAAAAAAACATTTTTTCTAGGGACAGAAAACTGTAGGTAGGGAGAGTGTTTTTTTTCTTTCACTCTGCAAGTCCTTGTTTCCAGGGACCTGGAAGGACAGTGAGTGAATTGTCCTTGTGCTATATTGTGATTAAAAAAAACATTTTTTCTAGGGACAGAAAACTGTAGGTAGGGAGAGTGTTTTTTTTCTTTCACTCTGCAAGTCCTTGTTTCCAGGGACCTGGAAGGACAGTGAGTGAATTGTCCTTGTGCTATATTGTGCTTAAAAAAAACATTTATTCTAGGGACAGAAAACTGTAGGTAGGGAGAGTGTCAGTTTATTTCACTCTGCAAGTCCTTGTTTCCAGGGACCTGTAAGGACAGTGAGTGAATTGTCCTTGTGCTATATTGTGATTAAAAAAAACATTTTTTCTAGGGACAGAAAACTGTAGGTAGGGAGAGTGTTTTTTTTCTTTCACTCTGCAAGTCCTTGTTTCCAGGGACCTGTAAGGACAGTGAGTGAATTGTCCTTGTGCTATATTGTGATTAAAAAAAACATTTTTTCTAGGGACAGAAAACTGTAGGTAGGGAGAGTGTCAGTTTCTTTCACTGTGAAAGTCCTTGTTTCAAGGGACAGAGAAGGACACCTGAAGGTAGCCCTTATTGCTTTTTTCCCATCTCCCTGCAGGCCATCTATTAGAATGTCTGGAAGGCAAACAAGGAGAGGCAGACAGTCAGGAGGCAATAAAAGAGGGCAAGCAGGCTCTGTGTCTGGGGGCAACAGTGCTGGTCGTGGACGCGGTGCATTGTCATCAGCACATGGCCATGGGACACGCTTGTCCTTCTTTTCAGCAGCTGGACATGTTGAGCCACATCATGCCGAAGACTTGGTAGAGTGGATGACCAAGCCCTCCTCCTCCTCCTCATCCTCTCTCACCCAGGCTCAGGGTACTGGAAAAGCAGCTGCCAAAGCGTCGTCTTCCCTGGTATCAATGTCAGACAAATCATCAGTCACTCCTTCCCTAGACCCACCATGTCCTCCTCCTGAGGAGTCCCCCGAACTGTTTCAGCACAGTGTTGGGTACATGCTCCAGGAGGATGCCCAGCGTTTCGAAGGGTCTGATGATGAAACCCAGCTAGAGGAAGGCAGTAGCGTGAGAGCAGACAGAGGGGATGCTCAAGAAGGACACCAATCTGGCAGTCATGTTCCAGCAGCTGCAGCATACTGCCAGATTGGCTCCAGTGATGAGGAGGGAGGGGATGATGAGGTCACTGACTCCACGTGGGTGCCTAATAGGAGAGAGGAGGAGGAGGAGGATGAGGAGGAGGCACATCTCCAACGAGGCAGGATGCCCTTTGGTGGCCAGCGTAAGGGCAGTACACCGACGGAATCACACCGCAGAGCTCCGCCTGTGCAGGGCGCTGCCTCTGCCCGTCATTCAAAAAGTTCTTTGGTGTGGGCCTTTTTTGAGGCTAGTGCATCAGATCGCACAGCTGCTGTTTGCAACATATGTCTCAAGCGTATATCGCGTGGCCAAAACATCAGCCGCTTGGGTACCACATGCCTGACCAGACATATGTTGACCTGCCATGCAGCTCGTTGGCAAGCCTACCTCAAAGACCCACACCAAAGAACAAAGCGGACCTCTCCTTGCACCGCATCAGCTGGGATCTCCAACCCCACTATAACTTCAGTCCTCTCTGAAACATGCACTGAGAGGAATGAAGGTGTAGAATTAGGTGTGTCACAGCCAAGTACTTGCGCCCACTCTGCTAGCAGTACACCGACGTCCGATTCTAGCAGGCAAATTTCCCTGCCCCAGCTGCTGGACCGTCGAAAGAAGTTCACTCCCAGCCATCCACATGCCCAGCGGTTGAATGCTAGCTTGGCTAAATTGCTAGCGCTTCAACTGCTGCCTTTTCAGTTGGTAGACTCGGCCCCCTTCCGTGAGTTTGTGCAATGTGCGGTTCCTCAGTGGCAGGTTCCCAAACGCCACTTTTTCTCACGGAAGGCTATTCCGGCTCTCTACCGGCATGTGGAAGGCAATGTCTTGGCCTCGCTGGACAGGGCGGTCAGCGGTAAGGTGCATATTACCGCTGACTCATGGTCCAGCAGGCATGGACAGGGACGTTACCTTTCTTTCACGGCCCATTGGGTCACTCTTTTGGCAGCTGGGAAGGATGCAGGACAAGGTGCAGTAGTGTTGGAGGTTGTCCCACCGCCACGCCTCCAAAATGCTACTACTGGTTGTGACACACCTCTCTCCTCCACCCCCTCCTCTTCTTCTTCCTCCATGGCCTCTTCCTGTGGTTTGTCCTCTGAACCAGCGGTGCTCCGTAGCCGTTCACGGGGCTACGCAAGTACGCAGGCAAAAAGATGCCATGCCGTGCTTGCGCTGGTGTGTTTGGGGGACAGAAGCCACACTGGGGCAGAGGTCCTGTCTGCTCTGCAGGGCCAGGCCGAGAGGTGGTTGACGCCACGCCAGCTTAAGCCAGGAATGGTGGTTTGCGACAATGGCACCAACCTCCTCTCCGCCCTCCGACAGGGACAACTGACCCATGTGCCCTGTGTGGCTCACGTCCTTAACCTGGTGGTGCAGCGGTTCTTGGGCAGGTACCAGGGCTTACAGGATGTCCTGAGGCAGGCCAGGAAAGTCTGTGTGCATTTCCGCAGATCTTATAATGCCAGTGCTCGCCTGGCTGAGCTGCAAAAGGAGTTGAACCTGCCCAAGAACCGCCTTATATGTGACATGCCCACCAGGTGGAACTCAACGTTGGCCATGCTGCAGCGGCTGCACACGCAGCAGAGGGCCATCAATGAGTACCTGTGCGACTACGGCACCAGGACAGGGTCAGGGGAGCTTGGTTTTTTTTCTCCACGCCAGTGGGGCATGATCAGGGATGCATGCACTGTCCTGGCACCATTTGAGGAGGCCACGAGGATGGTGAGCAGTGACAGTGCATGCATCAGTGACACTGTACCTCTTGTCCACCTGTTGGAGCACACGCTGCATGGAATAATGGACAGGGCACTTGAGGCAGAACAGAGGCAGGAAGAGGAGGACTTCCTTGCCTCTCAAGGCCCCCTTTACCCAGACAGTGTTCCTTCTGTCCCACCCATCGCACAGGAAGAGGAGGAGGAGGAGGAGGATTGTGTCAGCATGGAGGTGGAGGCTGGCACTCAGCATCATCAGCAGCAGTCTTTTAGGGATGATTTACAGTCCCAAGAAACCAGTGGACTTGTACGTGGCTGGGAGGAGGTGGCTGCGGATCATGTCGTCCTTAGTGACCCAGAGGACTCCGGAGCGAATGCCTCAGCAAACCTACGCTGCATGGCCTCCCTGATCCTGCAAAGTCTGCGGAAGGATCCTCGTATTCTTCGGATCAAGGAGAGGGACCATTACTGGCTGGCCACTCTCCTTGATCCACGGTACAAGGGTAAGGTTGCGGACCTTATGTTACCGTCGCAGAGGGAGCAGAGGATGAGACAACTCCGGGAGGCCTTGCAGAAAGGTCTGTGCAACGCGTTCCCAGAGACTGGGAGGTTACAAACTCCTGGTCCTGGACAACGAGTTGCTGAGGCTTCGGCCAGTCAAAGAAGGAGCGGTGGGGAAGGTGGCCGTCTGACCGATGCGTTCAGACAATTCTTTAGTCCGCAGCCCCAAAGTATGATCGGTTCCAGCAACCATCGCCAGCGTCTGATAAACATGGTGCAGGAATATCTAGGGGCAAGGTCAGACTTGGACACCTTCCCCACCGAAAATCCTCTGGCTTACTGGGTCTTGAGGATGGATCACTGGCCAGAGCTTGCACAGTATGCAATTGAGCTACTGGCCTGTCCTGCATCCAGCGTTCTTTCGGAACGCACATTCAGTGCTGCTGGAGGATTTGTCACGGATCACAGGGTGCGCCTGTCCACCGACTCGGTTGATCGACTGACTTTCATCAAGATGAACCAGTCTTGGATCACCACCAGCTACCACACACCTGATGCTGATATAACAGACTAATTGATTTTAACATGTCACATCCCTTCAAGACTGATGCTGATGCTGAGTGCCTGTGCTGTTATGTTGACTGGCTATCCTCCTCCTCCGAGTCCTCAATGATACGATTGATGATGATAGCTTGGAAGATCATTTTTGTTTATGGGTGCCGCCACCAGTGGCTAAGGCCCAATTTTTCAGCCCCTGTTTTACAGGGGCGTGTAATTACAATTTTTTTAGCAATAATTTGCCATAGGGCTCATTGCTGTGCTCCAAGTACAGTATCTGTGAGGGGTTGGAGTGTTGTGGCACCAGTGCCTAAGGCCCAATTTTTCAGCCCCTGTTTAACAGGGGCGTGTCATTACAATTTTTGAAGCAATACTTTGCAACAGGGCTCATTGCTGTGCTCCAAGTACAGTATCTGTGAGGGGTTGTAGTGTTGTGCCACCAGTGCCTAAGGCCCAATTTTTCAGCCCCTGTTCAACAGGGGCATGCAATTACAATTCTTGATCTAATAATTCACAGCAGGGTCCATTGCTGCACCCACCAAGAGTAACTCTGAGGGCTTACAGTCTTGTGGCAACGCCACCACCACCACGAAAGGCCCAATTTTTCAGCCCCTGTTCAAAAGGGGCATGTAATTACAATTCTTGATCTAATAATTCACAGCAGGGCCCATTGCTGCACCCACCAAGAGTAACTGTCAGGGCTTACAGTGTTGTGGCACCAGCACCACCATCAAAGCCCCAATTTTTACTACCACTGTTCAACAATTATATGTAATTAAAATTCCTGATATAATAGTTGACAGCAGGGCGTTCCAGCACCAACCAAGAGTAACTGAGTGCTTACAGTGTTGTGCCAACACCAACAACTAAGGGGCCTATTTCTGCAGAGTATATACGGCAGGTCCCTACTTTCAAACATCCAACTTACAAACGACTCCTACTTGCAAACGAAAGAAGACAACAGGAAGTGAGAGGAAATCTACCCCATGGAAGGAAAATTCTCTCCTGTAAGAATAAATATGGGAGAAAGGGGTCTCATCTGTACTGATGCTTTATCAGCAATCCTTGTTTCAAGAAAAACACCACATTTCAAAAACAGTTGTCATTGGGACGGAAAGTGAGGTGAAATGTTCTGAACAGGGGCACAGACAGCAAAACAAATGTTACAGGGGTGATAACCCTTACCTATGTTTCCCAAAAAGTTTAAAAATAGATTTTTGGGCTGGAGCTACACTTCAACAATGTACCTGTTCAAAATTACAAACAGATTCTACATAAGAACAAACCTACAGTCCCTGTCTTGTATGCACCGCCTGTATACGGCTGTTCAGAGTATATAGGGCCTTTTTTATTTTATGTGCGGGGTTCCCCTTAATATCCATACAAGACCCAAAGGGGCTGGTAATGGGCTGGGGTAGGGGGGGGGGGTCATGGGGTAGCTATGCCATTTTTCTTAAAGAATTTCATCCATATTACCGGGACCAGACATTACATTAAAGCCGCAAGCAGTTTTAAATGGCTTTTTTTTCCTTTAGAAGTGTCATTTTGTGCAGGGACAGTTCTAAACACGGGAAACACGTGGCACTTCACAGGCATACTTTAGACACCCCCCAGGTACGATATTTAAAGGAATATTTGACTTTTTTTTTTTCACTTTATGCATCATTAAAATGACTGCTCCCGAAAAACGACCGTTTTTAAAACTTCTTTTTGCATTGATACATGTCCCCTGGTGCACAACCCGGGTTCCCAAACCCTATTTATGACAATAACATGCATAATAGTTGTTATAATTAGCACTTTAGAATTCGAACGTTCGCATCCATTGTATTTAATAGGGTTCTAATGTTCGTTCGAACTTTCGGTCCGTTCGCGGGTTCTGGTGCGAACCGAACCCGGGGGTGTTCGGCTCATCACTAGTGGGGAGTAATAGTACCACATTGTTGGTGTCAGTTGGGAGTAATAGTACCACATTGTTGGTGTCAGTGTGGAGTAATAGTACCACATTGCTGGTGTCAGTGGGGAGTAATAGTACCACATTGTTGGTGTCAGTGGGGAGTAATAGTACCACATTGTTGGTGTCAGTTGGGAGTAATAGTACCACATTGTTGGTGTCAGTTGGGAGGAATAGTACCACATTGTTGGTGTCAGTGGGGAGGAATAGTACCACATTGTTGGTGTCAGTTGGGAGTAATAGTACCACATTGTTGGTGTCAGTGGGGAGGAATAGTACCACATTGTTGGTGTCAGTTGGGAGTAATAGTACCACATTGTTGGTGTCAGTTGGGAGTAATAGTACCACATTGTTGGTGTCAGTGGGGAGGAATAGTGTCCCCAAAGGGCCAAGTCCGGGCTTCAGTTTGGAGACCCCCTGATCTATACAATGGTATCTACACACTACACGTTAGATGGGCTACATTACAAGGAGATGAATCGGATTTTCATTCTTACACAGGGGGGAAAAAAAAATAAAATGTTCTGTAGCTCTTCATATCTGGCTGATCCAGTGCAGGCCGTCCTATAATTATTCCCAGACAGCACATGCCTGCTGTGAAGTGCTGAAAGGATGTACTGTATATAAAGGAAACGTTCTGCAAGCCCCTTTACCGAAAACCAAGTGAGCAAAGCTCTAGAGTTTGGAAGAGCATCAGGGAAAAGAAGAGATTGGCGAGGTCTTTCTTTCACCATCGCTCAAGGGGGACGAATGTGAGAAAGGAAACTTCTTTGAGGGTAAGGCCCTATGGACACGGGACGCTGGTAAACGCGCGTTCACAGGCAGCTGGACGCTTTTTTTCAACTGCCCCTGAACCCCTTCAATGTTATCCTATGTGACCATGCACACAGTCTCGTTTATTTTAGTTTTTAGGCAGTTGCGTTTAACCACGTTTTTCTGAAAGCAAAAAAAATGGGTTCAGACGCCAAAGATTTCCACATTTCAGACGCCAAACGCGGCACCGGTGTTTTTAAAGGTGACCTATTTTTTTTACATTAAAAATCTCAAAAATGATGGCAAATGATGAAAATCCATTAAAAAAATAAAAAAATAAAAAAAAGGAATTGCTTGCATTGCATTGTGGACAATCCACAACTTGTGGCAGGTGACGTGACAAGTGGACAATCCACAACTTGTGGCAAGTGGACAATCTACAACTTGTGGCAGGTGATGTGGCAAGTGGACAATCTACAACTTGTGGCAGGTGACGTGGCAAGTGGACATTCCACAACTTGTGGCAGGTGACGTGACAAGTGGGCAATCCACAACTTGTGGCAGGTGACGTGACAAGTGGACATTCCACAACTTGTGGCAGGTGACGTGGCAAGTGGGCAATCCACAACTTGTGGCAGGTGACGTGACAAGTGGGCAATCCACAACTTGTGGCAGGTGACGTGACGAGTGGACAATCCACAACTTGTGGCAGGTGACGTGACAAGTGGACAATCCACAACTTGTGGCAGGTGACGTGACAAGTGGACAATCCACAACTTGTGGCAGGTGACGTGACAAGTGGACAATCCACAACTTGTGGCAGGTGGACAATCCACAACTTGTGGCAGGTGACGTGGCCAGGGGACGTGGCAAGTGGACAATCTACAACTTGTGGCAGGTGACGTGGCAAGTGGACAATCCACAACTTGTGGCCAGGTAACGTGACAAGAGCACAATCCACAACTTGTGGCAAGTGGACAATCCACAACTTGTGGCCAGCTGACGTGACAAGAGGTCAATCCACAACTTGTGGCCAGGTGACATGACAAGAGGTCAATCCACAACTTGTGGCAGGTGACGTGGCAAGTGGACAATCCACAACTTGTGGCAGGTGACGTGACAAGAGGTCAATCCACAACTTGTGGCAAGTGGACAATCCACAACTTGTGGCAGGTGACGTGACAAGTGGACAATCCACAACTTGTGGCAGGTGACGTGACAAGAGGACAATCCACAACTTGTGGCAGGTGACGTGACAAGTGGACAATGCACAACTTGTGGCAGGTGACGTGACAAGAGGACAATCCACAACTTGTGGCAGGTGACGTGGCAAGTGGACAATCCACAACTTGTGGCCAGGGGACGTGGCAAGTGGACAATCCACAACTTGTGGCAGGTGATGTGGCAAGTGACACGCTAAATACAAGTACACTGCTGCTACTCACTCTGGTCTCCCAAAATGACTGAAATGGTTAATACTGTTTTTTGAGCTTAGGGAGGGTCCTTATGATGTTTCTTAACTTAGCGCTTCTAGACGCAAACGCGGTAAAACGCCGCAAAACGGGCATTTCTAAAGGCCGGTTTCAACCTTCGCTCAGAAGACTTTGCACCAGCGTCCCGTGTACATGGGGCCTAAAGGTCTTCTTATGGAAAAATGGAAGTATGGCCAAGGACCCCCCCCCCCATCTCACCTGTCACCTGTGGTCTCAGCCATGTTGGGGGGGGGGGGACACAAGACTTGCATGCATTAGCCATAGATACATCTCCTTCTAGGTTAGTAAAAGAAAACTCACAGCGGAGCATACCAAACGCTGAACCTCTGGAAGTATCCTCCATCGAAGCCAGGGCTCCAGGTGATGTTTATTGCGTTCACCAAGGACTGGGCGGACACATTGCTGACTGCGTGGGGACTGGTGCCTGCAAAATATTATAATCACATGATAAGAGTCTGTTACAAGACAAAATACCGGTCTTAGAGGTTCAGCCTTAAAGTGAACCTGGAGGTCATTGCAAACATTTTTAATGAAAGGCCCTTCTAAAAAAAAAAAAAAACAGGCGCCAAAAGTTAGGTAAGAACACTGCTACTGGACAGGAAACTTGTAGGTTTTCAGGGTTGACCTTTGTGGGGCAGGACTTTGTTATGAATTCTGAAAAGTTGCAGCTTCAGGACAGGAAAACAGATCTTTTAATTAAGGGAGCTTGCGGGGGGTGTCTACTCTCGAGCAGGGAGCTTGCGGGGGGTGTCTACTCTCGAGCAGGGAGCTTGCGGGGGGTGTCTACTCTCGAGCAGGGACCTTGAGGAGGGGGGGTCTACTCTCGAGCAGGGAGCTTGCGGGGGGTGTCTACTCTCGAGCAGGGAGCTTGCGGGGGGGGTCTACTCTCGAGCAGGGACCTTGAGGAGGGGGGGTCTACTCTCGAGCAGGGACCTTGAGGGGGGGTCTACTCTCGAGCAGGGACCTTGAGGGGGGGGTCTACTCTCGAGCAGGGACCTTGAGGGGGGGGTCTACTCTCGAGCAGGGACCTTGAGGGGGGGGTCTACTCTCGAGCAGGGAGCTTGAGGGGGGGGTCTACTCTCGAGCAGGGAGCTTGCGGGGGGTGTCTACTCTCGAGCAGGGAGCTTGCGGGGGTGGTCTACTCTCGAGCAGGGAGCTTGCGGGGGGGGTCTACTCTCGAGCAGGGAGCTTGCGGGGGGGGTCTACTCTCGAGCAGGGACCTTGAGGAGGGGGGGTCTACCCTCGAGCAGGGACCTTGAGGGAGGGTCTACTTTCGAGCAGGGACCTTGAGGGGGGGGTCTACTCTCGAGCAGGGACCTTGAGGGGGGGGTCTACTCTCGAGCAGGGACCTTGAGGGGGGGGTCTACTCTCGAGCAGGGACCTTGCGGGGGTCTACTCTCGAGCAGGGACCTTGCGGGGGTCTACTCTCGAGCAGGGACCTTGCGGGGGTCTACTCTCGAGCAGGGACCTTGCGGGGTTCTGCACCTAAACATTTAAGCTCGTAGCTTTTCAGGGTTTACCCCTATGGGGGCAGTATTTTGTTCTAAAATCTGAAAAAATTAAGCTCCAGGACAGGAGAACAGGTTTTTTGGTTAGGAAACCTTGTGGTGTCCTCATTTAAGCAGGGACCTTGCGGGGGGGTCTACTCTCGAGCAGGGACCTTGCGGGGGGGTCTACTCTCGAGCAGGGACCTTGCGGGGGGGTCTACTCTCGAGCAGGGACCTTGCTGGGGTGTCTACTCTCGAGCAGGGACCTTGCTGGGGTGTCTACTCTCGAGCAGGGACCTTGCTGGGGTGTCTACTCTCGAGCAGGGACCTTGCTGGGGTGTCTACTCTCGAGCAGGGACCTTGCTGGGGTGTCTACTCTCGAGCAGGGACCTTGCTGGGGTGTCTACTCTCGAGCAGGGACCTTGCTGGGGTGTCTACTCTCGAGCAGGGACCTTGCTGGGGTGTCTACTCTCGAGCAGGGACCTTGCTGGGGTGTCTACTCTCGAGCAGGGACCTTGCTGGGGTGTCTACTCTCGAGCAGGGACCTTGCTGGGGTGTCTACTCTCGAGCAGGGACCTTGCTGGGGTGTCTACTCTCGAGCAGGGACCTTGCTGGGGTGTCTACTCTCGAGCAGGGACCTTGCTGGGGTGTCTACTCTCGAGCAGGGACCTTGCTGGGGTGTCTACTCTCGAGCAGGGACCTTGAGGAGGGGGGGTCTACTCTCGAGCAGGGACCTTGAGGGGGGGTCTACTCTCGAGCAGGGACCTTGCTGGGGTGTCTACTCTCGAGCAGGGACCTTGAGGAGGGGGGGTCTACTCTCGAGCAGGGACCTTGAGGGGGGGTCTACTCTCGAGCAGGGACCTTGAGGGGGGGGTCTACTCTCGAGCAGGGACCTTGAGGGGGGGGGGTCTACTCTCGAGCAGGGACCTTGAGGGGGGGGTCTACTCTCGAGCAGGGAGCTTGAGGGGGGGGGTCTACTCTCGAGCAGGGAGCTTGCGGGGGGTGTCTACTCTCGAGCAGGGAGCTTGCGGGGGTGTCTACTCTCGAGCAGGGAGCTTGCGGGGGGGGTCTACTCTCGAGCAGGGACCTTGAGGAGGGGGGGTCTACCCTCGAGCAGGGACCTTGAGGGAGGGTCTACTTTCGAGCAGGGACCTTGAGGGGGGGTCTACTCTCGAGCAGGGACCTTGAGGGGGGGGTCTACTCTCGAGCAGGGACCTTGAGGGGGGGGTCTACTCTCGAGCAGGGACCTTGCGGGGGTCTACTCTCGAGCAGGGACCTTGCGGGGGTCTACTCTCGAGCAGGGACCTTGCGGGGGTCTACTCTCGAGCAGGGACCTTGCGGGGGTCTACTCTCGAGCAGGGACCTTGCGGGGTTCTGCACCTAAACATTTAAGCTCGTAGCTTTTCAGGGTTTACCCCTATGGGGGCAGTATTTTGTTCTAAAATCTGAAAAAATTAAGCTCCAGGACAGGAGAACAGGTTTTTTGGTTAGGAAACCTTGTGGTGTCCTCATTTAAGCAGGGACCTTGCGGGGGGGTCTACTCTCGAGCAGGGACCTTGCGGGGGGGGTCTACTCTCGAGCAGGGACCTTGCTGGGGTGTCTACTCTCGAGCAGGGACCTTGCTGGGGTGTCTACTCTCGAGCAGGGACCTTGCTGGGGTGTCTACTCTCGAGCAGGGACCTTGCTGGGGTGTCTACTCTCGAGCAGGGACCTTGCTGGGGTGTCTACTCTCGAGCAGGGACCTTGCTGGGGTGTCTACTCTCGAGCAGGGACCTTGCTGGGGTGTCTACTCTCGAGCAGGGACCTTGCTGGGGTGTCTACTCTCGAGCAGGGACCTTGCTGGGGTGTCTACTCTCGAGCAGGGACCTTGCTGGGGTGTCTACTCTCGAGCAGGGACCTTGCTGGGGTGTCTACTCTCGAGCAGGGACCTTGCTGGGGTGTCTACTCTCGAGCAGGGACCTTGCTGGGGTGTCTACTCTCGAGCAGGGACCTTGCTGGGGTGTCTACTCTCGAGCAGGGACCTTGCTGGGGTGTCTACTCTCGAGCAGGGACCTTGCTGGGGTGTCTACTCTCGAGCAGGGACCTTGCTGGGGTGTCTACTCTCGAGCAGGGACCTTGCTGGGGTGTCTACTCTCGAGCAGGGACCTTGCTGGGGTGTCTACTCTCGAGCAGGGACCTTGCTGGGGTGTCTACTCTCGAGCAGGGACCTTGCTGGGGTGTCTACTCTCGAGCAGGGACCTTGCTGGGGTGTCTACTCTCGAGCAGGGACCTTGCTGGGGTGTCTACTCTCGAGCAGGGACCTTGCTGGGGTGTCTACTCTCGAGCAGGGACCTTGCTGGGGTGTCTACTCTCGAGCAGGGACCTTGCTGGGGTGTCTACTCTCGAGCAGGGACCTTGCTGGGGTGTCTACTCTCGAGCAGGGACCTTGCTGGGGTGTCTACTCTCGAGCAGGGACCTTGCTGGGGTGTCTACTCTCGAGCAGGGACCTTGCTGGGGTGTCTACTCTCGAGCAGGGACCTTGCTGGGGTGTCTACTCTCGAGCAGGGACCTTGCTGGGGTGTCTACTCTCGAGCAGGGACCTTGCTGGGGTGTCTACTCTCGAGCAGGGACCTTGCTGGGGTGTCTACTCTCGAGCAGGGACCTTGCTGGGGTGTCTACTCTCGAGCAGGGACCTTGCTGGGGTGTCTACTCTCGAGCAGGGACCTTGCTGGGGTGTCTACTCTCGAGCAGGGACCTTGCTGGGGTGTCTACTCTCGAGCAGGGACCTTGCTGGGGTGTCTACTCTCGAGCAGGGACCTTGCTGGGGTGTCTACTCTCGAGCAGGGACCTTGAGGGGGGGGTCTACTCTCGAGCAGGGACCTTGAGGGGGGGGTCTACTCTCGAGCAGGGACCTTGAGGAGGGGGGGTCTACCCTCGAGCAGGGACCTTGAGGGAGGGTCTACTTTCGAGCAGGGACCTTGAGGGGGGGTCTACTCTCGAGCAGGGACCTTGAGGGGGGGGTCTACTCTCGAGCAGGGACCTTGAGGGGGGGGTCTACTCTCGAGCAGGGACCTTGCGGGGGTCTACTCTCGAGCAGGGACCTTGCGGGGGTCTACTCTCGAGCAGGGACCTTGCGGGGGTCTACTCTCGAGCAGGGACCTTGCGGGGTTCTGCACCTAAACATTTAAGCTCGTAGCTTTTCAGGGTTTACCCCTATGGGGGCAGTATTTTGTTCTAAAATCTGAAAAAATTAAGCTCCAGGACAGGAGAACAGGTTTTTTGGTTAGGAAACCTTGTGGTGTCCTCATTTAAGCAGGGACCTTGCGGGGGGGTCTACTCTCGAGCAGGGACCTTGCGGGGGGGTCTACTCTCGAGCAGGGACCTTGCTGGGGTGTCTACTCTCGAGCAGGGACCTTGCTGGGGTGTCTACTCTCGAGCAGGGACCTTGCTGGGGTGTCTACTCTCGAGCAGGGACCTTGCTGGGGTGTCTACTCTCGAGCAGGGACCTTGCTGGGGTGTCTACTCTCGAGCAGGGACCTTGCTGGGGTGTCTACTCTCGAGCAGGGACCTTGCTGGGGTGTCTACTCTCGAGCAGGGACCTTGCTGGGGTGTCTACTCTCGAGCAGGGACCTTGCTGGGGTGTCTACTCTCGAGCAGGGACCTTGCTGGGGTGTCTACTCTCGAGCAGGGACCTTGCTGGGGTGTCTACTCTCGAGCAGGGACCTTGCTGGGGTGTCTACTCTCGAGCAGGGACCTTGCTGGGGTGTCTACTCTCGAGCAGGGACCTTGCTGGGGTGTCTACTCTCGAGCAGGGACCTTGCTGGGGTGTCTACTCTCGAGCAGGGACCTTGCTGGGGTGTCTACTCTCGAGCAGGGACCTTGCTGGGGTGTCTACTCTCGAGCAGGGACCTTGAGGAGGGGGGGTCTACTCTCGAGCAGGGACCTTGAGGGGGGGTCTACTCTCGAGCAGGGACCTTGCTGGGGTGTCTACTCTCGAGCAGGGACCTTGAGGAGGGGGGGTCTACTCTCGAGCAGGGACCTTGAGGGGGGGTCTACTCTCGAGCAGGGACCTTGAGGGGGGGGGTCTACTCTCGAGCAGGGACCTTGAGGGGGGGGGGGTCTACTCTCGAGCAGGGACCTTGAGGGGGGGGTCTACTCTCGAGCAGGGAGCTTGAGGGGGGGGGGTCTACTCTCGAGCAGGGAGCTTGCGGGGGGTGTCTACTCTCGAGCAGGGAGCTTGCGGGGGTGTCTACTCTCGAGCAGGGAGCTTGCGGGGGGGGTCTACTCTCGAGCAGGGACCTTGAGGAGGGGGGGTCTACCCTCGAGCAGGGACCTTGAGGGAGGGTCTACTTTCGAGCAGGGACCTTGAGGGGGGGTCTACTCTCGAGCAGGGACCTTGAGGGGGGGGTCTACTCTCGAGCAGGGACCTTGAGGGGGGGGTCTACTCTCGAGCAGGGACCTTGCGGGGGTCTACTCTCGAGCAGGGACCTTGCGGGGGTCTACTCTCGAGCAGGGACCTTGCGGGGGTCTACTCTCGAGCAGGGACCTTGCGGGGTTCTGCACCTAAACATTTAAGCTCGTAGCTTTTCAGGGTTTACCCCTATGGGGGCAGTATTTTGTTCTAAAATCTGAAAAAATTAAGCTCCAGGACAGGAGAACAGGTTTTTTGGTTAGGAAACCTTGTGGTGTCCTCATTTAAGCAGGGACCTTGCGGGGGGGTCTACTCTCGAGCAGGGACCTTGCGGGGGGGGTCTACTCTCGAGCAGGGACCTTGCTGGGGTGTCTACTCTCGAGCAGGGACCTTGCTGGGGTGTCTACTCTCGAGCAGGGACCTTGCTGGGGTGTCTACTCTCGAGCAGGGACCTTGCTGGGGTGTCTACTCTCGAGCAGGGACCTTGCTGGGGTGTCTACTCTCGAGCAGGGACCTTGCTGGGGTGTCTACTCTCGAGCAGGGACCTTGCTGGGGTGTCTACTCTCGAGCAGGGACCTTGCTGGGGTGTCTACTCTCGAGCAGGGACCTTGCTGGGGTGTCTACTCTCGAGCAGGGACCTTGCTGGGGTGTCTACTCTCGAGCAGGGACCTTGCTGGGGTGTCTACTCTCGAGCAGGGACCTTGCTGGGGTGTCTACTCTCGAGCAGGGACCTTGCTGGGGTGTCTACTCTCGAGCAGGGACCTTGCTGGGGTGTCTACTCTCGAGCAGGGACCTTGCTGGGGTGTCTACTCTCGAGCAGGGACCTTGCTGGGGTGTCTACTCTCGAGCAGGGACCTTGCTGGGGTGTCTACTCTCGAGCAGGGACCTTGCTGGGGTGTCTACTCTCGAGCAGGGACCTTGCTGGGGTGTCTACTCTCGAGCAGGGACCTTGCTGGGGTGTCTACTCTCGAGCAGGGACCTTGCTGGGGTGTCTACTCTCGAGCAGGGACCTTGCTGGGGTGTCTACTCTCGAGCAGGGACCTTGCTGGGGTGTCTACTCTCGAGCAGGGACCTTGCTGGGGTGTCTACTCTCGAGCAGGGACCTTGCTGGGGTGTCTACTCTCGAGCAGGGACCTTGCTGGGGTGTCTACTCTCGAGCAGGGACCTTGCTGGGGTGTCTACTCTCGAGCAGGGACCTTGCTGGGGTGTCTACTCTCGAGCAGGGACCTTGCTGGGGTGTCTACTCTCGAGCAGGGACCTTGCTGGGGTGTCTACTCTCGAGCAGGGACCTTGCTGGGGTGTCTACTCTCGAGCAGGGACCTTGCTGGGGTGTCTACTCTCGAGCAGGGACCTTGCTGGGGTGTCTACTCTCGAGCAGGGACCTTGCTGGGGTGTCTACTCTCGAGCAGGGACCTTGCTGGGGTGTCTACTCTCGAGCAGGGACCTTGCTGGGGTGTCTACTCTCGAGCAGGGACCTTGCTGGGGTGTCTACTCTCGAGCAGGGACCTTGCTGGGGTGTCTACTCTCGAGCAGGGACCTTGCTGGGGTGTCTACTCTCGAGCAGGGACCTTGCTGGGGTGTCTACTCTCGAGCAGGGACCTTGCTGGGGTGTCTACTCTCGAGCAGGGACCTTGCTGGGGTGTCTACTCTCGAGCAGGGACCTTGCTGGGGTGTCTACTCTCGAGCAGGGACCTTGCTGGGGTGTCTACTCTCGAGCAGGGACCTTGCTGGGGTGTCTACTCTCGAGCAGGGACCTTGCTGGGGTGTCTACTCTCGAGCAGGGACCTTGCTGGGGTGTCTACTCTCGAGCAGGGACCTTGCTGGGGTGTCTACTCTCGAGCAGGGACCTTGCTGGGGTGTCTACTCTCGAGCAGGGACCTTGCTGGGGTGTCTACTCTCGAGCAGGGACCTTGCTGGGGTGTCTACTCTCGAGCAGGGACCTTGCTGGGGTGTCTACTCTCGAGCAGGGACCTTGCTGGGGTGTCTACTCTCGAGCAGGGACCTTGCTGGGGTGTCTACTCTCAAGCAGGGACCTTGCTGGGGTGTCTACTCTCAAGCAGGGACCTTGCTGGGGTGTCTACTCTCAAGCAGGGACCTTGCTGGGGTGTCTACTCTCAAGCAGGGACCTTGCTGGGGTGTCTACTCTCAAGCAGGGACCTTGCTGGGGTGTCTACTCTCAAGCAGGGACCTTGCTGGGGTGTCTACTCTCAAGCAGGGACCTTGCTGGGTGTCTACTCTCGAGCAGGGACCTTGCTGGGGTGTCTACTCTCGAGCAGGGACCTTGCTGGGTGTCTACTCTCGAGCAGGGACCTTGCTGGGTGTCTACTCTCGAGCAGGGACCTTGCTGGGGTGTCTACTCTCGAGCAGGGACCTTGCTGGGTGTCTACTCTCGAGCAGGGACCTTGCTGGGTGTCTACTCTCGAGCAGGGACCTTGCTGGGGGGTCTACTCTCGAGCAGGGACGAAGTGTCAAAATTTATTTTTTTAAAGTAAAATTAACAATATATATTTTTTTTAAAGTGCCCCTGTTCCGTGTGCTCGCACGCAGAAGCAAGTCCCGCCCACATATGAAAACGGGGTTCAAACCACACATGTGAGGTGTCGCCGCGAACGATAGAGCGAGAGCAATAATTCTAGCCCTAGACCTCCTCTGTAACTCAAAACATGTAACCAGTAATAAATTAAATCGTCTCCTATAGGGATTTTTAAGTACTGAAGTTTGGCGCCATTCCACGAGCGTGTACAATTTTGAAGCGTGACATGTTAGGTATCTATTTACTCGGCGTAACTTCATCTTTCACATTATGCAAAAAAAATTGGGCTAACTTTACTGTTTTTTTTTTTTTAAATACATGAATAAAAAAAATTGCCCCAAAAAAACGTGTTTCAAAAATTGCTGCGCAAATACCGTGCGGGGTAAAAAGTTGCAATGACCGCCATTGTATTCTCTAGGGCAGTGATGGTGAACTATGGCACCCCAGATGTTTTGAAACTACATTTCCCATGATGCTCAACTACACTGCAGCGTGCATGAGCATCATGGGAAATGTAGTTCCAAAACATCTGGGGTGCCAGGGTTCACCATCACTGCTCTAGGGTCTCTGCTAAAAAAAACAACATACCGTATATACTCGAGTATAAGCCGACCCGAATATAAGCCGAGGCACCTAATTTTACCACAAAAAAATGGGAAAACGTATTGACTCAAGTATAAGCCTAGGGTGTCCATCTGCATGCCTCACTGTGTCCATGTGCATGCCTCACTGTGCCCATGCCTCACTGTGCCCATGTGCCCATGCCTCACTGTGCCCATGCCTCACTGTGTCCATGTGCCCATGCCTCACTGTGCCCAATCTCCCTACCTGATCTCCGGCGCTGTGTGACTAGACTGACATTTAACATGGGATTCTATGGAAGGGGCTACATGTGTGCCAAGTTTGGGGTCCAGGGGACCTACGGCCGGCTGGTACCGGGTCCCCAAAATCACCGGAGAAATTACAGTTTAACATGGGAGTCTATGGAAGGGGTGCCCGGATTTGAAAAATCGGTGCTCCCCGGCCGTAGGTCACCCGGACAACAAACTTTGCACACTTGTAGAGGAAGAGTGGGGCTACATGTGTGCCAAGTTTGGGGGCCAGGATCAGGCGCACAAAGTTGAAGATGGACACAGACTCGAGTATAAGCAGAGGGGGGCATTTTCAGCACAAAAAAATGTGCTGAAAAATTCGGCTTATACTCGAGTATATACGGTATATAATGTTTGGGGGTTCTATGTAATTTTCTAGCAAAAAAAAAAAAAAAATGATGATTTTTACATGTAGGAGAGAAATGTCAGATTTGGCCTGGTTGGCCCAGGTGGACTGGTCACCCAGGATAAGGTGGCGCACTAAAAACAGACTGTAGGAAACGAAAGGTTCTTCAAAAAGGCACCGACTCTTCAGCCCTATTGATTTAGTACACACGTTACATGTGAAAGGTTCTCGATCAAAAAACATTTGTAACAATAAACATAAACTTATACAGTCCTAAACCTGCACATGAAACATACCCAATACAAAGACAGCGGTTCGCGTGCTAATTCTGGCCACATTATTGGCAGCGGCGCATTCCCACAGGCCGTGTTCCTCCTTGGTGAGAGGTCTGAATATCAAACTGCCGTTTACATCCATCTGAGCACCACTTTTACCGGGCATCCCAAGCTGTAGGACAAAAACGGGTCCTGTTAATAGAGCAATTCATGACAGAACCAGGACAATGGGCAGGCAGTGGTCATCGGAAAATAAGTGTTTAAGCCTCACTTCCTATCTGGGAGACAAAATAGGCAGTGGTAGGAAATATCTCCAAAACAAAAAGGGAAATCCCTTCTTAGACAGTTGCCTCTTAATGGCGGTTTTGCACTCGGTGACAACTGTAAAGATTCACAGGTCCCATCCTCTTTTTGACAATGGTCCCCAGGATGAATAGAGACAGTGAATTTCCCCAGCAGGACAGCAATACAAACCTGAGAGAGGTTCTAACCCAACTATTCTTCTCCAACCATAAAATAATTTGTAGGTCTTGGGAAACCCTACTTGGTTACATTGGTGGTCAACAGAAGGAATTTGACCCCTTACAGTGGTAGTCAGAATTCCACCCTTTCAGCTATAGCTAAAACGAATATTAATGTCACGCCATTGGCTCTGCCCATTAATGTTAGCCCTGGGACTATAGAGGCACCATCGGATGGGAGGTCAGGCCCTGGAACTATGGAGGCACCATCGGATGGGAGGTCAGGCCCTGGGACTATGGCGGCACCATCGGATGGGAGGTCAGGCCCTGGGACTATGGCGGCACCATCGGATGGGAGGTCAGGCCCTGGGACTATGGCGGCACCATCGGATGGGAGGTCAGGCCCTGGGACTATGGCGGCACCATCGGATGGGAGGTCAGGCCCTGGGACTATAGGGGCACCATCGGATGGGAGGTCAGGCCCTGGAACTATGGAGGCACCATAGGATAGGAGGTCAGGCCCTGGGACTATAGAGGCACCATCGGATGGGAGGTCAGGCCCTGGGACTATGGCGGCACCATCGGATGGGAGGTCAGGCCCTGGGACTATGGCGGCACCATCGGATGGGAGGTCAGGCCCTGGGACTATGGCGGCACCATCGGATGGGAGGTCAGGCCCTGGGACTATGGCGGCACCATCGGATGGGAGGTCAGGCCCTGTGACTATGGAGGCACCATCGGATGGAAGGTCAAGCCCTGGGACTATGGCGGCACCATCGGATGGGAGGTCAGGCCCTGGGACTATGGAGGCACCATCGGATGGGAGGTCAGGCCCTGGGACGATGGAGGCACCATCGGATGGAAGGTCAGGCCCTGTGACGATGGAGGCACCATCGGATGGGAGGTCAGGCCCTGGGACGATGGCGGCACCATCGGATGGGAGGCCAGGCCCTGGAACTATGGCGGAACCATCGGATGGGAGACCAGGCCCTGGAACTATGGAGGCACCATCGGATGGGAGGTCAGGCCCTGGAAATATGGCGGCACCATCGGATTGGAGGTCAGGCCCTGGAACTATGGAGGCACCATCGGATGGGAGGTCAGGCCCTGGAAATATGGCGGCACCATCGGATTGGAGGTCAGGCCCTGGAACTATGGAGGCACCATCGGATGGGAGGGCAGGCCCTGGAACTATGGAGGCACCATCGGATGGGAGGTCAGGCCCTGGAACTATGGAGGCACCATCGGATGGGAGGTCAATCAGCCACAGCTGAAGGAACCTCTAGCAACCTCTGGAGGAACCCTAGTTGAGAATGGATGCTCTAACCCTTCCCTTTTTATCAATATATATATAAATATATATATATATATATAAAAAAGGTTTGGTCGGGATTCTTCTTTTATGACAGTCCTTCCTGTCCATTCTCACCTTGGCCCAGCTGATGTCGGGAAGTGGGTCCCCGGTAGCAGCACAAGGGATGATCAGCTCCCTTCCCACATCCTGGAAATACTCATCTTTTGGAAGGTCGGTGAAGGAGGGTGGATCCTAATGAAAGCATAAAACAAAAGACATAATAAAAGGAATCATGGCAGAATGAAGAAATGGTAGGTTGTCAATGCTGAGTTTTTTTTTTTTTTTTTTAAGGATAATAAGTTTATAACACTTGGGACCAACCCTAGCCTTCCCCAATCCACATATATGACCCACAACTTAAGTCCAACCAGCCAGCAAACTCATCCATTGGCCAGGGCCTGCACACATCTCCAGCGGCCCTTCAGTGCTCTTCTCAAAGTCAATGGGGCTACAGTGTACGGTCTGTATGGTCTTTCTCCACCAGCCCCAGTGGAGAGGCCATCTACCTGCAGGCTTGAAAGTGAACTGCAGAGGGCAGCCATAGGGCCTAGTCCACCAACTCAGTGACGAGAGACTAAAGAGCCGATGAAGTTGCCCTAGCTTGCAAATGCTGGAGGATGTTGACCCTTTAATATTATAACATTATTGTTACCCCTTTAAGTGTATCTAAACCCAAAAACACATATATACTTTAAAGGAAAAATTCTATATACCGTATATACTTGAGTATAAGCCGAGTTTTTCGGCCCTTTTTTTGGGCTGAAAATACCCCCCTCGGCTTATACTCGAGTAAGTGTACCTGAATTCTTGCCAGGCGTACATTTTTTTTTAAGTCGTGGCTTCCTCCAGGCGTTCCGTTTCGTGATAGGCATTTGACACTGTGTTCCGCCTATCGCGGAGGTCCACTCATCCTCGGAACGCCAGGAGGAAGCCGCGACTTTTAAAAAAATGGACGCCTGTCAAGAATGCAGGTACTCGGGCACAGTGAGACTGCAATGGGCAGAGTGAGTACTGTATGGCACAGTGAGACTGCAATGGGCACAGTGAGTACCATATGGCACAGTGAGACTGCAATGGGCACAGTGAGTACCATATGGCACAGTGAGACTGCAATGGGCACAGTGATGTTGCAAATGGGCATTGTTGACCCTCTTTCCCGCTTACAGTAGCTGCTGCATTCTCACCCTAGGCTTATACTCGAGTCAATACGTTTTGCCCAGTTTTTTTGTGGTAAAGTTAGGTACCTCGGCTAAAACTCGGGTCGGCTTATACGCGAGTATATACGGTAATTTGAAACAGGATTGTCACATGGTCCACCATACCTTCAGGATGACAGCGGTGGGCAGAGACACCCCCATGCTTCCGTAGCTGTTGTAGGGAGTGCAGGTGTACATGCCAAGGGCATCATCATTCCCCGTTGCCACAACAATCGAGCCGCCCTCATCCAGGTACCATCCTGGGAACTGGCAACAAGAATGGAGGGGAAATGCCATAAATATCACATTTTATAAAATATTCGGATCTTTACCACAGTCAGTACAATCTCGGCCTCCTGAGGCCACATACTTTCCATGGGGGTGTGATTTTTTGACAAGCGAACCATGCTTGTGCGTTTTGAGAAAATACACATTTTTAGTTACTATTAACATTTGAAAATTATTTAAAAAAATTACCTTGCCACATCTATCCAAATATATAATTTTGGGATCTCATCAATACCAGACAAGGTACAGTCAGCACAAAAAAAATGTAATAAAATAATTAAAAAAATAGAACAAATGTATCTGCACTTGCATAAATGTATTTAAAAAATGGATGGAGTATAAATGATTACATTTTATATGTTTCATTAAAAATTAAATAATGTATAAATATTCGAATAAAACTGCAGCAGCGCTACAGACAAATATTCATATGTGCGTCTTCTATATAATTGATCATATAGGTGGTGTGGATAGTGAACGGTGAGTCTGGTTGTAAATGATTCTAGTTCCAGTGCTTCTTTCACCAAGGTGTGATTCACCACGTGGGGGGTAAAAAAGTCCCCCTATGGGGATGCACTCACCAGATGTTTAATCAATATGGGCATAAATAAACCATCCTCCTTCCATGTAACTGTCGTCTTTTACCACAATCCTATGTCTATGGTGCCGCTTCCAGTATAGCAGCAATATGCTGCGATTATGAAAGCTGGACTTATAGACTTCTGGAATCCTTAGTCTTCTTCTGAATTCTTCCCATCCAGGTAGTACATTTCAAGCGGCACCATAGACATAGGATTGTGGTAAAAGACGACAGTTACATGGAAGGAGGATGGTTTATTTATGCCCATATTGATTAAACATCTGGTGAGTGCATCCCCATAGGGGGACTTTTTTACCCCCCACGTGGTGAATCACACCTTGGTGAAAGAAGCACTGGAACTAGAATCATTTACAACCAGACTCACCGTTCACTATCCACACCACCTATATGATCAATTATATAGAAGACGCACATATGAACATTTGTCCGTAGCGCTGCTGCAGTTTTAGATAATAGGATTTTTATAACAGCTTACCTGTAAAATCCTTTTCTTGGGAGTACATCACGGGACACAGAGCGACATAGTCATTACTAATGGGTTATATAGATACCGTCAGGTGCTGGCACTGGCAACTTCCAAAACCGGAAGTACCCTCCCCTATATAAGCCCCTCCCATCCGGGAGCACCTCAGTTTTGTAGCAAAGCAATAAGTGTCCCCAAAGAGGGGCGGGAGCTCTGTGTCCCGTGATGTACTCCCAAGAAAAGGATTTTACAGGTAAGCTGTTATAAAAATCCTATTTTCTTTCTCGTACATCACGGGACACAGAGCGACATAGTCATTACTAATGGGATGTCCTAAAGCAATGCCAAATGAGGGGGGGGATACACCATATATAAGCTGAGCGCTATCAGACATGAGGATCTTTTGCGGCCTGCAACACACTGCGCCCAAAGGCGACATCCTCCTGACTTCTAACGTCCACCTGGTAGGACCTAGTAAACGTGTGAACTGAAGACCATGTTGCGGCCTTACAGATTTGAGCCAGGGAGGCCTGGTGATGCACTGCCCATGAAGTTCCAACTGCTCTCGTGGAGTGCGCTCTAACTTTGAACGGAGGCGGTCTCCTTCTCAAGCCATAGGCTTGTATTATGACCTGTCGAATCCACTTGGCTAAAGTAGATTTTGACGCTGCCTGACCCTTTCTGGGGCCTTCCGGCAGAATAAACAAAGTATCCGTTCTGCGAATCTGAGCAGTGGCTTTTAGATAAGCTTTAACTGCTCTTACTACATCCAAAGAATGCAATAACTTTTCCTCTACCGAAGTAGGTTTGGGGAAAAAAGAAGGAAGAACCACATCTTGGTTCAAATGAAACCTCGATACCACCTTAGGAAGAAAGGCTGGATGAGGACGTAACACTACTCTGTCCTTATGGATAACCAGATATGGCTCCTTACAGGACATAGCTGCTAATTCCGACACTCTTTTAGCCGAACAAATGGCTACTAGAAAAATCAATTTCCTGGTGAGAAGCACCAAGGAAATATGCTGTAATGGTTCAAATGGTTGTTTCTGTAGAACTGACAGAACCAAGTTTAGATCCCATGGACATATGGGAATATTAACCGGAGGACTAATACGCATCACTCCTTGTATAAAGGCTTTGACTAGTGAATGCGAAGCCAAGGGCCTTTGAAAAAATATTGACAAGGCCGAAATCTGACCCTTGATAGTACTCAAGGCAAGCTTCCTATCTACAGCCCACTGTAGGAAGTCCAGAATCCTACCTATTACGTACTTATGTGGATGCCATTTCTTGGCCTCACACCACGCGATGTACGCCTTCCAGATTCTATAGTAGATCTGCCTGGATACCGGCTTCCTGGCATTGATCATGGTAGATACCACAGCATTAGAGAGCCCTCTCTTTTTTAGAAAGTGGGCTTCAATAGCCAGGCCGTCAAACCTAGGGCTGGTAAGGAAGGGTGGTATATCGGTCCTTGCGAAAGCCGGACGACGTGGGAGAGTCCAAGGACTCCCCACTGAAATTTTACAATCTCCGCGTACCACGCTCTTCGGGGCCACGCTGGAGCCACCGGAATCACCGGTTTCTTTTCTACCCTGATTCTGCAGAGTAATCGAGGTAACCATTGTGGCGGTGTGAATGCATATATCAGCTTGAACTGATCCCAAGGGAACACTAGGGCATCCGAGCCGCAAGCTAGGGGATCCCTTGTCCGAGAGACAAACCTGTCCCCCTTTGCGTTGAATCTGGATGCTAGAAGATCTACATCCGATGTTCCCCACCGCTGACATATTGTCCAGAAAACCTCGGGGTGAAGGGACCCTTCCTCTGGGCCTAATTGCTGGCGACTTAGAAAGTCCGCCTTCCAATTCTCCACTCCTGGAATGAATACCGCAGATATGGCTGGGACATATTTTTCTGCCCATTTCAGGATGTAATTTACTTCCCTCTGGGCTGCACGACTCCTGGTGCCCCCCTGATGATTGATATATGCCACTGCTGTGGCATTGTCTGATTGCATTCTGACAGGGGACCCTTGGAGTTTGGATGTCCATGCTACTAGGGCATACCGGGCTGCTCGTATCTCTAAGAGATTGATGGGCAGGGCCTTTTCTGCATCCGACCATCTGCCCTGGAGAGACCATTGCTCCAGTACTGCTCCCCAGCCTATAAGGCTGGCATCTGTAGTGACCACCTTCCAAGAAATCGGACTGAAGGATTTCCTTTTTTCCAGATTCTGGGGAACCAACCACCAACGGAGGCTCTTGCGAACGGAAGGGGACAAGGACATTGTAAGTCTAGGGCCTGAACTTTTTTGTTCCAGGCTGACAGTATGGCCCCTTGCAAATTCCTTGAATGGAATTGACCGTAGGGTACTGCTTCGAATGATGCCACCATTTTTCCCAGCAGCCTCATATACAGGCGTATGGACGGCTGTCTTTTTTGTACCCACTAAGTGGATCAAATCTTTCAAAGACAACACCTTTCCTCGAGGCAAGAATATTTTTTCTCTGGCCTGAATCCAACCTTAGCCCCAAGTATTCCAGACTTTTGACTGGTTTTTAGGGCTGACTTGTCTCGGTTGATAATCCAACCGTGAGATTCCAGATACTTGATCGTCTTGTGAACGACCACGTCTAGTTTTTTCACTGAGTGGTCTATCAGCAACAAGTCATCCAGATATGCCATTATCATTACACCTTGTGTTCTTAGATTGGCCAATAAAGGGCCAGAATTTTTGTAAACACTCGTGGTGCTGTGGCCAAACCGAAGGGTAAGGCTCTGAACTGAAAATGGCGCCCTTCTACTGCAAAGCGTAGAAATTTTTGGTGGACTGGAAAGATGGGAATGTGCAAATAAGCATCTTTGATGTCGATCGTGGCTAACCAATCCTCCCCTTGTAGGGCAGTGGCCACCGATCGGATCGACTCCATCGGAAAGTCCTGATATACAGGAATTTGTATAGCCCTTTTAGAATTAATATGGGCCTCCCGTCCGCATTTGCTTCGGGACTGTAAAGAGGTTTGAGTAAAACCCGAACCCTCCTTCTTCCAGGGGAACCTCCATAATTACTCCTTGGAGCAATAGTTGTTCTAGTGCCAACAGGAGGGACTCTCTCTTCCGGGGATCCCTTGGCACGTTTGACCTCAAAAATGGGAAGGAGGAGAGTCTTTTAACTCTAAACTGTATCCCAAACCTACTGCGGAGAGCACCTATCTGTCTTGATCGTGTCCCGCCAGGTCTCTTGCGAACAACTGGAGTCCTCCCAGGGTTTCTCATTACCCTGCTACTGTCCCTGTTTTTTACCCCCGGGATTTGACCGAGGAGGCCGTCGGAACTGTTACACAGCCGATGCCCCAGGGACTGGAGAAGCAGGCCTCTTAAAGAGGGACCTCTAATTCTGCTTTTAACCGGCAAGAGCGTATTTTTACCGCTGGAAATTTTCTGGATATATTTGTCCAGGTTTTCCCTGAATAAGCGTTCACCATGAAATGGGACGCTAACCAGCCATTCTTTACAGGGAGCTTCAGCAGACCAGTTTTTGAGCCATAGGAGCCTACGCATATGTACTATAGACAGCGTAAGGCGGGAGGCCTGATGGACTGAATCCTCTATGGCGTCAACCGCAAAGCCTAAGGCTCTAGGTAGATCAGCTAGGGCAAAGCCTGCTGATCTGTCAAGTCCCTCAAGACCTGTTTCAACCGATCCTTCACTGCTTAGCAGACCCCAATAGCTGCTACTGCTGGTTGTATCACCAAGCAGATTTTCATAAGGACTCCAATCTTTTATCTATTGGGTTCTTGAACATTTGGACATTATCCACTGGACATGTCAGTGATTTATACATACAAGAGATGGCTGCGTCCATTGTAGGGACCTTCCATTTTTTTTTTTTTTTTTTTTTGATGAACTTATCCTCCATGGGATAGACCACCGGAAATCTCTTGGGGGAATAAATATTTTCTCAGGACGTTCCCAATCCTGGTAAATGAGCCCTTTCAGTAAAGGGTGAAGTGGAAAAGAACAAACAGTCTGGGGGCTTCTAGCGACCCCAACGAGGATACAGTAGTGGTTGATGGTTCCGCAAGGTGCATTTTTAAATGCTGATCGGACCATGTTAGTCAGAGACTGAACCCATAATCTTTCAGCTTGAGATGCTGAGAAAAGGTTCCCCCACTGTTGATTCCTCTATAACAGAATCAACCTTATCCTGATCCCCTTCAGGCAGGTCGATCCCTGTATGGGACTGTTGCTCTGCTAACAGGCACTCTGAAGGAGGAGACGGAGATCGGGCGTGCTTTCCCTGACAGGGAGGCAGCGATAAATGTTGACAATCTCTCTCTAATCCTCCCAGAGCTGAGGAAAAAACCTCCTCTGTTACATACACAGGAGCAGGTGACTGAGGACAGCCACAGTACCAAGTACCCCTGCGGGGTCTCTACGGTCACTTACCTCTGAACTTCAGGGGAGACTGGTGCAGCAGGAGTATGCCCAAGATCCTCCGAGCCCGATGAGACCCCCTTCGCTTCCTGGAAGATTCAGTTCCGGAGCTTCTGGACAGCATATTCCTAAGCCTAAAGCTGAGGTATTCCAGCCGTAATACACCACTTTTACTGAGAATAGTCTAGCACAATTGCTGCTATATCACAGTTGGTGTCTACTAATGTGCCTTTCTAGGGGATGCCTGTATCAACCGCTTGCTGTATGCCTTTAAATGTTGCCAGCTCTGTCTCTGTACTTCATAGCCAGCTCACTACAATATTGTGGTTTTTTTAAACTGCTGGGACGCCCGCACGTGCGCAGAAGCGCTGCGGCGCGCACAGAGCGTCATCCCCCAGGCTCCGCCCCCTTTCCCGGCTCACCTCTATATAAAGAGGCGCGTGCACGCGCACGCGCGCGGGCACGTGCGCCTTCGGCGCTAATTTCAAATATGGTAACAAGGGACAGGAGCCAGGGCCCCTCTTTGCCGCAGGCCGGGGGATGGACGAGCACTGCAACATGGCAGAGGAAGCAGTTTCCTATAAGAGAACTCACCATCTGCCTGGACTTTGCTCTGCTGAGAAGAAGCTAGTCCACATGACAAGAAAACATTCCACAGCGGCCTCTAGTGGACAAACACAGGTACCGCAGTCTAATATATTAAATATATATATATATATATATATAAAAAAAAAATTTTTTTTTTTTCTTGACCACCATTAAAAATTATTACATTTTTTTAGTAGTTACAGGCATGCACAGAATTTTGCGGGAATACCATTAGGTAACAGACAGAAAGACAAATTAGGCTTGGGGGTCCCCCAATAGAACCAAGTTCCTGGGGGCCCCCACTTACCTGTTCCCCGCCGCAGGACTTTGTTTGGTCCACAAAAGCCCAAACTTCACCTATCACGGCAGGCATTATAATTAAACCTTCAGGGACCTGGTTCCCAAGGATTCCACTCCCCTGGACCTGTATAGCACCCTGCACAGAAAACATCTTGGTCATGGGTATGACCAGAGCTCTGGATCCCAGGGTCCAGCTCTCCTAAGAGAAGCATTACAGGCAAAACCTTGCTCTTCTCTGCAAGGCCCGGGTACCGACCGTTTAGCTATGAAGCTTTTTTGGTCGGATCCGGAATAGCTTACTGAGGCCCAAAAGAACCTGTACGCAAGCTCAGTGAAAAACACATGTTTCTTCTTGGCCAACACCTTAGACACTGGCAAAAAACTGAGGTGCTCCCGGATGGGAGGGGCTTATATAGGGGAGGGTACTTCCGGTTTTGGAAGTTGCCAGTGCCAGCACCTGACGGTATCTATATAACCCATTAGTAATGACTATGTCGCTCTGTGTCCCGTGATGTACGAGAAAGAAATAAGTTTTTTTTTATGACTGTATTTTATATTTGATGTTTTTAGCAGCTGCTGTCATCATATACGTTCTTATTCCAGTACTTGTTTCTTTAGAGGTTTCATCCATAAGCGCAGAGTGATACCAAGAAGGAGGGCCAGGTCATTTTAGTATCTTTTATTAATGTATAAATATTATATTTAATTTAAAAAAAAAAAAAATTATATATATATATATATATATATATATATATATATATATATATATATATATATATATATATATATATATATACACACACACACACACACATATATACATATACACACACACACTGTATAAATAAAATATATATATATATATATATATTATATATATATATATATATATATATATATACATACATATATATATATACACACACACTCACACTTTTTATATAAATATAAGATGTAATAGTTAATATATATATATATATTTATTTAACTATTACATCTTATATTTATATAAAAAATTTATGAAATGAACTATTATATATTAAATGTAAAAATGTAATAATATAAACTATTACAGTTTATATTTAAAATGAAATATATAAACTATTATATTTAAAAATATAAAATGGTTGCATGTTATATAAAAAAACTTTTATATTCAATTAAAAATATAATATAATATATTTTAAATAATGAAATATAAAATTACATTTTATATTAAAAATATAATATAATATTTTATAGAATATTCTATATTTTATTATAAATTTAAAATGTAATAGTTTAAATTATTTAATTTTTAAATATAATATATTTTAAACTCTTACATTTTATCTTTATATTAAAAATAAAATAATATATAAAATATATTATATTTGGCATATCTGACTTAATAAATGGACATACTTTGCTGCATTCAAGTTTAAAGAATGTAAATCCAACCTACCAGTCGGTTACAAAGTGACATCTTAAAAACACAAAGGGTTCTAGTTTAAAAACAAAAACAAAAAAAAAAAACTTCATTAGAAGAATGTTATGCACATTTGTGCAGATTGGATGAATTTTCTTCTTATTTTCTGCAATAGATAAATTCCTATGATCATCAGCTCCATCTAGTGACCAAAATGTGGTGTAATCTTCTGAAACACCTCGGTGAGAAACTAGCATTTCAGCCACTAGATGGAGCTGATGATCATATAAATTAATCTATTGTAGAAAATTTGTCCAATCTGCACGAATGTGCATGACATTCGTCCAGCGAATGTATTTTTATTTTTTTTATTTTTTTTTAACTATCCCCCTTTACGTTTATAAGATGTCACTTTGTAACGGACTGATTGGATTTACATTCTACAGACTTGAATGCAGCAAACTGACATTGCTTAAACACAAAGGGGTTGAACTAAGAAAAAAAAAAAAAAAAAAATTATTATTAGAAGAATGTCACGCACGTTCCTGCATTTTCTCCTTATTTTCTGCAAAAAAATAATTCCTATGATCATCAGCTCTATCTAGTGGCCAAAATATGATCTCGTTTTCTGAAACGCCTGAATGAGAAAATATACTGCATTTTGGCCACTAGATGGAGCCGATGATCATTAAAATTATTATGCATCACAGAGAAAAGTTACCCAGCCTGTGTGAACGACATTTTGTCTGGTGTGCATTGCAACCACAGCAATTCGAACATGGGCTGCAGAGTTTGACAGGCGGCACCACCAGTCGAACTCGCCAATGGAGTGGCCCTGCAACTGCAGGCCAAATGATTGTCTGACAGTTACGGCGCAGTCAGGCAATGTATTAATTGCCAATATAAAAAAAAAAAAAAAACTTGGTATCAAGGAGGTAGCAGTAGTGCATTCTGAATGCTTCTCGAACGCTGCTACACCCCCCTCTGAAAAGTGAGCCACAGCAGATCTCTTTTCAGAGGGTGGTCATTACCACCAGTGTGAAAAGAGCCCTTAGGGTCACGGAGGTCTCCTACCTTGTCGAGCTTCAATGGGAGGCCGTCCTTGGTCCAATTGACGAACAACAGTGGCGGATTGGCTCGGGCCGGGCACCTGATCATGCCGCGCATGCCGATGGGCAGGTAGGTTTCAGCAGGCATGTCGGTCACGTAGGCCGGATCTGGAGGAGAAATTGGAAGAGGAGAAAAAGAAGACCAATGGCAAACCGTTAACACAGCACAAATCGATCAATATTTTCTATAGATTATTTTTGTTTATTATTTTCCATAATCAATGGCAACAAAAATATCAATATTATTATTTGCCAACATAACATCCTGTTCAAAAACTAAAAGAAGAATAACAACTGCCAAAAATATATATAGATATATATACACACAGTATCTCACAAAAGTGAGTTCACCCCTCACACTTTTTTTTAAAAATTAAATCCTATCTTGAGCTACTGAGGTCGGTAACCAACTGGCTTTTTTTTTTTTTTTTTTTTACAAAAAAGGAACTAAAATATGTACATGTTCCCTTTAGAGATATACAGTATCTCACCCCTCACATTTTTTTAATTAAATCCCATCTTGAGCTACTGAGGTCGGTAACCAAATGGCTTTTTTTTTTTACAAAAAAGGAACTAAAATATGTACATGTTCCCTTTAGATATACAGTATCTCACAAAAGTAAGTGCACCCCTCAAATTTCTGTAACTCTTTTATTCTATCTTTTCATGTGACAACACTGAAGAAATGACACTTTTCTACAATGTAAAGTAGTGAGTGTACAGCTTGTATAACGGTGTAAATTTTCTGTCCCCTCAAAATAACTCAACACACAGCCATTAATGTCTAAACCGCTGGCAACAAAAGTGAGTACACCCCTAAAGTGAAAATGTCCAAATTGGGCCCAAAGTGTCAATAATTTTGTGTGGCCGCCATTATTTTCCAGCACTGCCTTAACAGGCATGGAGGTCACCAGAGCTTCACAGGTTGTCACTGGAGTCCTCTTCCCCTCCTCCATGATGTCATCACGGAGCTGGTGGATGTTGGAGACCTTGTGCTCCTCCACCTTCCGTTTGAGGAGTCCCACAGATGATCAATAGGGTTTAGGTCTGGAGTCATGCTTGGCCAGTCCATCACCTTTACCCTCAGCTTCTTTAGCAAGGCAGTGGTCATCTTGGAGGTGTGTTTGGGGTCGTTATGTTGGAATACTACCCTGCGGTCCAGTCTCTGAAGGGAGGGGATCATGCTCTGCTTCAGTATGTCACAGTACATGTTGGCATTCATGGTTCCCTCAATGATCTGTAGCCCCCCAGTGCCGGCAGCACTCATGCAGCCCCAGACCATGACACTCCCACCACCATGCTTGACTGTAGACAAGACACACTTGTCTTTGTCCTCCTCACCTGGTTGTCGCCACACACGCCTGACACCATCTGACACCAAATAAGTTTATCTTGGTCTCATCAGACCACAGGACATGGTTCCAGTAATCCATGTCCTTAGTCTGCTTGTCTTCAGCAAACTGTTTGCAGGCTTTTTTAGAAGAGGCTTTCTTCTGGGGCAACAGCCATGCAGACCAATTTGATGCAGTGTGAGGTGTATGGTCTGAGCACTGACCCCCCACCCCTTCACCCTCTGCAGCAATGCTGGTAGCACTCATACGTCTATTTCCCAAAGACAACCTCTGGATATGACGCTGAGCACGTGACCTCAACTTCTTTGGTCGACCATGGCGAGGCCTGTTCTGAGTGGAACCTGTCCTGTTATACCGCTGTATGGTCTTGGCGACCGTGCTGCAGCTCAGTTTCAGGGTCTTGGCAATCTTCTTATAGCCTAGACCAGTGTTTCTCATCTCCAGTCCTCAAGGCGCCCCAACAGGTCATGTTTTCAGGATTTCCCTCAGATGAAATGGCTGTAGTAATTACTAAGGCAGTGAAACTGATCGAATCCCCTGTGCAAAATAATGGAAAGCCTGAAAACATGACCTGTTGGGGCGCCTTGAGGACTGGAGTTGAGAAACACTGGCCTAGACCATCTTTATGTAGAGCAACAATTCTTTTCAGATCCTCAGAGAGTTCTTTGCCATGAGGTGCCATGTTGTACTTCCAGTGACCAGTATGAGAGAGTGAGAGCGATAACACCAAATTTAACACACCTGCTCCCCATTCACACCTGAGACCTTGTAACACTAACGTGTCACATGACACCGGGGAGGGAAAATGGCTAATTGGGCCCAATTTGGAAATTTTCACTTTAGGGGTGTACTCACTTTTGTTGCCAGCAGTTTAGACATGAATGGCTGTGTTGAGTTATTTTGAGGGGACAGCAAATTGACACTGTTATACAAGCTGTACACTCACTACTTTACATTGTAACAAAGTGTCATTTCTTCAGTGTTGTCACATGAAAAGATAGAAGAAAATAGTTACAGAAATTGCGAGGGGTGTACTTACTTTTGTGAGATATATATCTATTTTTGTTATAATATTACAGTAATAATAATACTATTATAACAAAATAAATGTACAACTTATAATATTATTACAATAATAATATTATGATAACAATACATTTAGACTTGTTTTTTAGATCTCCATCTCGATAGATCTCTATAAATATAAATAAAAGTTATACATTTATTTTTGTTAGAATAATACAATAATTATAATACTATTATAACAAAAAATAAATGTATAACTTTTTAGATATCTAAAATATTTCTAAATGTTTTGTTATCATAATATTAAGGAGGTTCCGGAGAGGCAAATCCTTCCACAAGCAAAAAGGGGTTACATACGCAGTACAGTGAGGTAGGCTGAGGCCGAGGGCGACTTCCACAGGCCGTTGCTGGGAATGCAGGTGTACTTCCCAGAATCCTCCGGGGTGACCTGCTGCAGCAGAAAGCTCCCGTCCACTAGGATGCGCACTCTGGACTGCAGGCGGCTGCAAAGGAAAGGAGGTCAGTCACTGAAGTTGGGCAAATCCCAGCAGGAAGGCAGCCCTGATTAAAGTCACCAATAAAAGTCTATCAACAATTTTTTTTTTTTTTTAAGGTGGGGAACCCCATGTCAGGTTTTTATTTTATTTATTTTTTGCCATTTGTGTCCCATTAGGAAGATTTTCTCTTAAAATGCAAACTACCCCTTTACCTGAGCAGGTAAACGTTGCTGTTTCCGTGGAACCAGCTGTAGGTGAGGTTGGCGGGGTAGGCTTCCGCCTGGCAGGTCAGAAAGGCATCTTGGGAAATATTCACGGTGATGTTTTCTGGAGGGACAACAATGACGGGCGGACCTGAGAAGAAAAAAAAAAAAAAAAAAGATAATAGGGGATATCAGGTAATTATGCATATAAAAACGGTATAAATTATAGCAATACATATACAGTGGGGATCGAAAGTTTGGGCACCCCAGGTAAAAATGTGTATTAATGTGCATAACGAAGCCAAGGAAAGATGGAAAAATCTCCAAATGGCACCAATTACAGATTAGACATTCTTATAATATGTCAAAAAAAGTTAGATTTTATTTCCATCATTTACACTTTCAAAATTACAGAAAAATGGCAAAAGTTTGGGCACCCTGCAGAATTTATAGCATGCACTGCCCCCTTTGCAAAGCTGAGACCTGCCAGTGTCATGGATTGTTCTCAATCATCGTCTGGGAAGACCAGGTGATGTCAATCTCAAAGGTTTTAAATGGCCAGACTCATCTGACCTTGCCCCAACAATCAGCACCATGGGTTCTTCTAAGCAGTTGTCTAGAAAACTGAAACTGAAAATAGTTGACGCTCACAAAGCTGGAGAAGGCTATAAGAAGATAGCAAAGCGTTTTCAGATGTCAATATCCTCTGTTCGGAATGTAATTAGGAAATGGCAGTCATCAGGAACAGTGGAAGTTAAAGCAAGATCTGGAAGACCAAGAAAAATATCAGACAGGATTGTGAGAAAAGCAATTCAAAACCCACGTTTGACTGCACGATCCCTCCAGAAAGATCTGGCAGACACTGGAGATGTGGTACACTATTCCACTATAAAGAGATACTTGTACAAATATGGTCTTCATGGAAGAGTTATCAGAAGAAAACCTCTTCTACATCCTCACCACAAAAATCAGCTTTGAACTTTGCAAATGAACATATAGAAAAGCCTGAGGCATTTTGGAAACAAGTTCTGTGGACCGATGAGGTTAAAATAGAACTTTTTGGCCGGAATGAGCAAAGGTACGTTTGGAGAAAAAAGAGCACAGAATTTAATGAAAAGAACCTCTGTCCAACTGTTAAGCATGGGGGTGGATCAATCATGCTTTGGGGTTGTATTGCAGCCAGTGGCACAGGGAACATTTCACGAGTAGAAGGAAAAATGGATTCAATAAAATTTCAAAAAATTTTGGATGGAAACTTGATGCCATCTGTGAAAAAGCTGAAGTTAAAGAGAGGATGGCTTCTACAAATGCATAATGATCCTAAACACACCTCAAAATCCACGGGGGATTACATCAAGAGGCGTAAACTGAAGGTTTTGCCATGGCCTTCACAATCTCCTGACCTCAACATTATTGAAAACCTATGGATAGACCTTAAAAGAGCAGTGCGTGACAGACAGCCCAGAAATCTCAAAGAACTGGAAGACTTTTTTTTAAGGAAGAATGGGCAAAGATACCTCAAACAAGAATTGAAAGACTCTTGGCTGGCTACAAAAAGCGTTTACAAGCTGTTATACTTGCCAAAGGGGGCAGTACAAGATATTAACTCTGCAGGGTGCCCAAACGTTTGCAGACGCCATTTTTTTTGTTTTCTGTAATTTTGAAAGTGTAAATGATGGAAATAAAATCTAACTTTTTTTGACATATTAAAAGAATGTCTACTCTGTAATTTGATGCCATTTGGAGATTTTTCCATCTTTCCTTGGCTTTGTTATGCACATTAATACACATTTTTACCTGGGGTGCCCAAACTTTCGATCCCCACTGTATACACATTATGAACTCCAACAGGTAAGAGAATAAGGCTAGCAGATGAAGAATAATACATACTGTATATACAAGTAGTATAAATATAATATATATTTTTAGAGAGAGAGAAAATATAAAAAATAAATAAATTGTGTATATATATATATATATATATATATATATATATATATATATATATATATATATATACACACACACACACACATGCATATCTATATATACACATAATGGGCTGCTTCTCTGATGAATGCTCTCCTTGCCCGGCCCGGTCAGTTTAGGTGGACGGCCATGTCTTGGTAGGTTTGCAGTTGTGCCATACTCTATCCATTTTCGGATGATGGATTGAACAGAGCTCCGTGAAATGTTCAAAGCTTGGGATATTTATCCCTGACCTGTCTGATGTGTTCCTTGGCCTTCATGACGCGGTTTGTTCACTAAGGTTCTCTAACAAACCTCTGAGGGCTTCTCAGAACAGCTGTATTTATACTGAGATTACATTACACACAGGTGGACTCTATTTACTAATTAGGTGACTTCTGAAGGCAATTGGTTCCACTAGATTTTAGTTGGGGGTATCAGAGTAAAGGGGGGCTGAATACAAATGCCCCCCCCACACTTTTTTACATATTTATTTGTAAAAAATTATGAAAACCATTTATCCTTTTTCATTCCACTTCACATTTATGTGCCACTTTGTGTTGGTCTATCACATAAAATCCCAATAAAATACATTTACGTTTTTGGTTGTAACATGAAAAAAAAATGTGGAAAAAAGGGGTATGAATACTTTTTCAAGGCACTGTATTCTAAACTGCAACAGGTAAGAGAAAATGGATATGTCCCCTATGTTCTTGTACTGGCAACTCAAAATTTCTGATTTTCCTTCACTTTCTCTTTTGGCGACAATGGTCACCAGAACACATTGAGAAGGTGAAATCTCCCCTGAGGGGACAGACAAGGGACTCCAACCCTTCTCTATGGAATCCAAAACTAGGGATTTTTTTTTTTTTTTTTAGCTTTAAATGCACTTTAATTATTTCACCTATAATATGCAAAAAATGCTGATTTTTAGACCTAAAAAAAAAGCCCATACCTTGCACCAGGACACGGGTGGTGTGCATCACCTCGCCTTCCTCGCTAGTTGCATGACACGTGTACACGCCCGCAACGGACCTCTGCACTCCACCCATCCGCAATGACCCATTATTAACCTGCAACCAGCAGAAATAAAGACAAAATACGATATAATAAACAGCAGAAATAAACTGGTAATAAATAGCTGATAAAAATCTTCTATAGGACTTCTTTTTTTTTTAGAAACAAAGTACGTATAAAATAATTGCTTCTAAACAACCTACTTGAAGAATGTCTTCAACAACAATGTAATAAAAAGACAATTATTGTTTCCATAAACAGTACACAGCTGAAGGACTTTTAAATATGACACAAAGCAATTTTTTTTTCTAGAACTATATAATCAAACACGAAAATAACTTTGGCAAATATCCACCCATGACCCCCATTCAGTAAGGGGCTCTTGTTCTTAAGTGCTAATGAACCAGATCAGCCAATTAGAATTTAAGTGTATGCAGTATACAATGGATTCTGAATATAATAAGAAAAAAACTTGGCGCGTTTTTTTTTCTTATTATATTTATTTGTGTTTATCCCACTATTTCCGCTGCCTTTTTTCTTTTAGTTTGTCCTACATTCTAGTCCTAGCGCAGTTTTTTCAACTCTAAATGGATTCTGAATGTTTGCTGGGTTGTTGCAGAAAGAATAAACACTTAAAAAGGCCATGTTTGGTTAAAAAAAATAAAATAATTAATTAATAAAAACATTTTATATATATAATATATATATATATATATATATATATATATATATATATATATATATATATATATAAATATTTTTTTTAAATATCCAATGGATGCCACTGCACACGTCAGAGATAAAAAATGGGCCCAGGTGTGCAGCAAAGACTGCAGTGAAAATAATCCAAAAGAGAGAGCGGCGGGTCTTGAAAGGTGAATGCACAATGAAGGTTCTATTCCGTGTGTGTGTGTGTGTGTGTATAAATATATATATACATACATATATACCGTACATATATACACACACACACACACACATATATATTATTATTATTTTTTTTACTATAAATAATATTTATATAAAAGGAATACTTTATCTGTGGCATCATTGCAGGAACATTGTTGCCCTTATAAATATATATATATATATATATATATATATATATATATATATATATATTTTCTAAATCAGGGTCGCTCCTTCTGTATTTTTTTTAAACACAGGAGGTGTGGCCCCGTTTAAAAAAAAAAAAAAAGGGGGGGGGTAAAAATGTTTCCACTAAACTGTTACAGATAAATGCTTTCTTTATAGCAAACTTCTGTAAAAGTACATAAACATTAACCACTTCCCTACCGCCTTCAGTCATATGACGTCCACAGATGGGATCTCCCATCCTGGGTGGACGTCATATGATGTCCTCGGCTTTGTGGGGTGATATCTGAATGATGGGTGCAGCTAGAGGCATCATTCAGATATCCTTTTGTTGTGCCAGCAATTCTGCGCACCATAAGAATGATCATAGCGGCGGTTCCGCCGCTTGATCGTTCTTATAGGCGGCGGGAGGGGACATCCCCCCCCTCCCGCCGCCATCCGGTGCTTCTCCGGGCTCTCCCGTGCGATCGGGGACCCCGGAGAGAATCGTCCGGCGCCGTTGGTGGGTCACGTGACGAGCATAGAGATGACTGGTGACTAGATGGTCACCAGTCATCTCTATGATCGTCTGAGGCCCGGGCGCGATGTGATGACGTCACGCCCGGGTCCTCAAATGTAAACAAAGCCGCCATTGCGGCTGTAAGTATGAGATCAGTGAAATTGTTTTCACTGATCTCATGCTTTCCAGCCTGGAGGAGAGATGTGGGGTCTTATTGACCCCACATCTCTCCATAAAGAGAACCTGTCACACACATTCCTATTACAAGGGATGTTTACATTCCTTGTAATAGGAATAAAAGTGATCAAAAAAAATAAAATAAAAGTAAAATAAGTGTTAAAAAAAAAAAAAAAAATAAGTAAAAAAAAAAAAAAATGATAATAAAAAAAGAATTAAAACGCCCCTGTCCCCGGTAGCTCGCGGTCAGAAGCGAACGCACACGCAAGTCCCGCCCACATATGTAAAAGCCATTCAAACCACATATGTCAGGTATCGCCACGTGCGTTAGAGCGCATGCAACAATTCTAACACTAGACCTCCTCTGTAACTCTAACCTGGTAACCTGTAAAAATAATTAAGGCGTTGCCTATGAAGATTTTTAAGTACCGAAGTTTGGCGCCATTCCATGAGTGTGCGCAATTTTAAAGCGTGACATGTTGGGTATCTATTTACTTGGCGTAACATCATCTTTCATATTTTCCCAAAAAATTGGGCTAACTTTACTGTTTTGTTATTTTTTATCTCATAAAACCATTTTTTTTCCAAAAAAAAGGCGTTTGAAAAATTATTGCGCAAATACCGTGCAAGAAAAAAAAGTTGCAATGACCGTCATTTTATTCCCTAGGGTGTCTGCTCAGAACCCCCAAACATTATATATGTTTTTTTTTAGCAATTTTCTAGCAAAAGAATGATGATTTGTACATGTAGGAGAGAAGTGCCAGAATAGGCCCGGTATTGAGGTGGTAAAAAAAGCCCCGGGCGGGGTTGAAGTGGTTAAAGAACATAAAATAAAACATTTTTTTAATACAAAGCAAAAAGGTTTCCAGAAAATTATTACAGGTACATTTTTTAATGTAAATACATATATTTTTGTAAATCTATTTATTTGTTTTACATAAGATATTTATCTTTAAAAAGAACCACTTTATCTGTAATAATTTGGTGGAAACAGTGATGCCCTTGTTTTCAAAAATAGGGCCACTCCTCTTCTATTATATATACATACATACATACACACACATTTTTTTTTCTCACACAGGAGGCCACTCCTCTTGTGTTAGGGCAACCCCCAGCATGTGCATGGATAAAACTCCCTGATTGTTCTGAGGATTATCTACACAGCAAAAAGTTGGAAAAACTTTTTTTTTTTAAATTTATTTATTTATTTTTACACAGGAGCCCACTCCTGTGTTAGGGCAACCCACAGCACGGGACACTGGAGAGTGATTTATTAGTTCTCTGCATATATATATATATATATATTATATATATTTGTAAATCTATTTATTTATTTTACATAAAGTGGTTCTTTTTAAAGATAAATATCTTATGTAAAATAAATAGATTTACAAATAATAGGATTTCTATAACAGCTTACCTGTAAAATCCTTTTCTTGGAGTACATCACGGGACACAGAGCGACATAGTCATTACTAATGGGTTATATAGATACCGTCAGGTGCTGGCACTGGCAACTTCCAAAACCGGAAGTACCCTCCCCTATATAAGCCCCTCCCATCCGGGAGCACCTCAGTTTTGTAGCAAAGCAATAAGTGTCCCCAAAGAGGGGCGGGAGCTCTGTGTCCCGTGATGTACTCCAAGAAAAGGATTTTACAGGTAAGCTGTTATAAAAATCCTATTTTCTTTCTCGTACATCACGGGACACAGAGCGACATAGTCATTACTAATGGGATGTCCTAAAGCAATGCCAAATGAGGGGGGGGATACACCATATATAAGCTGAGCGCTATCAGACATGAGGATCTTTTGCGGCCTGCAACACACTGCGCCCAAAGGCGACATCCTCCTGACTTCTAACGTCCACCTGGTAGAACCTAGTAAACGTGTGTACTGAAGACCATGTTGCGGCCTTACAGATTTGAGCCAGGGAGGCCTGGTGATGCACTGCCCATGAAGTTCCAACTGCTCTCGTGGAGTGCGCCCTAACTTTGAACGGAGGCGGTCTCCTTCTCAAGCCATAAGCTTGCATAATGACCTGTCGAATCCACTTGGCTAAAGTAGATTTTGACGCTGCCCGACCCTTTCTGGGGCCTTCCGGCAGAATAAACAAAGTATCCGTTCTGCGAATCTGAGCAGTGGCTTTTAGATAAGCTTTAACTGCTCTTACTACATCCAAAGAATGCAATAACTTTTCCTCTACTGAACTAGGTTTGGGGAAAAAAGAAGGAAGAACCACATCTTGGTTCAAATGAAAATAGGATTTTTATAACAGCTTACCTGTAAAATCCTTTTCTTGGAGTACACCACGGGACACAGAGCTAGTCATTACATAATGGGTTAAGGGTCACCAGCGGTGATTGGACACTGGCACAACCAATGGAAGACAGTTCCCCTCCATATAACCCCTCCCATCAGGGAAGTACCTCAGTTTTGTAGCAAAGCAGTAAGGTTCCCATAAGAAGGGGGGGACCTCTGTGTCCCGTGGTGTACTCCAAGAAAAGGATTTTACAGGTAAGCTGTTATAAAAATCCTATTTTCTTTATCGTACACCACGGGACACAGAGCTAGTCATTACATAATGGGACGTCCCAGAGCAATGCTCATATGAAGGGGGGGAGACACAGATCAAAACAGGCCGCTTGCGGACCAGAAGCCCTATACTGCTGCCTGCAGCACACTTCGCCCAAAGGCGGAATCCTCATGTCCTTTCACATCTATTTGATAGAATTTGGAAAATGTATGGACTGAAGACCAAGTTGCAGCTTTACAGATCTGAGCCATCGAAGCCTGGTGGTGCACTGCCCATGAAGCACCTATCGCCCTGGTAGAGTGCGCCTTAACAGGAAAAGGAGGAGTCCTGTTCTTTAAACCATAAGCTTGAATAATTACTTGTCTAATCCACCTGGAAATGGTGGATTTTGATAACGCTTGGCCCTTCTTGGGCCCATCTGGTAAAATAAACAAAACATCTGTTTTACGTATCTGAGCGGTTGCTTGCAGATACACCTTTACCGCTCTCACTAGATCTAGAGAGTGTAATAATTTTTCCCCCGCCGTCCGCGGGTTTGGAAAAAAGGAAGGCAGAACAATGTCTTGATTCAAGTGAAAAGCCGACACCACCTTAGGTAGAAAAGCCGGATGGGGTCGTAGTACAATTTTGTCCTTGTGACAAATTAGATAAGGCTCTTTACAAGAAAGAGCTGCTAGCTCTGATACTCTCCTAGCAGAAGCTATAGCAATCAGAAAGGCCAACTTCCTACTCAATATAATTAAAGGAATATGGCGAATAGGTTCAAAAGGTTGCTTTTGCAACACTGACAATACCAAATTCAAATCCCATGGACACAAGGGAGTCCTAACTGGAGGATTTATCCTCAGTACCCCCTTAATGAATGTCCGAACTAGGGAGTGAGATGCCAATGGTCTCTGAAAGAAGACTGATAGAGCCGATATTTGCCCTTTGATGGTGCTAAGGGCTAAATTCATATCCACTCCTAACTGGCAAAAAGCAAGAATCCTACTTATTTCATACTTCTGAGGATTCCAACATCTGGATTCACACCAGGAATAGGGATGAGCTTCGTGTTCGAGTCGAACATACGTTCGACTCGAACATCGGCTGTTCGATCGTTCGACGAAGATCGAACGATTTGGGCCGTTCGCGCCAAATTCGAGTGACGCGAACGGCCCACAATGCACTACGCCATCGCAGTGTCATCCAGGCGCTGTGATTGGCCAAGCATGCACTGTGACCCCGCATGCTTGACCAATCACAGCGCCGGCAGCGAGGAGAGCAATGATTGGCCACAGGCAGGATGCCTGTGGCCAATTATTGCTGAGGGTGTTTAGTACACGCCCCACACTATAAAAGGCCGCCAGCACGGCGGCCTAGTGTAGTGTGTTCCGGAGCAGGGATAGAGCAGCATAGGCAGGGACAGTGACTTTTATTTCTTTCTTGCTTAACCTGGATTCCTTTAGTTTAGGGAAAGAGAAGGATAGGTAGGGAGAGTGTCAGTGTGTTTTGTGCTTGTGCTATATTGTGCTTAAAAAAAACATTTTTTCTAGGGACAGAAAACTGTAGGTAGGGAGAGTGTGTCAGTTTCTTTCACTGTCAAAGTCCTTGTTTCTAGGGACCTGGAAGGACAGTGAGTGAATTCTCCTTGTGCTAAATTGTGCTTAAAAAAAACATTTTTTCTAGGGACAGAAAACTGTAGGTAGGGAGAGTGTGTCAGTTTCTTTCACTGTCAAAGTCCTTGTTTCCAGGGACCTGGAAGGACAGTGAGTGAATTCTCCTTGTGCTAAATTGTGCTTAAAAAAAACATTTTTTCTAGGGACAGAAAACTGTAGGTAGAGAGAGTGTGTCAGTTTCTTTCACTGTCAAAGTCCTTGTTTCCAGGGACCTGGAAGGACAGTGAGTGAATTCTCCTTGTGCTAAATTGTGCTTAAAAAAAACATTTTTTCTAGGGACAGAAAACTGTAGGTAGGGAGAGTGTGTCAGTTTCTTTCACTGTCAAAGTCCTTGTTTCCAGGGACCTGGAAGGACAGTGAGTGAATTCTCCTTGTGCTAAATTGTGCTTAAAAAAAACATTTTTTCTAGGGACAGAAAACTGTAGGTAGGGAGAGTGTGTCAGTTTCTTTCACTGTCAAAGTCCTTGTTTCCAGGGACCTGGAAGGACAGTGAGTGAATTCTCCTTGTGCTAAATTGTGCTTAAAAAAAACATTTTTTCTAGGGACAGAAAACTGTAGGTAGGGAGAGTGTGTCAGTTTCTTTCACTGTCAAAGTCCTTGTTTCCAGGGACCTGGAAGGACAGTGAGTGAATTCTCCTTGTGCTAAATTGTGCTTAAAAAAAAATTTTTTCTAGGGACAGAAAACTGTAGGTAGGGAGAGTGTGTCAGTTTCTTTCACTGTCAAAGTCCTTGTTTCCAGGGACCTGGAAGGACAGTGAGTGAATTCTCCTTGTGCTAAATTGTGCTTAAAAAAAACATTTTTTCTAGGGACAGAAAACTGTAGGTAGGGAGAGTGTGTCAGTTTCTTTCACTGTCAAAGTCCTTGTTTCCAGGGACCTGGAAGGACAGTGAGTGAATTCTCCTTGTGCTAAATTGTGCTTAAAAAAAACATTTTTTCTAGGGACAGAAAACTGTAGGTAGGGAGAGTGTGTCAGTTTCTTTCACTGTCAAAGTCCTTGTTTCCAGGGACCTGGAAGGACAGTGAGTGAATTCTCCTTGTGCTAAATTGTGCTTAAAAAAAACATTTTTTCTAGGGACAGAAAACTGTAGGTAGGGAGAGTGTGTCAGTTTCTTTCACTGTCAAAGTCCTTGTTTCAAGGGACAGAGAAGGACACCTGAAGGTAGCCCTTATTGCTTTTTTCCCATCTCCCTGCAGGCCATCTATTAGAATGTCTGGAAGGCAAACAAGGAGAGGCAGACAGTCAGGAGGCAATAAAAGAGGGCAAGCAGGCTCTGTGTCTGGGGGCAACAGTGCTGGTCGTGGACGCGGTGCATTGTCATCAGCACATGGCCATGGGACACGCTTGTCCTTCTTTTGGGCAGCTGGACATGTTGAGCCACATCATGCCGAAGACTTGGTAGAGTGGATGACCAAGCCCTCCTCCTCCTCCTCATCCTCTCTCACCCAGGCTCAGGGTACTGGAAAAGCAGCTGCCAAAGCGTCCTCTTCCCTGGTATCAATGTCAGACTCATCATCAGTCACTCCTTCCCTAGACCCACCATGTCCTCCTCCTGAGGAGTCCCCCGAACTGTTTCAGCACAGTGTTGGGTACATGCTCCAGGAGGATGCCCAGCGTTTCGAAGGGTCTGATGATGAAACCCAGCTAGAGGAAGGCAGTAGCGTGAGAGCAGACAGAGGGGATGCTCAAGAAGGACACCAATCTGGCAGTCATGTTCCAGCAGCTGCAGCATACTGCCAGATTGGCTCCAGTGATGAGGAGGGAGGTGATGATGAGGTCACTGACTCCACGTGGGTGCCTAATAGGAGAGAGGAGGAGGAGGAGGATGAGGAGGAGGCACATCTCCAACGAGGCAGGATGCCCTTTGGTGGCCAGCGTAAGGGCAGTACACCGACGGAATCACACCGCAGAGCTCCGCCTGTGCAGGGCGCTGCCTCTGCCCGTCATTCAAAAAGTTCTTTGGTGTGGGCCTTTTTTGAGGCTAGTGCATCAGATCGCACAGCTGCTGTTTGCAACATATGTCTCAAGCGTATATCGCGTGGCCAAAACATCAGCCGCTTGGGTACCACATGCCTGACCAGACATATGTTGACCTGCCATGCAGCTCGTTGGCAAGCCTACCTCAAAGACCCACACCAAAGAACAAAGCGGACCTCTCCTTGCACCGCATCAGCTGGGATCTCCAACCCCACTATAACTTCAGTCCTCTCTGAAACATGCACTGAGAGGAATGAAGGTGTAGAATTAGGTGTGTCACAGCCAAGTACTTGCGGCCACTCTGCTAGCAGTACACCGACGTCCGATTCTAGCAGGCAAATTTCCCTGCCCCAGCTGCTGGACCGTCGAAAGAAGTTCACTCCCAGCCATCCACATGCCCAGCGGTTGAATGCTAGCTTGGCTAAATTGCTAGCGCTTCAACTGCTGCCTTTTCAGTTGGTAGACTCGGCCCCCTTCCGTGAGTTTGTGCAATGTGCGGTTCCTCAGTGGCAGGTTCCCAAACGCCACTTTTTCTCACGGAAGGCTATTCCGGCTCTCTACCGGCATGTGGAAGGCAATGTCTTGGCCTCGCTGGACAGGGCGGTCAGCGGTAAGGTGCATATTACCGCTGACTCATGGTCCAGCAGGCATGGACAGGGACGTTACCTTTCTTTCACGGCCCATTGGGTCACTCTTTTGGCAGCTGGGAAGGATGCAGGACAAGGTGCAGTAGTGTTGGAGGTTGTCCCACCGCCACGCCTCCAAAATGCTACTACTGGTTGTGACACACCTCTCTCCTCCTCCCCCTCCTCTTCTTCTTCCTCCATGGCCTCTTCCTGTGGTTTGTCCTATGAACCAGCGGTGCTCCGTAGCCGTTCACGGGGCTACGCAAGTACGCAGGCAAAAAGATGCCATGCCGTGCTTGCGCTGGTGTGTTTGGGGGACAGAAGCCACACTGGGGCAGAGGTCCTGTCTGCTCTGCAGGGCCAGGCCGAGAGGTGGTTGACGCCACGCCAGCTTAAGCCAGGAATGGTGGTTTGCAACAATGGCACCAACCTCCTCTCCGCCCTCCGACAGGGACAACTGACCCATGTGCCCTGTGTGGCTCACGTCCTTAACCTGGTGGTGCAGCGGTTCTTGGGCAGGTACCCGGGCTTACAGGATGTCCTGAGGCAGGCCAGGAAAGTCTGTGTGCATTTCCGCAGATCTTATAATGCCAGTGCTCGCCTGGCTGAGCTGCAAAAGGAGTTGAACCTGCCCAAGAACCGCCTTATATGTGACATGCCCACCAGGTGGAACTCAACGTTGGCCATGCTGCAGCGGCTGCACACGCAGCAGAGGGCCATCAATGAGTACCTGTGCGACTACGGCACCAGGACAGGGTCAGGGGAGCTTGGTTTTTTTTCTCCACGCCAGTGGGGCATGATCAGGGATGCATGCACTGTCCTGGCACCATTTGAGGAGGCCACGAGGATGGTGAGCAGTGACAGTGCATGCATCAGTGACACTGTACCTCTTGTCCACCTGTTGGAGCACACGCTGCGTGGAATAATGGACAGGGCACTTGAGGCAGAACAGAGGCAGGAAGAGGAGGACTTCCTTGCCTCTCAAGGCCCCCTTTACCCAGACAGTGTTCCTTCTGTCCCACCCATCGCACAGGAAGAGGAGGAGGAGGAGGAGGAGGATTGTGTCAGCATGGAGGTGGAGGCTGGCACTCAGCATCATCAGCAGCAGTCTTTTAGGGATGATTTACAGTCCCAAGAAACCAGTGGACTTGTACGTGGCTGGGAGGAGGTGGCTGCGGATCATGTCGTCCTTAGTGACCCAGAGGACTCCGGAGCGAATGCCTCAGCAAACCTACGCTGCATGGCCTCCCTGATCCTGCAAAGTCTGCGGAAGGATCCTCGTATTCTTCGGATCAAGGAGAGGGACCATTACTGGCTGGCCACTCTCCTTGATCCACGGTACAAGGGTAAGGTTGCGGACCTTATGTTACCGTCGCAGAGGGAGCAGAGGATGAGACAACTCCGGGAGGCCTTGCAGAAAGGTCTGTGCAACGCGTTCCCAGAGACTGGGAGGTTACAAACTCCTGGTCCTGGACAACGAGTTGCTGAGGCTTCGGCCAGTCAAAGAAGGAGCGGTGGGGAAGGTGGCCGTCTGACCGATGCGTTCAGACAATTCTTTAGTCCGCAGCCCCAAAGTATGATCGGTTCCAGCAACCATCGCCAGCGTCTGATAAACATGGTGCAGGAATATCTAGGGGCAAGGTCAGACTTGGACACCTTCCCCACCGAAAATCCTCTGGCTTACTGGGTCTTGAGGATGGATCACTGGCCAGAGCTTGCACAGTATGCAATTGAGCTACTGGCCTGTCCTGCATCCAGCGTTCTTTCGGAACGCACATTCAGTGCTGCTGGAGGATTTGTCATGGATCACAGGGTGCGCCTGTCCACCGACTCGGTTGATCGACTGACTTTCATCAAGATGAACCAGTCTTGGATCACCACCAGCTACCACACACCTGATGCTGATATAACAGACTAATTGATTTTAACATGTCACATCCCTTCAAGACTGATGCTGAGTGCCTGTGCTGTTATGTTGACTGGCTATCCTCCTCCTCCGAGTCCTCAATGATACGATTGATGATGATAGCTTGGAAGATCATTTTTGTTTATGGGTGCCGCCACCAGTGGCTAAGGCCCAATTTTTCAGCCCCTGTTTTACAGGGGCGTGTAATTACAATTTTTTTAGCAATAATTTGCCATAGGGCTCATTGCTGTGCTCCAAGTACAGTATCTGTGAGGGGTTGGAGTGTTGTGGCACCAGTGCCTAAGGCCCAATTTTTCAGCCCCTGTTTAACAGGGGCGTGTCATTACAATTTTTGAAGCAATACTTTGCAACAGGGCTCATTGCTGTGCTCCAAGTACAGTATCTGTGAGGGGTTGTAGTGTTGTGCCACCAGTGCCTAAGGCCCAATTTTTCAGCCCCTGTTCAACAGGGGCATGCAATTACAATTCTTGATCTAATAATTCACAGCAGGGTCCATTGCTGCACCCACCAAGAGTAACTCTGAGGGCTTACAGTCTTGTGGCAACGCCACCACCACCACCACCACGAAAGGCCCAATTTTTCAGCCCCTGTTCAAAAGGGGCATGTAATTACAATTCTTGATCTAATAATTCACAGCAGGGCCCATTGCTGCACCCACCAAGAGTAACTGTCAGGGCTTACAGTGTTGTGGCACCAGCACCACCATCAAAGCCCCAATTTTTACTACCACTGTTCAACAATTATATGTAATTACAATTCCTGATATAATAGTTGACAGCAGGGCGTTCCAGCACCAACCAAGAGTAACTGAGTGCTTACAGTGTTGTGCCAACACCAACAACTAAGGGGCCTATTTCTGCAGAGTATATACGGCAGGTCCCTACTTTCAAACATCCAACTTACAAACGACTCCTACTTGCAAACGAAAGAAGACAACAGGAAGTGAGAGGAAATCTACCCCTAGAAAGGAAAATTCTCTCCTGTAAGAATAAATATGGGAGAAAGGGGTCTCATCTGTACTGATGCTTTATCAGCAATCCTTGTTTCAAGAAAAACACCACATTTCAAAAACAGTTGTCATTGGGACGGAAAGTGAGGTGAAATGTTCTGAACAGGGGCACAGACAGCAAAACAAATGTTACAGGGGTGATAACCCTTACCTATGTTTCCCAAAAAGTTTAAAAATAGATTTTTGGGCTGGAGCTACACTTCAACAATGTACCTGTTCAAAATTACAAACAGATTCTACATAAGAACAAACCTACAGTCCCTGTCTTGTATGCACCGCCTGTATACGGCTGTTCAGAGTATATAGGGCCTTTTTTATTTTATGTGCGGGGTTCCCCTTAATATCCATACAAGACCCAAAGGGGCTGGTAATGGGCTGGGGTAGGGGGGGGTCATGGGGTAGCTATGCCATTTTTCTTAAAGAATTTCATCCATATTACCGGGACCAGACATTACATTAAAGCCGCAAGCAGTTTTAAATGGCTTTTTTTTCCTTTAGAAGTGTCATTTTGTGCAGGGACAGTTCTAAACACGGGAAACACGTGGCACTTCACAGGCATACTTTAGACACCCCCCAGGTACGATATTTAAAGGAATATTTGACTTTTTTTTTTTCACTTTATGCATCATTAAAATGACTGCTCCCGAAAAACGACCGTTTTTAAAACTTCTTTTTGCATTGATACATGTCCCCTGGTGCAGAACCCGGGTTCCCAAACCCTATTTATGACAATAACATGCATAATAGTTGTTATAATTAGCACTTTAGAATTCGAACGTTCGCATCCATTGTATTTAATAGGGTTCTAATGTTCGTTCGAACTTTCGGTCCGTTCGCGGGTTCTGGTGCGAACCGAACCCGGGGGTGTTCGGCTCATCACTAACCAGGAAACGTATGCTCTCCAGACTCTCTGATAGATGAGTCTGGAGGCTGGCTTTCTAGCATTAATGAGCGTAGAAAGAGCCGGACCAGAGACCCCTCTCTTTTTAAAAATGTGGGTCTCAGCAGCCAGGCCGTCAACTTTAGCCTTTGTAAGGAAGGGTGGAATACTGGACCCTGTGACAGCAGGTCGTGTCGGAGTGGAAACTTCCAGGGCCTTCCTATCGCCATTTTTACAATCTCGGCGTACCAAGGCCTCCTGGGCCAGTTTGGGGCCACTAGGATTACTGGTATTCCCTCCTCCTTGATCCTGCGAAGCAGTCTTTGTAGAAGAGGGATCGGAGGGAATGCCTAGATCAGTGAGAACTGATTCCATGGAGTTATTAGAGCGTCTGTATTATTAGAGCGTCTGTCCCGTAGGCTAGAGGATCTCTCGTTCTGGACACAAAGTTGTCCAATTTCTTGTTCAACCTGGCAGCTAGCAGGTCTACATCTGGGTTTCCCCATCTCAGACATATGGCCTGAAAGATCTCGGGGTGAAGAGACCACTCTCCTGGTAGCAGCTGCTGACGACTCAGGTAGTCTGCTTGCCAATTTTCTATCCCTGGAATGAAGATTGCAGAAAGGCAAGGTACATGCTCTTCTGCCCATGCCAGGATCCGGTTCACCTCTCTTTGGGCTGCCCGACTGCGGGTGCCTCCTTGGTGATTGATGTAAGCTACTGCAGTAGCATTGCCGGATTGAACCCGAACTGGGTAGCCCTGTAACCTGTATGTCCAGGTTTTGAGGGCTAGATATACCGCCCGGATCTCTAGCACATTGATGGGCAGGATCCCCTGAGTCTTGGCCCAGGTTCCCTGGGTAGAAGCCTCCTCGAATACTGCACCCCAGCCCGATAGGCTGGCATCCCTAGATACCACCTTCCAGGCCACTGGGAGGAAGGACTTTCCCTTCCGTAAATTCCTGGCTTCTAGCCACCAATCGAAGCTGTGGCGTACTTGTGAGGACAGGCGCATGGGTATATCCAGAGCTTGGCTCTTCCTGTTCCAGGAAGCTAAAATATTGCCTTGAAGTAGTCTCGAATGAAACTGGGCGTAAGGGACCGCCTCGAAGGAGGCTACCATCTTTCCCAATAGTCTCATGCAAAGGCGAATAGACGGCCTCTTGTTTGCTTTGACCTTGTGGATCAGGTCTTTCAGAGACTGTATCTTCGGTTCTGGCAGGTATACCCCGTTTTGGGCTGTATCTATGATCATGCCCAGGTACACTATCCTTCTTTGGGCCTGGAGAGAGGATTTTTGTAAATTTATAATCCATCCTAAATGCTCCAGGTATCCTACTGTAGTGTGTACAGCGTGACCCAATCCGTCCTTTGACTGATCTATTACTAGTAGATCGTCCCGATAGGCTGTTACCGCAATGCCCCGTGTTCTTAGGTTTGCTAACAGAAGAGCTAGCACCTTTGTGAATACTATGGGCGCGGTGGCTACACCAAACGGCAGAGCCACAAATTGAAAGTGGCGATCTTCTACCGCAAACCTTAGGAATCTTTGGTGAGCGGGGAGGATGGGTATGTGTAAATGTGCGTCCTTGATATCTATGGGCGCCATGAATTTTCCGCCCTTTAAAGTGGCGGCCACGGATCGGATCGTTTCCATTCGAAAATGGCGATCGTTCAGGAACCGATTTAGGGATTTTAGATCCAGGATGGGTCTGACATCTCCATTTGGCTTTGGAATCACAAAGAGGTTTGAGTAAAAACCTGAACCTCGCTCCTTTTGGGGTACGTCTGTAACTACCCCTTGAGCCATTAAGTGATTCAAACCTTTGAAGAAGGATTCTCTTTTTTGTGGATCCTTGGAGAGTCTTGAACCTCGGAATTGAGAAGGTGGGATCTCTCGAAATTCCAGTTTGTACCCTGAGGATATTGTGGATACTACCCAATTGTCCTGGATTTCTGACCACCAAGTCGCTCAGAACTGACAAAGCCTTCCTCCCACTCGGCCGAGCGGGGGCGCCCCTTCACTGAGAGGCTTTGGGGGCTTGCTTATTAGCTCTTGCACCCCACGGCTTCTTGTTCTTCTGAGCTTGCCCCTTGGCTTTTGTGGGCGGCTAAAACAGGCCGCCGCCACTGGTTGGAGTCAGATTTCCCGGGAGCTGGGGAGAGAGAGCGTTTAAAACAAGATCTCTTGTTTTTCTTTCTCTCAGGTAAAAGTCGTTTTACCACTTGATATCTTCTGTATATATTTTTCTAAATCTTCCCCAAATAGGCGTTCGCCATGGAACGGGAACTTGCCAACAGCTTTTTGCATGGGGTCTCCGCTGACCAATGCTTAAGCCAAAGTACTCTGCGCATCTGTACCAGCTGGAGTGTAAGGCGTGATGCCTGTATGATAGAATCTCTCATGGCATCCACTGTGAAGCATAAGGCTTTAGGCAAATTTTCCCAATTTCTAGCCTGCTCTGAAGGCAGTTCCTTCAGCCCCTGCTTTACCTGTTGGCTGATGACCTGACACATACCGACTGCTGCTACTGCAGGTTGGGTAATTGAGCCGGCCAAAAGGAAGGAGGATTTCAACTTCCTCTCAGAAGGATCTTTTAAACCCTTGTACATTATCCACCGGACATGTCAGGTTTTTATTTACACAAGAAATAGCCGCAACTACCGCAGGCAGGCTTCATTTCTTTAAAAAAAAAAATTCCCCCATAGGATAAAGAATGTTAAACCTTTTTGGAGGTGAGAAACGCTTATCTGGATGTTGCCAGTTTGTGTATATTAGATCCTCTAGTAACGGATGAACCGGGAAGGAGCATGCACCTTGCAGGGATCTTAATGACCCTAGGGAGGAGACAGGTAATTCCGTTACCTCCGCAGAGGTTAACTTAAATGCACTGCTATAGCATTGTACCTGTGACCTTAAAATCTGGCTCCTCATCCTCTGCTGATGTAGCCTCCTCCTCCTCATCCTCCTCCCTCAGGTACTTCTGAAGGGAGGTCCAATACTGGAAGAGACCTGCTTCGCTTATTGTCCCTTTTTAGAGGACTTAGCAATTAAGGTAGCAATTTTTTCCTCCAGATTATTTAGGGCAGCTGATAAAGTGTCCTCAGTGACATATACAGGCCCAGGCTTCACTGGGGAAGCCGCCATACCTGACAGAGGTAATGGCTCATCCTGAACAGGTGCATTTAGCAACACAGGAGAGAAAGGTACAGAGTCAGCACAGCTAGAGCCCCCTGTCTCAGGCGGTGGTGCTTTCTTATCTCTTTTTGTCCGTATTACTTCCCCTGGAAGGCTTACTGTTTAGACAAAATACAAGGTACCTAAATGCATATACTACCGTGTTCAGTTTAGCAAATACATTAAGTATGCAACTTTTAACACATAACTATGCATAACATGGATGTCTTCTAGGAAGTACCCAATCCAACCACATGGAGTCTTACGTCCCTGTATAGCTGCTGTGTTTCTCTGCCAGGAACAAGAGAACTAACGAGCTTGCTTGCTGCTGCAGTGCTTCTCACACTGACAGTCTTTTAAATTTGGCGCCGTTTCTGTGCCTGCGCGCGCCACGTGCCCGCGCACGCCTTGGCCCCCCCCTCCGATAAAGCGCGCTCCCGCGCGCGCGGCCCTTAGCGCTATGGCGGTGGCCATAGTGAGAGAGGACTCTCATCAGCCCTTGTTCCCACTTACCTGCATCTGCAGGTGTCTGGTCGGCCACCGAAAGGAGGATCGGGGTGCCCCAGCAAGCTCAGCAGCGGAGGTGACGAGCAGTGTACTTCGCCGAAGCCGACACTGAACAGAGTGAGGTGAGTATATTCAGCTCTTTACTCCCCCCAGTGGTGGAAAAAAAGAAGACATCCACTTTTTGAAAAAGGTCCCAACCTAGTTATGGACCTTCTAATCTCACCTTATCCACGCCACAAGTTTTTCTGCTGAAAGATTTCAGACAGATACCAAACTTCACCCTTCACGGTGGGCTATGTGTGCCAACCTTCAGGGATATGGGTTCCTATTTAAAGGATACCTCTCCCCTGGGCCTTGTACAAGACTCTTACCAGGACTTTATAGCGAAATAGCGAAAGTGCTGGATCTTAGAGCCCAGTCCTCCGAAGAGAGACATTACAGGCGACGCCTCATGGATGAGGCCCGGATCCCATCCAGATTCAGCTCATTTGTAGGCGTCTTGGATGGATCCGAAAGCATAGCTCTTTTACCCCCAGAGGGTCTCTTTGATAGAGCTTTCCTTTAGCACCTCCTAACGCGTCCAACACCTTTCGACACTGGCGAAAAAACTGAGGTACTTCCCTGATGGGAGGGGTTATATGGAGGGGGAACTGTCTTCCATTGGTTGTGCCAGTGTCCAATCACCGCTGGTGACCCTTAACCCATTATGTAATGACTAGCTCTGTGTCCCGTGGTGTACGATAAAGAAATCTCGATACCACCTTAGGAAGAAAGGCTGGATGAGGACGTAATACTACTCTGTCCTTATGGATAACCAGATATGGCTCTTTACAGGACATAGCTGCTAATTCCAACACTCTTTTAGCCGAACAAATGGCTACTAGAAAAAACAATTTCCTGGTGAGAAGAACCAGGGAAATATGCTGTAATGGTTCAAATGGTTGTTTCTGTAGAACCGACAGAACCAGGTTTAGATCCCATGGACATATGGGAATATTAACCGGAGGACTAATACGCATCACTCCTTATCTAAAGGCTTTGACTAGTGAATGCGAAGCCAAGGGCCTTTGAAAAAAATATTGACAAGGCCGAAAACTGACCTTTGATAGTACTCAAGGCAAGCTTCCTATCTACAGCCCACTGTAGGAAGTCCAGACTCCTACCTATTACGTACTTATGTGGATGCCATTTCTTGGCCTCACACCACGCGATGTACGCCTTCCAGATTCTATAGTAGATCTGCCTGGATACCGGCTTCCTGGCATTGATCATGGTAGATACCACAGGATTAGAGAGCCCTCTCTTTTTTAGAAAGTGGGCTTCAATAGCCAGGCTGTCAAACCTAGGGCTGGTAAGGAAGGGTGGTATATCGGTCCTTGCGAAAGCAGGTCCGGACGACGTGGGAGAGTCCAAGGACTCCCCACTGACATTTTACAATCTCCGCGTACCACGCTCTTCGGGGCCACGCTGGAGCCACCAGAATCACTGGTTTCTTTTCTACCCTGATTCTGCGGAGTAATCGAGGTAACAATTGTGGCGGTGGAAATGCATATATCAGCTTGAACTGATCCCAAGGGAACACTAGGGCATCCGAGCCGCAAGCTAGGGGATCCCTTGTCCGAGAGACAAACCTGTCCACTTTTGCGTTGAATCTGGATGCTAGAAGATCTACATCCGATGTTCCCCACCGCTGACATATTGTCCAGAAAACCTCGGGGTGAAGGGACCATTCCTCTGGGCATAATTGCTGGCGACTTAGAAAGTCCGCCTTCCAATTCTCCACTCCTGGAATGAATACCGCAGATATGGCTGGGACATATCTTTCTGCCCATTTCAGGATGTAATTTACTTCCCTCTGGGCTGCACGACTCCTGGTGCCCCCCTGATGATTGATATATGCCACTGCTGTGGCATTGTCTGATTGAATTCTGACAGGGGACCCTTGGAGTTTGGATGTCCATGCTACTAGGGCATACCGGGCTGCTCGTATCTCTAAGAGATTGATGGGCAGGGCCTTTTCTGCATCCGACCATCTGCCCTGGAGAGACCATTGCTCCAGTACTGCTCCCCAGCCTATAAGGCTGGCATCTGTAGTGACCACCTTCCAAGAAATTGGACTGAAGGATTTCCCTTTTTCCAGATTCTGAGGAACCAACCACCAACGGAGGCTCTTGCGAACGGAAGGGGACAAGGCCATTGGTAAGTCTAGGGCCTGAACTTTTTTGTTCCAGGCTGACAGTATGGCCCTTTGCAAATTCCTTGAATGGAATTGACCGTAGGGTACTGCTTCGAATGATGCCACCATTTTTTCCAGCAGCCTCATGCACAGGCGTATGGACGGCTGTCTTTTTTGTACCCACTAAGTGGATCAAATCTTTCAAAGACAACACCTTTCCTCGAGGCAAGAATATTTTTCTCTGGCCTGAATCCAACCTTAGCCCCAAGTATTCCAGACTTTTGACTGGTTTTTAGGGCTGACTTGTCTCGGTTGATAATCCAACCGTGAGATTCCAGATACTTGATTGTCTTGTGAACGACCACGTCTAGTTTTTTCACTGAGTGGTCTATCAGCAACAAGTCATCTAGATATGCCATTATCATTACACCTTGTGTTCTTAGATTGGCCAATAAAGGGCCAGAATTTTTGTAAACACTCGTGGTGCTGTGGCCAGACCGAAGGGTAAGGCTCTGAACTGAAAATGGCGCCCTTCTACTGCAAAGCGTAGAAATTTTTGGTGGACTGGAAAGATGGGAATGTGCAAGTAAGCATCTTTGATGTCGATCGCGGCTAACCAATCCTCCCCTTGTAGGGCAGTGGCCACCGATCGGATCGACTCCATCGGAAAGTCCTGATATACAGGAATTTGTTTAGCCCTTTTAGAATTAATATGGGCCTCCCGTCCGCGTTTGCTTCGGGACTGTAAAGAGGTTTGAGTAAAACCCGAACCCTCATTCTTCCAGGGGAACCTCCATAATTACTCCTTGGAGCAATAGTTGTTCTAGTGCCAACAGGAGGGACTCTCTCTTCCGGGGATCCCTTGGCACGTTTGACCTCAAAAATGGGAAGGAGGAGAGTCTTTTAACTCCAAACTGTATCCCAAACATACTGCGGAGAGCACCGATCTGTTTTGATCGTGTCCCGCCAGGTCTCTTGCGAACAACTGGAGTCCTCCCCCCACCCGACTGAGTGGGGGCAACCCTTCAATGAATTTAACTTTGGGGGAGGTTTTGTACCTCCCCTGACCCAGGGTTTCTCATTACCCTGCTATTGTCCCTGTTTTTTACCCCCGGGAATTGACCGAGGAGGCCGTCGGAACCGTTACACAGCCGATGCCCCAGGGACTGGAGAAGCAGGCATCTTAAAGAGGGACCTCTAACTCTGTTTTTAACCGGCAAGAGTGTATTTTTACCGCTGGAAATTTTCTGGATATATTTGTCCAGGTTTTCCCTGAATAAGCGTTCACCATGAAATGGGACGCTAACCAGCCATTCTTTACAGGGAGCTTCAGCAGACCAGTTTTTGAGCCATAGAAGCCTACGCATATGTACTATAGACAGCGTAAGGCGGGAGGCCTGATGGACTGAATCCTTTATGGCGTCAACCGCAAAGCCTAAGGCTCTAGGTAGATCAGCTAGGGCAAGGCCTGCTGATCTGTCAAGTCCCTCAAGACCTGTTTCAACTGATCCTTCACTGCTTAGCAGACCTCACTGCTGGTTGTGTCACCAAGCTTGCTGTAGAAAGAAGCAGACTTTCATAAGGACTCCAATCTTTTATCTATTGGGTTCTTGAACATTTAGACATTATCCACTGGACATGTCAGTGATTTACACATACAAGAGATGGCTGCGTCCACTGTAGGGACCTTCCATTTTTTGATGAACTTATCCTCCATGGGATAGACCACCGGAAATCTCTTGGGGGAATAAATATTTTCTCAGGACGTTCCCAATCCTGGTAAATGAGCCCTTTCAGTAAAGGGTGAAGTGGAAAAGAACAGACAGTCTGGGGGCTTCTAGCGACCCCAACGAGGATACAGTAGTGGTTGATGGTTCCGCAAGGTGCATTTTTTAAATGCTGATCGGACCATGTTAGTCAGAGACTGAACCCATAATCTTTCAGCTTAAGATGCTGAGAAAAGGTTCCCCCACTGTTGATTCCTCTATAACAGAATCAACCTCATCCTGATCCCCTTCAGGCAGGTCGATCCCTGTATGGGACTGTTGCTCTGCTAACAGGCACTCTGAAGGAGGAGACGGAGATCGGGCGTGCTTTCCCTGACAGGGAGGCAGCGATAAATGTTGACAATCTCTCTCTAATCCTCCCAGAGCTAAGGAAAAAACCTCCTCTGTTACATACACAGGAGCAGGTGAACTGAGGACAGCCACAGTACCAAGTACCCCTGCGGGGTCTCTACGGTCACTTACCTTTGAACTTCAGGGGAGACTGGTGCAGCAGAAGCATGCCCAAGATCCTCAGAGCCCGATGAGACCCCCTTCGCTTCCTGGAAGATTCAGTTCCGGAGCTTCTGGACGGCATATTCCTAAGCCTAAAAGCTGAGGTATTCCAGCCGTAATACACCACTTTTACTGAGAATAGTCTAGCACAATTGCTGCTATATCACAGTTGGTGTCTACTAAAGTGCCTTTCTAGGGGATGCCTGCATCAACCGCCTCTGTGTGCCTTTATACTGTTGCTAGCTCTGTCTGTGCACTTCAATAGCCAGCTATAATGTGCTTTAAAACACGCTGGACGCCCGCACATGCGCAGTAGCGCCGCGGCGCACACCTGAGTGTCATCCACCCGCTCCGCCCCTTTTTCCAGATCGCCTCTATATATAGAGGCGCGTGCGCGGGCACGTGCGCCTTCGGCGCCTTTTTTTAAAACAATAAGGAGCTAGATGGGAGCCAGGGTCCCTTTGCCGCAGGGCCCGCGGATGGATGAGCGCAGCAACAGGGCAGAGGAGACCGCTTCCCAGGAGAGAACATACCAACTGCCTGGATTTGATTCTGGAAGAAAGAAATCCACATTACAAGAAAAAGAACCATAGCGGCCTCTAGTGTCTAACACAGGTACCGCGGTCTTACATATTTTTTTTTTTTTTTCTTGCCTACTATTAAAATTTTTACATTTTCTCAGTAGTAACAGGCATACACAGAATATTAGCGGGAATACCGTTAGGTAACAGGCAGAAAGACAAAATAGGCTTGGGGGTCCCTCAATAGAACCAAGTTCCTGAGGGCCCCCACTTACCTTTTCCTCGCCGCAGGACTCTGTTTGGTCCACAGAAGCCCAAACTTCACCTATCACGGCAGGCATTGTAATTAAACCTTCAGGGACCGGGTTCCCAAGGATTCCACTCCCCTGGACCTGTATAGCACCCTGTACAGAAAACATCTTGGTCGTGGGTATGACCAGAGCTCTGGATCCCAGGGTCCAGCCCTCCTAAGAGAGGCATTACGGGCAAAACCTTGCTCTTCTCTTGCAAGGCCCGGGTACCGACCGTTTAGCTATGAAGCTTTTTTGGTCGGATCCGGAGGCCCAAAAGAACCTGTACGCAAGCTCAGTGAAAAACACATGTTACTTCTTGGCCAACACCTTAGACACTGGCAAAAAACTGAGGTGCTCCCGGATGGGAGGGGCTTATATAGGGGAGGGTACTTCCGGTTTTGGAAGTTGCCAGTGCCAGCACCTGAAGGTATCTATATAACCCATTAGTAATGACTATGTCGCTCTGTGTCCCGTGATGTACGAGAAAGAAATATATTATATATATATATATATATATATATATATATATATATATATATGCAGAGAACTAATAAATCACTCTCCAGTGTCCCATGCTGGGGGTTGCCCTAACACAAGAGGAGTGGCCTCCTGTGTAAAAAAAAAAAAAAAGAAGAAGAAAACAAGGGCATCAGTTTCAACAAAATTATTACAGATAAAGTGGTTCTTTTTAAAGATAAATATGTATGTAAATATGTATATATATATATTTTTTTTTTTTATGTATTTCTTTGTAATGTAGTGCATGGATAAAACAGTCTGATTGTTCTGAGGATTATCTACACAGCAAAAAGTTGGAAAAACTATTCACATTTATGTATTTCAGATGCTACTTGCTTAGACTTCCACTTCCTTCGCTGCTGATAATATCTATAACAAATATTTTTTTTTTTTAAATAGGCAAGTGAAGTGCAGCCTCCAATATACTCACCTATGATGCAAGTCCTACCCAACATTGTTCCTGCTGTGTATGCACAATATCCTCTATGGGTGCTGTATTGAAGAATGGCCACAAGAGGGCGGTGCAGCCGCAGGAAAAGCGCTCTCCGCCTCGCACTGCGCACTGAGTGACAATGGCTCTTTGTTAAAAAAAAAAAAGAAAGAAAGGAAAGCGCTGACGCAGGAATACGCTCAAATGTCGCTGTGCAGACACCACACCGCCTGATGAGTAAACACGACTGCTGACTGCCAAAGAAAACACGGTTGTCGTGTTTACCGTCTGCCATGCAAATTGGCCATGTCGGCGTGTGAGGTCGGGCGCAGACACCTGACGAAGAGCACCTGTAACCCCCCCCCCCCAGTGAGAATAATAGGGGGGGGGGGACACAGAGGCTGTACGTCATTGCTTTATTGGTTTGTTGATTGTACTTTGTACTGTATATATGGAGGAGCAGTGTTGTCAACCCTAGGACAGGAAGCGTGTTGGGACTACAGAACACCTCCCAATAAACTGCAATTGCATATTAACATTAAAAAAAAATCTATTCTTCTTTTAGAATTTCTATCCTTTCTATTTCCATTGGCTACCTGCAAACAAACAAATTTTTACTGAAGGGTCAGTCCTCCTGAAGGTGATATTTTAGTTATTAGTTGAGCTCAATGGGCTGAGTCAGCTCCGGACTGCTTCAAACTATTGGATTCTCAAATAGTGAGGTCCCCCTGACCATAAATGGATAGTGGGAACCCCTCATAATGGGCACATCAGGTGTACAGACCCAGGAACTCAGCACAGGGATGGTGGGAACCCCTCATAATGGGCACAGAAGGTGTACAGACCCGGGAACTCAGCACAGGGATGGTGGGAACCCTTCATAATGGGCACAGCAGGTGTACAGACCCGGGAACTCAGCACAGGGATGGTGGGAACCCCTCATAATGGGCACAGCAGGTTACACACCCAGGAACTCAGCACAGGGATGGTGGGAACCCCTCATAATGGGCACAGCAGGTTACAGACCCAGGAACTCAGCACAGGGAGGGAGGAAACCCTTCATAATGGGCACAGCAGGAGTACAGACCCGGGAACTTGGCACATGGATGGTGGGAACCCCTCATAATGGGCACAGCAGGTGACAAACCCGGGAGCTCAGCACAGGGATGGTGGAAACCCCTTATAATGGGCACAGCAGGAGTACAGACCCAGGAACTCAGCACAGGGATGGTGGGAACCCCTCATAATGGGCACAGCAGGTGTACAGACCCGGGAACTCAGCACAGGGATGGTGGGAACCCCTCATAATGGGCACAGCAGGTGTACAGACCCGGGAACTCAGCACAGGGATGGTGGGAACCCCTCATAATGGGCACAGCGGGTGTACAGACCCGGGAACTCAGCACAGGGATGGTGGGAACTCCTCATAATGGGCACAGCGGGTGTACAAATCTGGGGATCAAATACAAGGATGGTGGGAACTCCTCAGCATCTACCAAACACTGAAACCTCAGTTCTGTGTGGACTGACCCTTTAAAATGTTAGTCTCAGCAGGTGAGTGAGCTGCTTTTGAGTAAAATACAAAGTTTTCCTTGGTTCCTCACCTGGACCTTGTCTGTGCTCTCTATAATCACGTTCTCCCTCTTCCAGGAGACCACTGGTTGTGGGTTTCCATAAGCCAGGCAGGTGAGCGTCAATGTGTCTCCGACGCGCACTTCCACGGTCATTGGTGGCGTCTCACGGAAAGCAGGCGGGGCTGTAAAGAGAAAAGTTATGAGTGGTGTTGACTTGGTATCAGTTCATAAATCGTACTCTGTACCAAACCCTGGACAAAACAGTGTCATGGCAAACAAGGAGCACTAGGGCCACCAATGTCTCCCTTCTCCTGTGCTTTCCACCTTTCCAACCATGGGTCACCAACTTCCCCCTTATCCTGTGCTTTCCACCTTTCCAACCATGGGTCACCAACTTCCCCCTTCTCCTGTGCTTTCCACCATTCCAACCATGGGTCACCAACTTCCCCCTCCTCTTGTGCTTTCCAACTTTCCAACCATGGGTCACCAACTTCCCCCTTCTCTTGTGCTTTCCACCTTTCCAACCATGGGTCACCAACGTCCCCCTTCTCCTGTGCTTTCCACCTTTCCAACCATGGGTCACCAACTTCCCCCCTTCTCTTGTGCTTTCCACCTTTCCAACCATGGGTCACCAACGTCCCCCTTCTCCTGTGCTTTCCACCTTTCCAACCATGGGTCACCAACTTCCCCCTCCTCTTGTGCTTTCCAACTTTCCAACCATGGGTCACCAACTTCCCCCCTCCTCTTGTGCTTTCCACCATTCCAACCATGGGTCACCAACTTCCCCCTCCTCTTGTGCTTTCCAACTTTCCAACCATGGGTCACCAACTTCCCCCTTCTCTTGTGCTTTCCACCTTTCCAACCATGGGTCACCAACGTCCCCCTTCTCCTGTGCTTTCCACCTTTCCAACCATGGGTCACCAACTTCCCCCCTTCTCTTGTGCTTTCCACCTTTCCAACCATGGGTCACCAACGTCCCCCTTCTCCTGTGCTTTCCACCTTTCCAACCATGGGTCACCAACTTCCCCCTCCTCTTGTGCTTTCCAACTTTCCAACCATGGGTCACCAACTTCCCCCCTCCTCTTGTGCTTTCCACCTTTCCAACCATGGGTCACCAACGTCCCCCTTCTCCTGTGCTTTCCACCTTTCCAACCATGGGTCACCATCTTCCCCCCTTCTCTTGTGCTTTCCACCTTTCCAACCATGGGTCACCAACGTCCCCCTTCTCCTGTGCTTTCCACCTTTCCAACCATGGGTCACCAACGTCCCCCTTCTCCTGTGCTTTCAACCTTTCCAACCATGGGTCACCAACGTCCCCCTTCTCCTGTGCTTTCCACCATTCCAACCATGGGTCACCAACTTCCCCCTTCTCCTGTGCTTTCCACCATTCCAACCATGGGTCACCAACTTCCCCCTCCTCTTGTGCTTTCCACCTTTCCAACCATGGGTCACCAACGTCCCCCTTCTCCTGTGCTTTCCACCTTTCCAACCATGGGTCACCAACTTCCCCCCTTCTCCTGTGCTTTCCACCTTTCCAGCCATGGGTCACCAACGTCCCCCTTCTCCTGTGCTTTCAACCTTTCCAACCATGGGTCACCAACTTTTCCCTTCTCCTGTGCTTTCCACCATTCCAACCATGGGTCACCAACTTCCCCCTTCTCCTGTGCTTTCCACCATTCCAACCATGGGTCACCAACTTCCCCCTCCTCTTGTGCTTTCCAACTTTCCAACCATGGGTCACCAACTTCCCCCTTCTCTTGTGCTTTCCACCTTTCCAACCATGGGTCACCAACGTCCCCCTTCTCCTGTGCTTTCCACCTTTCCAACCATGGGTCACCAACTTCCCCCTTCTCTTGTGCTTTCCAACCAATGGGTCACCAACGTTCCCCTTCTCCTGTGCTTTCCACCATTCCAACCATGGGTCACCAACTTCCCCCTCCTCTTGTGCTTTCCACCTTTCCAACCATGGGTCACCAACGTTTCCCTTCTCCTGTGCTTTCCACCATTCCAACCATGGGTCACCAACTTCCCCCTTCTCCTGTGCTTTCCACCATTCCAACCATTGGTCACCAACTTCCCCCTCCTCTTGTGCTTTCCAACTTTCCAACCATGGGTCACCAACTTCCCCCTTCTCTTGTGCTTTCCACCTTTCCAACCATGGGTCACCAACGTCCCCCTTCTCCTGTGCTTTCAACCTTTCCAACCATGGGTCACCAACTTCCCCCTTCTCTTGTGCTTTCCACCTTTCCAACCATGGGTCACCAACGTCCCCCTTCTCCTGTGCTTTCCACCTTTCCAACCATGGGTCACCAACTTCCCCCTTCTCCTGTGCTTTCCACCATTCCAACCATGGGTCACCAACTTCCCCCTCCTCTTGTGCTTTCCAACCATGGGTCACCAACGTCCCCCTTCTCCTGTGCTTTCCACCATTCCAACCATGGGTCACCAACTTCCCCCTCCTCTTGTGCTTTCCACCTTTCCAACCATGGGTCACCAACGTTTCCCTTCTCCTGTGCTTTCCACCATTCCAACCATGGGTCACCAACTTCCCCCTTCTCCTGTGCTTTCCACCATTCCAACCATTGGTCACCAACTTCCCCCTCCTCTTGTGCTTTCCAACTTTCCAACCATGGGTCACCAACTTCCCCCTTCTCTTGTGCTTTCCACCTTTCCAACCATGGGTCACCAACGTCCCCCTTCTCCTGTGCTTTCAACCTTTCCAACCATGGGTCACCAACGTCCCCCTTCTCCTGTGCTTTCAACCTTTCCAACCATGGGTCACCAACTTCCCCCTTCTCTTGTGCTTTCCACCTTTCCAACCATGGGTCACCAACGTCCCCCTTCTCCTGTGCTTTCCACCTTTCCAACCATGGGTCACCAACTTCCCCCTTCTCCTGTGCTTTCCACCATTCCAACCATGGGTCACCAACTTCCCCCTCCTCTTGTGCTTTCCAACCATGGGTCACCAACGTCCCCCTTCTCCTGTGCTTTCCACCTTTCCAAACATGGGTCACCAACTTCCCCCCTTCTCCTGTGCTTTCCACCTTTCCAACCATGGGTCACCAACGCCCCCCTTCTCCTGTGCTTTCAACCTTTCCAACCATGGGTCACCAACGTCCCCCTTCTCCTGTGCTTTCCACCATTCCAACCATGGGTCACCAACTTCCCCCTTCTCCTGTGCTTTCAACCTTTCCAACCATGGGTCACCAACTTCCCCCTCCTCTTGTGCTTTCCAACTTTCCACCCATGGGTCACCAACTTCCCCCTTCTCTTGTGCTTTCCACCTTTCCAACCATGGGTCACCAACGTCCCCCTTCTCCTGTGCTTTCCACCTTTCCAACCATGGGTCACCAACTTCCCCCCTTCTCTTGTGCTTTCCACCTTTCCAACCATGGGTCACCAACGTCCCCCTTCTCCTGTGCTTTCCACCTTTCCAACCATGGGTCACCAACTTCCCCCTCCTCTTGTGCTTTCCAACTTTCCAACCATGGGTCACCAACTTCCCCCCTCCTCTTGTGCTTTCCACCTTTCCAACCATGGGTCACCAACGTCCCCCTTCTCCTGTGCTTTCCACCTTTCCAACCATGGGTCACCATCTTCCCCCCTTCTCTTGTGCTTTCCACCTTTCCAACCATGGGTCACCAACGTCCCCCTTCTCCTGTGCTTTCCACCTTTCCAACCATGGGTCACCAACGTCCCCCTTCTCCTGTGCTTTCAACCTTTCCAACCATGGGTCACCAACGTCCCCCTTCTCCTGTGCTTTCCACCATTCCAACCATGGGTCACCAACTTCCCCCTTCTCCTGTGCTTTCCACCATTCCAACCATGGGTCACCAACTTCCCCCTCCTCTTGTGCTTTCCACCTTTCCAACCATGGGTCACCAACGTCCCCCTTCTCCTGTGCTTTCCACCTTTCCAACCATGGGTCACCAACTTCCCCCCTTCTCCTGTGCTTTCCACCTTTCCAGCCATGGGTCACCAACGTCCCCCTTCTCCTGTGCTTTCAACCTTTCCAACCATGGGTCACCAACGTTTCCCTTCTCCTGTGCTTTCCACCATTCCAACCATGGGTCACCAACTTCCCCCTTCTCCTGTGCTTTCCACCATTCCAACCATGGGTCACCAACTTCCCCCTCCTCTTGTGCTTTCCAACTTTCCAACCATGGGTCACCAACTTCCCCCTTCTCTTGTGCTTTCCACCTTTCCAACCATGGGTCACCAACGTCCCCCTTCTCCTGTGCTTTCCACCTTTCCAACCATGGGTCACCAACTTCCCCCTTCTCTTGTGCTTTCCAACCAATGGGTCACCAACGTTCCCCTTCTCCTGTGCTTTCCACCATTCCAACCATGGGTCACCAACTTCCCCCTCCTCTTGTGCTTTCCACCTTTCCAACCATGGGTCACCAACGTTTCCCTTCTCCTGTGCTTTCCACCATTCCAACCATGGGTCACCAACTTCCCCCTTCTCCTGTGCTTTCCACCATTCCAACCATGGGTCACCAACTTCCCCCTCCTCTTGTGCTTTCCAACTTTCCAACCATGGGTCACCAACTTCCCCCTTCTCTTGTGCTTTCCACCTTTCCAACCATGGGTCACCAACGTCCCCCTTCTCCTGTGCTTTCCACCTTTCCAACCATGGGTCACCAACTTCCCCCTTCTCCTGTGCTTTCCACCATTCCAACCATGGGTCACCAACTTCCCCCTCCTCTTGTGCTTTCCAACCATGGGTCACCAACGTCCCCCTTCTCCTGTGCTTTCCACCTTTCCAAACATGGGTCACCAACTTCCCCCTTCTCCTGTGCTTTCCACCTTTCCAACCATGGGTCACCAACGCCCCCCTTCTCCTGTGCTTTCAACCTTTCCAACCATGGGTCACCAACGTCCCCCTTCTCCTGTGCTTTCCACCATTCCAACCATGGGTCACCAACTTCCCCCTTCTCCTGTGCTTTCCACCATTCCAACCATGGGTCACGAACTTCCCCCTTCTCCTGTGCTTTCCACCATTCCAACCATGGGTCACCAACTTCCCCCTCCTCTTGTGCTTTCCAACTTTCCAACCATGGGTCACCAACTTCCCCCTTCTCTTGTGCTTTCCACCTTTCCAACCATGGGTCACCAATGTCTCCCTTATTCTGTGCTTTCCACCGTTCCAACCATGGGTCACCAACTTCCCCCTTCTCCTGTGCTTTCCACCATTCCAACCATGGGTCACCAACTTCGCCCTCCTCTTGTGCTTTCCAACTTTCCAACCATGGGTCACCAACTTCCCCCTTCTCTTGTGCTTTCCACCTTTCCAACCATGGGTCACCAATGTCTCCCTTCTCCTGTGCTTTCCACCTTTCCAACCATGGGTCACCAACTTCCCCCTTCTCTTGTGCTTTCCAACTATGGGTCACCAACGTCCCCCTTCTCCTGTGCTTTCAACCTTTCCAACCATGGGTCACCAACGTTCCCCTTCTCCTGTGCTTTCCACCATTCCAACCATGGGTCACCAACTTCCCCCTTCTCTTGTGCTTTCCACCTTTCCAACCATGGGTCACCAACGTTCCCCTTCTCCTGTGCTTTCAACCTTTCCAACCATGGGTCACCAACGTCCCCCTTCTCTTGTGCTTTCCAACTTTCCAACCATGGGTCACCAACTTCCCCTTTCTCTTGTGCTTTCCAACTTTCCAACCATGGGTCACCAATGTCCCCCTTCTCCTGTGCTTTCCACCTTTCCAACCATGGGTCACCAACGTCCCCCTTCTCCCGTGCTTTCCAACCATGGGTCACCAACGTCCCCCTTCTCTTGTGCTTTCCACCTTTCCAACCATGGGTCACCAACTTCCTCTTCTCTTGTGCTTTCCACCTTTCCAACCATGGGTCACCAGCGTCCCCCTTCTCCCGTGCTTTCCAACCATGGGTCACAAACGTTCCCCTTCTCCCGTGCTTTCCACCTTTCCAACCATGGGTCACCAACTACCCCCTTCTCCTGTGCTTTCCACCTTTCCAACCATGGGTCACCAACGTCCCCCTTCTCCCGTGCTTTCCAACCATGGGTCACCAACGTCCCCCTTCTCCTGTGCTTTCCACCTTTCCAACCATGGGTCACCAGCGTCCCCCTTCTCCTGTGCTTTCCACCTTTTACAACCATGGGTCACCAACGTCTCCCTTCTCCTGTGCTTTTCACCTTTCCAACCATGGGTCACCAACTTCCCCCTCCTCTTGTGCTTTCCAACCATGGGTCACCAACTTCCCCCTTCTCTTCTGCTTTCCACCTTTCCAACCATGGGTCACCAACGACCCCCTTCTCCTGTGCTTTCCGCCTTTCTAACCATGGGTCACCAACGTCCCCCTTCTCCTGTGCTTTCCACCTTTCCAACCATTGGTCACCAAATTCCCCCTTCTCCCGTGCTTTCCACCTTTCCAGCCATGGGTCACCAACTTCCCCCTTCTCCTGTGCTTTCCACCATTCCAACCATGGGTCACCAACGTCCCCTTTCTCCCATGCTTAAAAATGTTCGAACCTTTAGTCACCAACTTCCCCCTTCTCCTGTGCTTTCCACCTTTCCAACCATGGGTCTCCAACTTCCCCCTTCTCCCGTGCTTTCCACCTTTCCAACCATGGGTCACTAACTTCCCCCTTCTCCTGTGCTTTCCACCTTTCCAACCATGGGTCACCAAATTCCCCCTTCTCCCGTGCTTTCCACCTTTCCAACCATGGGTCCCCAACTTCCCCCTTCTCCTGTGCTTTCCACCTTTCCAACCATGAGTCACCAACGTCCCCCTTCTCTTGTGCTTTCCACTTTTCCAACCATGGGTCACCAACGTCCCCCTTCTCCTGTGCTTTCCACCTTTCCAACCATGGGTCCCCAACTTCCCCCTTCTCCTGTGCTTTCCACCTTTCCAACCATGAGTCACCAACGTCCCCCTTCTCTTGTGCTTTCCACTTTTCCAACCATGGGTCACCAACGTCCCCCTTCTCCTGTGCTTTCCACCTTTCCAACCATGGGTCACCAACTTCCCCCTTCTCTTGTGCTTTCCACCTTTCCAACCATGGGTCACCAACTTCCCCCTTCTCCTGTGCTTTCCACTTTTCCAACCATGGGTCACCAACGTCCCTCTTCTCCTGTGCTTTCCACTTTTCCAACCATGGGTCACCAACGTCCCCCTTCTCTTGTGCTTTCCACCTTTCCAACCATGGGTCACCAACTTCCCCCTTCTCCTGTGCTTTCCACCTTTCCAACGTCTCTCTGCCCCTGTGCTCTCCACCGTTTCAACCGCCTTCCTATCCAAACATACATAGGATCTGACGACCTTCAGACAATGGGATTGGCCACTGGGTCCATGAAAGAAACAGAGGGGGGAGGAAGGGACAAGCTAACCGTTGGCAAAGGAATTGGGCACCACTTATCTCAGAAGTGATGTGGATGTACAATGGCCAGTTGGGCGGGGCCTCCTGCGGACAGAAAGGCGTCCACCAATGGATGTTGTAAGAAAACCCTATACAGTCATATGAGAGGATATGTAGAAGGATCAAAGACTGAAACCTCAGATACAAAATTTATTACACTGAAGGATCAAATAGTGCCAACGCGTTTCGGCCAGAAATCACCCTCTTCATCAGGGCTACAAATACGTGGAGATGGAGATCGATCAGACTAGTATGTAGCGTCACATGGGACAATAAAAAAAATGTCATAATAGTCGATGCAACTCTATTGGAGAACAACAGCGAGAGGAGGATGGGAGGGTTTCTGCGCTACTCAGCCATTTCTTCATGTAGGAAGGTACGGTTTTCGACAAACAATTGTTCCTGGTAATGGAGAGGAGTCGGGTGGATTGTTTGATCCCAAACAGAGAAATGTGAGACGACGAAAACATAGAACTGATGTCAACCAACAATGTTTGAGGAACTAACCGAACCCCCTTCATGCTGGACAAACCGGGAAATCCTGATAGGCGAGAGCCGGAGCCATTGTGTGCCGGGACGGCGCCTGTTCACTACAATGTTACCTTCTATAGAAAAGCCAACTAGTCACATTCTGTACACATCATAGAAGATTCTATGTCTATTATGGTGCCGGGAGCAGAGAAGAGACCTCCAGCAGTGCAGAGTATTTCAGGAGAGGAGAGTTATAGAGGAAGGAGCAGAGTCCTCCAGCAGTGCAGAGTATTTCAGGAGAGGAGAGTTATAGAAGAAGGAGCAGAAACCTCCAGCAGAGCAGAGTATTTCAGGAGAGGAGAGTTATGGAGGAAGGAGCAGAGTCCTCCAGCAGAGTATTTCAGGAGAGGAGAGTTATAGAGGAAGGAGCAGAGTCCTCCAGCAGAGCAGAGTATTTCAGGAGAGGAGAGTTATAGAGGAAGGAGCAGAGTCCTCCAGCAGAGCAGAGTATTTCAGGAGAGGAGAGTTATAGAGGAAGGAGCAGAGACCTCCAGCAGTGAAGAGTATTTCAGGAGAGGAGAGTTATAGCGGAAGGAGCAGAGTCCTCCAGCAGTGCAGAGTATTTCAGGAGAGGAGAGTTATAGAGGAAGGAGCAGAGTCCTCCAGCAGAGCAGAGTATTTCAGGAGAGGAGAGTTATAGAGGAAGGAGCAGAGTCCTCCAGTGGAGTATTTCAGGAGAGGAGAGTTATAGAGGAAGGAGCAGAGTCCTCCAGCAGTGCAGAGTATGTCAGGAGAGGAGAGTTATAGAGGAAGGAGCAGAGTCCTCCAGCAGAGTATTTCAGGAGAGGAGAGTTATAGAGGAAGGAGCAGAGTCCTCCAGGAGAGCAGAGTATTTCAGGAGAGGAGAGTTATAGAGGAAGGAGCAGAGTCCTCCAGCAGTGCAGAGTATTTCAGGAGAGGAGAGTTATAGAGGAAGGAGCAGAGTCCTCCAGCAGAGTATTTCAGGAGAGGAGAGTTATAGAGGAAGGAGCAGAGTCCTCCAGCAGTGCAGAGTATTTCAGGAGAGGAGAGTTATAGAGGAAGGAGCAGAGTCCTCCAGCAGTGCAGAGTATTTCAGGAGAGGAGGGTTATAGAGGAAGGAGCAGAGTCCTCCAGCAGTGCAGAGTATTTCAGGAGAGGAGAGTTATAGCGGAAGGAGCAGAGTCCTCCAGCAGAGCAGAGTATTTCAGGAGAGGAGAGTTATAGAGGAAGGAGCCGAGTCCTCCAGCAGAGCAGAGTATTTCAGGAGAGGAGGGTTATAGAGGAAGGAGCAGAGTCCTCCAGCAGTGCAGAGTATTTCAGGAGAGGAGAGTTATAGAGGAAGGAGCAGAGTCCTCCAGCAACGTATTTCAGGAGAGGAGAGTTATAGAGGAAGGAGCAGAGTCCTCCAGCAGAGCAGAGTATTTCAGGAGAGGAGAGTTATAGAGGAAGGAGCAGAGTCCTCCAGCAGTGCAGAGTATTTCAGGAGAGGAGGGTTATAGAGGAAGGAGCAGAGTCCTCCAGCAGTGCAGAGTATTTCAGGAGAGGAGAGTTATAGAGGAAGGAGCAGAGTCCTCCAGCAACGTATTTCAGGAGAGGAGAGTTATAGAGGAAGGAGCAGAGTCCTCCAGCAACGTATTTCAGGAGAGGAGGGTTATAGAGGAAGGAGCAGAGTCCTCCAGCAGGGCAGAGTATTTCAGGAGAGGAGAGTTATAGAGGAAGGAGCAGAGTCCTCCAGCAGGGCAGAGTATTTCAGGAGAGGAGAGTTATAGGAGGAAGGAGCAGAGTCCTCCAGCAGAGCAGAGTATTTCAGGAGAGGAGAGTTATAGAGGAAGGAGCAGAGTCCTCCAGCAGTGCAGAGTATTTCAGGAGAGGAGAGTTATAGAGGAAGGAGCAGAGTCCTCCAGCAGAGTATTTCAGGAGAGGAGAGTTATAGAGGAAGGAGCAGAGTCCTCCAGTGGAGTATTTCAGGAGAGGAGAGTTAGAGGAAGGAGCAGAGTCCTCCAGCAGAGCAGAGTATTTCAGGAGAAGAGAGTTATAGAGGAAGGAGCAGAGTCCTCCAGCAGAGTATTTCAGGAGAGGAGAGTTATAGAGGAAGGAGCAAAGTCCTCCAGCAGAGCAGAGTATTTCAGGAGAGGAGAGTTATAGAGGAAGGAGCAGAGTCCTCCAGCAGAGCAGAGTATTTCAGGAGAGGAGAGTTATAGAGGAAGGAGCAGAGTCCTCCAGCAGAGCAGAGTATTTCAGGAGAGGAGAGTTATAGAGGAAGGAGCAGAGTCCTCCAGCAGAGCAGAGTATTTCAGGAGAGGAGAGTTATAGAGGAAGGAGCAGAGTCCTCCAGCAGTGCAGAGTATTTCAGGAGAGGAGAGTTATAGAGGAAGGAGCAGAGTCCTCCAGCAGAGCAGAGTATTTCAGGAGAGGAGAGTTATAGAGGAAGGAGCAGAGTCCTCCAGCAGAGCAGAGTATTTCAGGAGAGGAGAGTTATAGAGGAAGGAGCAGAGTCCTCCAGCAGAGCAGAGTATTTCAGGAGAGGAGAGTTATATAGGAAGGAGCAGAGTCCTCCAGCAGTGCAGAGTATTTCAGGAGAGGAGAGTTATAGAGGAAGGAGCAGAGTCCTCCAGCAGAGTATTTCAGGAGAGGAGAGTTATAGAGGAAGGAGCAGAGTCCTCCAGCAGAGCAGAGTATTTCAGGAGAGTTATGGAGGAAGGAGCAGAGTCCTCCAGCAGAGCAGAGTATTTCAGGAGAGGAGAGTTATAGAGGAAGGAGCAGAGTCCTCCAGCAGAGCAGAGTATTTCAGGAGAGGAGAGTTATATAGGAAGGAGCAGAGTCCTCCAGCAGTGCAGAGTATTTCAGGAGAGGAGAGTTATAGCGGAAAGAGCAGAGTCCTCCAGCAGTGCAGAGTATTTCAGGAGAGGAGAGTTGGAGGAAGGAGCCGAGTCCTCCAGCAGAGTATTTCAGGAGAGGTGAGTTATAGAGGAAGGAGCAGAGTCCTCCAGCAACGTATTTCAGGAGAGGAGAGTTATAGAGGAAGGAGCAGAGTCCTCCAGCAGATCAGAGTTATAGAGGAAGGAGCAGAGTCCTCCAGCAGAGCAGAGTATTTCAGGAGAGGAGAGTTATAGAGGAAGGAGCAGAGTCCTCCAGCAGTGCAGAGTATTTCAGGAGAGGAGAGTTATAGAGGAAGGAGCAGAGTCCTCCAGCAGTGCAGAGTATTTCAGGAGAGGAGAGTTATAGAGGAAGGAGCCGAGTCCTCCAGCAGAGCAGAGTATTTCAGGAGAGGAGAGTTATAGCGGAAGGAGCAGAGTCCTCCAGCAGGGCAGAGTATTTCAGGAGAGGAGAGTTAGAGGAAGGAGCAGAGTATTTCAGGAGAGGAGAGTTATAGAGGAAGGAGCCGAGTCCTCCAGCAGAGCAGAGTATTTCAGGAGAGGAGAGTTATAGAGGAAGGAGCAGAGTCCTCCAGCAGAGCAGAGTATTTCAGGAGAGGAGAGTTATAGAGGAAGGAGCAGAGTCCTCCAGCAGGGCAGAGTATTTCAGGAGAGGAGAGTTATAGAGGAAGGAGCAGAGTATTTCAGGAGAGGAGAGTTATAGAGGAAGGAGCAGAGTCCTCCAGCAGGGCAGAGTATTTCAGGAGAGGAGAGTTATAGAGGAAGGAGCAGAGTCCTCCAGCAACGTATTTCAGGAGAGGAGAGTTATAGAGGAAGGAGCAGAGTCCTCCAGCAACGTATTTCAGGAGAGGAGGGTTATAGAGGAAGGAGCAGAGTCCTCCAGCAGGGCAGAGTATTTCAGGAGAGAAGAGTTATAGAGGATGGAGCAGAGTATTTCAGGAGAGGAGAGTTATAGAGGATGGAGCAGAGTCCTCCAGCAGAGTATTTCAGGAGAGGAGAGTTATAGAGGAAGGAGCAGAGTCCTCCAGTGGAGTATTTCAGGAGAGGAGAGTTATAGAGGAAGGAGCAGAGTCCTCCAGTGGAGTATTTCAGGAGAGGAGAGTTATAGAGGAAGGAGCAGAGTCCTCCAGCAGAGCAGAGTATTTCAGGAGAAGAGAGTTATAGAGGAAGGAGCAGAGTCCTCCAGCAGAGCAGAGTATTTCAGGAGAGGAGAGTTATAGAGGAAGGAGCAGAGTCCTCCAGCACAGCAGAGTATTTTAGGAGAGGAGAGTTATAGAGGAAGGAGCAGAGTCCTCCAGCAGAGCAGAGTATGTCAGGAGAAGAGAGTTATAGAGGAAGGAGCAGAGTCCTCCAGCAGAGCAGAGTATTTCAGGAGAGAAGAGTTGGAGGAAGGAGCCGAGTCCTCCAGCAGCGCAGAGTATTTCAGGAGAGGAGAGTTATAGAGGAAGGAGCAGAGTCCTCCAGCAGAGTATTTCAGGAGAGGAGAGTTATAGAGGAAGGAGCAGAGTCCTCCAGGAGAGCAGAGTATTTCAGGAGAGGAGAGTTATAGAGGAAGGAGCAGAGTCCTCCAGCAGAGTATTTCAGGAGAGGAGAGTTATAGAGGAAGGAGCAGAGTCCTCCAGCAGTGCAGAGTATTTCAGGAGAGGAGAGTTATAGAGGAAGGAGCAGAGTCCTCCAGCAGAGTATTTCAGGAGAGGAGAGTTATAGAGGAAGGAGCAGAGTCCTCCAGCAGAGCAGAGTATTTCAGGAGAGGAGAGTTATAGAGGAAGGAGCAGAGTCCTCCAGCAGAGCAGAGTATTTCAGGAGAGGAGAGTTATAGAGGAAGGAGCAGAGTCCTCCAGTGGAGTATTTCAGGAGAGGAGAGTTATAGAGGAAGGAGCAGAGTCCTCCAGCAGTGCAGAGTATTTCAGGAGAGGAGAGTTATAGAGGAAGGAGCAGAGTCCTCCAGCAGTGCAGAGTATTTCAGGAGAGGAGAGTTATAGAGAAAGGAGCAGAGTCCTCCAGCAGTGCAGAGTATTTCAGGAGAGGAGAGTTACAGAGGAAGGAGCAGAGTCCTCCAGCAGAGCAGAGTATTTCAGGAGAGGAGAGTTATAGAGGAAGGAGCAGAGTCCTCCAGCAACGTATTTCAGGAGAGGAGAGTTATAGAGGAAGGAGCAGAGTCCTCCAGCAGTGCAGAGTATTTCAGGAGAGGAGGGTTATAGAGGAAGGAGCAGAGTCCTCCAGCAGTGCAGAGTATTTCAGGAGAGGAGAGTTATAGCGGAAGGAGCAGAGTCCTCCAGCAGAGCAGAGTATTTCAGGAGAGGAGAGTTATAGAGGAAGGAGCCGAGTCCTCCAGCAGAGTATTTCAGGAGAGGAGAGTTATAGAGGAAGGAGCAGAGTCCTCCAGCAGAGTATTTCAGGAGAGGAGAGTTATAGAGGAAGGAGCAGAGTCCTCCAGCAGAGCAGAGTATTTCAGGAGAGGAGAGTTATAGAGGAAGGAGCAGAGTCCTCCAGCAGAGCAGAGTATTTCAGGAGAGGAGAGTTATAGAGGAAGGAGCAGAGTCCTCCAGTGGAGTATTTCAGGAGAGGAGAGTTATAGCGGAAGGAGCAGAGTCCTCCAGCAGAGCAGAGTATTTCAGGAGAGGAGAGTTATAGAGGAAGGAGCAGAGTCCTCCAGCAACGTATTTCAGGAGAGGAGAGTTATAGAGGAAGGAGCAGAGTCCTCCAGCAGAGCAGAGTATTTCAGGAGAGGAGAGTTATAGAGGAAGGAGCAGAGTCCTCCAGCAGTGCAGAGTATTTCAGGAGAGGAGAGTTATAGAGGAAGGAGCCGAGTCCTCCAGCAGAGCAGAGTATTTCAGGAGAGGAGGGTTATAGAGGAAGGAGCAGAGTCCTCCAGCAACGTATTTCAGGAGAGGAGAGTTATAGAGGAAGGAGCAGAGTCCTCCAGCAACGTATTTCAGGAGAGGAGGGTTATAGAGGAAGGAGCAGAGTCCTCCAGCAGGGCAGAGTATTTCAGGAGAGGAGAGTTATAGAGGAAGGAGCAGAGTATTTCAGGAGAGGAGAGTTATAGAGGAAGGAGCAGAGTCCTCCAGCAGAGCAGAGTATATCAGGAGAGGAGAGTTATAGAGGAAGGAGCAGAGTCCTCCAGCAGAGTATTTCAGGAGAGGAGAATTATAGAGGAAGGAGCAGAGTCCTACAGCAGAGCAGAGTATTTCAGGAGAGGAGAGTTATAGAGGAAGGAGCAGAGTCCTCCAGCAGAGCAGAGTATTTCAGGAGAGGAGAGTTATAGAGGAAGGAGCAGAGTCCTCCAGCAGAGCAGAGTATTTCAGGAGAGGAGAGTTATAGAGGAAGGAGCAGAGTCCTCCAGCAGAGCAGAGTATTTCAGGAGAGGAGAGTTATAGAGGAAGGAGCAGAGTCCTCCAGCAGTGCAGAGTATTTCAGGAGAGGAGAGTTATAGAGGAAGGAGCAGAGTCCTCCAGCAGAGCAGAGTATTTCAGGAGAGGAGGGTTATAGAGGAAGGAGCAGAGTCCTCCAGCAACGTATTTCAGGAGAGGAGGGTTATAGAGGAAGGAGCAGAGTCCTCCAGCAGGGCAGAGTATTTCAGGAGAGGAGAGTTATAGAGGAAGGAGCAGAGTATTTCAGGAGAGGAGAGTTATAGAGGAAGGAGCAGAGTCCTCCAGCAGAGCAGAGTATATCAGGAGAGTTATGGAGGAAGGAGCAGAGTCCTCCAGCAGAGCAGAGTATTTCAGGAGAGGAGAGTTATAGAGGAAGGAGCAGAGTCCTCCAGCAGAGCAGAGTATTTCAGGAGAGGAGAGTTATAGAGGAAGGAGCAAAATCCTCCAGCAGAGTATTTCAGGAGAGGAGAGTTATAGAGGAAGGAGCAGAGTCCTCCAGTAGAGCAGAGTATTTCAGGAGAGGAGAGTTATAGAGGAAGGAGCAGAGTCCTCCAGCAGAGCAGAGTATTTCAGGAGAGGAGAGTTATAGAGGAAGGAGCAGAGTCCTCCAGCAGTGCAGAGTATTTCAGGAGAGGAGAGTTATAGAGGAAGGAGCAGAGTCCTCCAGCAGAGCAGAGTATTTCAGGAGAGGAGAGTTATAGAGGAAGGAGCAGAGTCCTTCAGCAGAGCAGAGTATTTCAGGAGAGGAGAGTTATAGAGGAAGGAGCAGAGTCCTCCAGCAGAGCAGAGTATTTCAGGAGAGGAGAGTTATAGAGGAAGGAGCAGAGTCCTCCAGCAGTGCAGAGTATTTCAGGAGAGGAGAGTTATAGAGGAAGGAGCAGAGTCCTCCAGCAGAGCAGAGTATTTCAGGAGAGGAGAGTTATAGAGGAAGGAGCAGAGTCCTCCAGCTGAGCAGAGTATTTCAGGAGAGGAGAGTTATAGAGGAAGGAGCAGAGTCCTCCAGCAGAGCAGAGTATTTCAGGAGAGGAGAGTTATAGAGGAAGGAGCAGAGTCCTCCAGCAGAGTATTTCAGGAGAGGAGAGTTATAGAGGAAGGAGCAGAGTCCTCCAGCAGAGCAGAGTATTTCAGGAAAGGAGAGTTATAGAGGAAGGAGCAGAGTCCTCCAGCAGAGCAGAGTATTTCAGGAGAGGAGAGTTATAGAGGAAGGAGCAGAGTCCTCCAGCAGTGCAGAGTATTTCAGGAGAGGAGGGTTATAGAGGAAGGAGCAGAGTCCTCCAGCAGTGCAGAGTATTTCAGGAGAGGAGAGTTATAGCGGAAGGAGCAGAGTCCTCCAGCAGAGCAGAGTATTTCAGGAGAGGAGAGTTATAGAGGAAGGAGCCGAGTCCTCCAGCAGAGTATTTCAGGAGAGGAGAGTTATAGAGGAAGGAGCAGAGTCCTCCAGCAGAGTATTTCAGGAGAGGAGAGTTATAGAGGAAGGAGCAGAGTCCTCCAGCAGAGCAGAGTATTTCAGGAGAGGAGAGTTATAGAGGAAGGAGCAGAGTCCTCCAGCAGAGCAGAGTATTTCAGGAGAGGAGAGTTATAGAGGAAGGAGCAGAGTCCTCCAGTGGAGTATTTCAGGAGAGGAGAGTTATAGAGGAAGGAGCAGAGTCCTCCAGCAGTGCAGAGTATTTCAGGAGAGGAGAGTTATAGAGGAAGGAGCAGAGTCCTCCAGCAGAGTATTTCAGGAGAGGAGAGTTATAGAGGAAGGAGCAGAGTCCTCCAGGAGAGCAGAGTATTTCAGGAGAGGAGAGTTATAGAGGAAGGAGCAGAGTCCTCCAGCAGAGTATTTCAGGAGAGGAGAGTTATAGAGGAAGGAGCAGAGTCCTCCAGCAGTGCAGAGTATTTCAGGAGAGGAGAGTTATAGAGAAAGGAGCAGAGTCCTCCAGCAACGTATTTCAGGAGAGGAGAGTTATAGAGGAAGGAGCAGAGTCCTCCAGCAGTGCAGAGTATTTCAGGAGAGGAGGGTTATAGAGGAAGGAGCAGAGTCCTCCAGCAGTGCAGAGTATTTCAGGAGAGGAGAGTTATAGCGGAAGGAGCAGAGTCCTCCAGCAGAGCAGAGTATTTCAGGAGAGGAGAGTTATAGAGGAAGGAGCCGAGTCCTCCAGCAGAGCAGAGTATTTCAGGAGAGGAGGGTTATAGAGGAAGGAGCAGAGTCCTCCAGCAACGTATTTCAGGAGAGGAGAGTTATAGAGGAAGGAGCAGAGTCCTCCAGCAGAGCAGAGTATTTCAGGAGAGGAGAGTTATAGAGGAAGGAGCAGAGTCCTCCAGCAGTGCAGAGTATTTCAGGAGAGGAGAGTTATAGAGGAAGGAGCCGAGTCCTCCAGCAACGTATTTCAGGAGAGGAGAGTTATAGAGGAAGGAGCAGAGTCCTCCAGCAACGTATTTCAGGAGAGGAGGGTTATAGAGGAAGGAGCAGAGTCCTCCAGCAGGGCAGAGTATTTCAGGAGAGGAGAGTTATAGAGGAAGGAGCAGAGTATTTCAGGAGAGGAGAGTTATAGAGGAAGGAGCAGAGTCCTCCAGCAGAGCAGAGTATATCAGGAGAGTTATGGAGGAAGGAGCAGAGTCCTCCAGCAGAGCAGAGTATTTCAGGAGAGGAGAGTTATAGAGGAAGGAGCAGAGTCCTCCAGCAGAGCAGAGTATTTCAGGAGAGGAGAGTTATATAGGAAGGAGCAGAGTCCTCCAGCAGTGCAGAGTATTTCAGGAGAGGAGAGTTATAGAGGAAGGAGCAAAATCCTCCAGCAGAGTATTTCAGGAGAGGAGAGTTATAGAGGAAGGAGCAGAGTCCTCCAGTAGAGCAGAGTATTTCAGGAGAGGAGAGTTATAGAGGAAGGAGCAGAGTCCTCCAGCAGAGCAGAGTATTTCAGGAGAGGAGAGTTATAGAGGAAGGAGCAGAGTCCTCCAGCAGTGCAGAGTATTTCAGGAGAGGAGAGTTATAGAGGAAGGAGCAGAGTCCTCCAGCAGAGCAGAGTATTTCAGGAGAGGAGAGTTATAGAGGAAGGAGCAGAGTCCTCCAGCAGAGCAGAGTATTTCAGGAGAGGAGAGTTATAGAGGAAGGAGCAGAGTCCTTCAGCAGAGCAGAGTATTTCAGGAGAGGAGAGTTATAGAGGAAGGAGCAGAGTCCTCCAGCAGAGCAGAGTATTTCAGGAGAGGAGAGTTATAGAGGAAGGAGCAGAGTCCTCCAGCAGTGCAGAGTATTTCAGGAGAGGAGAGTTATAGAGGAAGGAGCAGAGTCCTCCAGCAGAGCAGAGTATTTCAGGAGAGGAGAGTTATAGAGGAAGGAGCAGAGTCCTCCAGCAGTGCAGAGTATTTCAGGAGAGGAGAGTTATAGAGGAAGGAGCAGAGTCCTCCAGCAGAGCAGAGTATTTCAGGAGAGGAGAGTTATAGAGGAAGGAGCAGAGTCCTCCAGCAGAGCAGAGTATTTCAGGAAAGGAGAGTTATAGAGGAAGGAGCAGAGTCCTCCAGCAGAGCAGAGTATTTCAGGAGTGGAGAGTTATAGAGGAAGGAGCAGAGTCCTCCAGCTGAGCAGAGTATTTCAGGAGAGGAGAGTTATAGAGGAAGGAGCAGAGTCCTCCAGCAGTGCAGAGTATTTCAGGAGAGGAGAGTTATAGAGGAAGGAGCAGAGTCCTCCAGCAGAGCAGAGTATATCAGGAGAGTTATGGAGGAAGGAGCAGAGTCCTCCAGCAGAGCAGAGTATTTCAGGAGAGGAGAGTTATAGAGGAAGGAGCAGAGTCCTCCAGCAGAGCAGAGTATTTCAGGAGAGGAGAGTTATATAGGAAGGAGCAGAGTCCTCCAGCAGTGCAGAGTATTTCAGGAGAGGAGAGTTATAGAGGAAGGAGCAAAATCCTCCAGCAGAGTATTTCAGGAGAGGAGAGTTATAGAGGAAGGAGCAGAGTCCTCCAGTAGAGCAGAGTATTTCAGGAGAGGAGAGTTATAGAGGAAGGAGCAGAGTCCTCCAGCAGAGCAGAGTATTTCAGGAGAGGAGAGTTATAGAGGAAGGAGCAGAGTCCTCCAGCAGTGCAGAGTATTTCAGGAGAGGAGAGTTATAGAGGAAGGAGCAGAGTCCTCCAGCAGAGCAGAGTATTTCAGGAGAGGAGAGTTATAGAGGAAGGAGCAGAGTCCTCCAGCAGAGCAGAGTATTTCAGGAGAGTTGAGTTATAGAGGAAGGAGCAGAGTCCTTCAGCAGAGCAGAGTATTTCAGGAGAGGAGAGTTATAGAGGAAGGAGCAGAGTCCTCCAGCAGAGCAGAGTATTTCAGGAGAGGAGAGTTATAGAGGAAGGAGCAGAGTCCTCCAGCAGTGCAGAGTATTTCAGGAGAGGAGAGTTATAGAGGAAGGAGCCGAGTCCTCCAGCAGAGCAGAGTATTTCAGGAGAGGAGGGTTATAGAGGAAGGAGCAGAGTCCTCCAGCAACGTATTTCAGGAGAGGAGAGTTATAGAGGAAGGAGCAGAGTCCTCCAGCAACGTATTTCAGGAGAGGAGGGTTATAGAGGAAGGAGCAGAGTCCTCCAGCAGGGCAGAGTATTTCAGGAGAGGAGAGTTATAGAGGAAGGAGCAGAGTATTTCAGGAGAGGAGAGTTATAGAGGAAGGAGCAGAGTCCTCCAGCAGAGCAGAGTATTTCAGGAGAGGAGAGTTATAGAGGAAGGAGCAGAGTCCTCCAGCAGTGCAGAGTATTTCAGGAGAGGAGAGTTATAGAGGAAGGAGCAGAGTCCTCCAGCAGAGCAGAGTATTTCAGGAGAGGAGAGTTATAGAGGAAGGAGCAGAGTCCTCCAGCAGTGCAGAGTATTTCAGGAGAGGAGAGTTATAGAGGAAGGAGCAGAGTCCTCCAGCAGAGCAGAGTATTTCAGGAGAGGAGAGTTATAGAGGAAGGAGCAGAGTCCTCCAGCAGAGCAGAGTATTTCAGGAAAGGAGAGTTATAGAGGAAGGAGCAGAGTCCTCCAGCTGAGCAGAGTATTTCAGGAGAGGAGAGTTATAGAGGAAGGAGCAGAGTCCTCCAGCAGTGCAGAGTATTTCAGGAGAGGAGAGTTATAGAGGAAGGAGCAGAGTCCTCCAGCAGTGCAGAGTATTTCAGGAGAGGAGAGTTATAGAGGAAGGAGCAGAGTCCTCCAGCAACGTATTTCAGGAGAGGAGGGTTATAGAGGAAGGAGCAGAGTCCTCCAGCAACGTATTTCAGGAGAGGAGAGTTATAGAGGAAGGAGCAGAGTCCTCCAGCAGGGCAGAGTATTTCAGGAGAGGAGAGTTATAGAGGAAGGAGCAGAGTATTTCAGGAGAGGAGAGTTATAGAGGAAGGAGCAGAGTCCTCCAGCAGAGCAGAGTATATCAGGAGAGTTATGGAGGAAGGAGCAGAGTCCTCCAGCAGAGCAGAGTATTTCAGGAGAGGAGAGTTATAGAGGAAGGAGCAGAGTCCTCCAGCAGAGCAGAGTATTTCAGGAGAGGAGAGTTATAGAGGAAGGAGCAAAATCCTCCAGCAGAGTATTTCAGGAGAGGAGAGTTATAGAGGAAGGAGCAGAGTCCTCCAGTAGAGCAGAGTATTTCAGGAGAGGAGAGTTATAGAGGAAGGAGCAGAGTCCTCCAGCAGAGCAGAGTATTTCAGGAGAGGAGAGTTATAGAGGAAGGAGCAGAGTCCTCCAGCAGTGCAGAGTATTTCAGGAGAGGAGAGTTATAGAGGAAGGAGCAGAGTCCTCCAGCAGAGCAGAGTATTTCAGGAGAGGAGAGTTATAGAGGAAGGAGCAGAGTCCTCCAGCAGAGCAGAGTATTTCAGGAGAGGAGAGTTATAGAGGAAGGAGCAGAGTCCTTCAGCAGAGCAGAGTATTTCAGGAGAGGAGAGTTATAGAGGAAGGAGCAGAGTCCTCCAGCAGAGCAGAGTATTTCAGGAGAGGAGAGTTATAGAGGAAGGAGCAGAGTCCTCCAGCAGTGCAGAGTATTTCAGGAGAGGAGAGTTATAGAGGAAGGAGCAGAGTCCTCCAGCAGAGCAGAGTATTTCAGGAGAGGAGAGTTATAGAGGAAGGAGCAGAGTCCTCCAGCTGAGCAGAGTATTTCAGGAGAGGAGAGTTATAGAGGAAGGAGCAGAGTCCTCCAGCAGAGCAGAGTATTTCAGGAGAGGAGAGTTATAGAGGAAGGAGCAGAGTCCTCCAGCAGAGTATTTCAGGAGAGGAGAGTTATAGAGGAAGGAGCAGAGTCCTCCAGCAGAGCAGAGTATTTCAGGAAAGGAGAGTTATAGAGGAAGGAGCAGAGTCCTCCAGCAGAGCAGAGTATTTCAGGAGAGGAGAGTTATAGAGGAAGGAGCAGAGTCCTCCAGCAGTGCAGAGTATTTCAGGAGAGGAGGGTTATAGAGGAAGGAGCAGAGTCCTCCAGCAGTGCAGAGTATTTCAGGAGAGGAGAGTTATAGCGGAAGGAGCAGAGTCCTCCAGCAGAGCAGAGTATTTCAGGAGAGGAGAGTTATAGAGGAAGGAGCCGAGTCCTCCAGCAGAGTATTTCAGGAGAGGAGAGTTATAGAGGAAGGAGCAGAGTCCTCCAGCAGAGTATTTCAGGAGAGGAGAGTTATAGAGGAAGGAGCAGAGTCCTCCAGCAGAGCAGAGTATTTCAGGAGAGGAGAGTTATAGAGGAAGGAGCAGAGTCCTCCAGCAGAGCAGAGTATTTCAGGAGAGGAGAGTTATAGAGGAAGGAGCAGAGTCCTCCAGTGGAGTATTTCAGGAGAGGAGAGTTATAGAGGAAGGAGCAGAGTCCTCCAGCAGTGCAGAGTATTTCAGGAGAGGAGAGTTATAGAGGAAGGAGCAGAGTCCTCCAGCAGAGTATTTCAGGAGAGTAGAGTTATAGAGGAAGGAGCAGAGTCCTCCAGCAGAGTATTTCAGGAGAGGAGAGTTATAGAGGAAGGAGCAGAGTCCTCCAGCAGTGCAGAGTATTTCAGGAGAGGAGAGTTATAGAGGAAGGAGCAGAGTCCTCCAGCAGTGCAGAGTATTTCAGGAGAGGAGAGTTATAGAGAAAGGAGCAGAGTCCTCCAGCAACGTATTTCAGGAGAGGAGAGTTATAGAGGAAGGAGCAGAGTCCTCCAGCAGTGCAGAGTATTTCAGGAGAGGAGGGTTATAGAGGAAGGAGCAGAGTCCTCCAGCAGTGCAGAGTATTTCAGGAGAGGAGAGTTATAGCGGAAGGAGCAGAGTCCTCCAGCAGAGCAGAGTATTTCAGGAGAGGAGAGTTATAGAGGAAGGAGCCGAGTCCTCCAGCAGAGCAGAGTATTTCAGGAGAGGAGGGTTATAGAGGAAGGAGCAGAGTCCTCCAGCAACGTATTTCAGGAGAGGAGAGTTATAGAGGAAGGAGCAGAGTCCTCCAGCAGAGCAGAGTATTTCAGGAGAGGAGAGTTATAGAGGAAGGAGCAGAGTCCTCCAGCAGTGCAGAGTATTTCAGGAGAGGAGAGTTATAGAGGAAGGAGCCGAGTCCTCCAGCAGAGCAGAGTATTTCAGGAGAGGAGGGTTATAGAGGAAGGAGCAGAGTCCTCCAGCAACGTATTTCAGGAGAGGAGAGTTATAGAGGAAGGAGCAGAGTCCTCCAGCAACGTATTTCAGGAGAGGAGGGTTATAGAGGAAGGAGCAGAGTCCTCCAGCAGGGCAGAGTATTTCAGGAGAGGAGAGTTATAGAGGAAGGAGCAGAGTATTTCAGGAGAGGAGAGTTATAGAGGAAGGAGCAGAGTCCTCCAGCAGAGCAGAGTATATCAGGAGAGTTATGGAGGAAGGAGCAGAGTCCTCCAGCAGAGCAGAGTATTTCAGGAGAGGAGAGTTATAGAGGAAGGAGCAGAGTCCTCCAGCAGAGCAGAGTATTTCAGGAGAGGAGAGTTATATAGGAAGGAGCAGAGTCCTCCAGCAGTGCAGAGTATTTCAGGAGAGGAGAGTTATAGAGGAAGGAGCAAAATCCTCCAGCAGAGTATTTCAGGAGAGGAGAGTTATAGAGGAAGGAGCAGAGTCCTCCAGTAGAGCAGAGTATTTCAGGAGAGGAGAGTTATAGAGGAAGGAGCAGAGTCCTCCAGCAGAGCAGAGTATTTCAGGAGAGGAGAGTTATAGAGGAAGGAGCAGAGTCCTCCAGCAGTGCAGAGTATTTCAGGAGAGGAGAGTTATAGAGGAAGGAGCAGAGTCCTCCAGCAGAGCAGAGTATTTCAGGAGAGGAGAGTTATAGAGGAAGGAGCAGAGTCCTCCAGCAGAGCAGAGTATTTCAGGAGAGGAGAGTTATAGAGGAAGGAGCAGAGTCCTTCAGCAGAGCAGAGTATTTCAGGAGAGGAGAGTTATAGAGGAAGGAGCAGAGTCCTCCAGCAGAGCAGAGTATTTCAGGAGAGGAGAGTTATAGAGGAAGGAGCAGAGTCCTCCAGCAGTGCAGAGTATTTCAGGAGAGGAGAGTTATAGAGGAAGGAGCAGAGTCCTCCAGCAGAGCAGAGTATTTCAGGAGAGGAGAGTTATAGAGGAAGGAGCAGAGTCCTCCAGCAGTGCAGAGTATTTCAGGAGAGGAGAGTTATAGAGGAAGGAGCAGAGTCCTCCAGCAGAGCAGAGTATTTCAGGAGAGGAGAGTTATAGAGGAAGGAGCAGAGTCCTCCAGCAGAGCAGAGTATTTCAGGAAAGGAGAGTTATAGAGGAAGGAGCAGAGTCCTCCAGCAGAGCAGAGTATTTCAGGAGTGGAGAGTTATAGAGGAAGGAGCAGAGTCCTCCAGCTGAGCAGAGTATTTCAGGAGAGGAGAGTTATAGAGGAAGGAGCAGAGTCCTCCAGCAGTGCAGAGTATTTCAGGAGAGGAGAGTTATAGAGGAAGGAGCAGAGTCCTCCAGCAGAGCAGAGTATATCAGGAGAGTTATGGAGGAAGGAGCAGAGTCCTCCAGCAGAGCAGAGTATTTCAGGAGAGGAGAGTTATAGAGGAAGGAGCAGAGTCCTCCAGCAGAGCAGAGTATTTCAGGAGAGGAGAGTTATATAGGAAGGAGCAGAGTCCTCCAGCAGTGCAGAGTATTTCAGGAGAGGAGAGTTATAGAGGAAGGAGCAAAATCCTCCAGCAGAGTATTTCAGGAGAGGAGAGTTATAGAGGAAGGAGCAGAGTCCTCCAGTAGAGCAGAGTATTTCAGGAGAGGAGAGTTATAGAGGAAGGAGCAGAGTCCTCCAGCAGAGCAGAGTATTTCAGGAGAGGAGAGTTATAGAGGAAGGAGCAGAGTCCTCCAGCAGTGCAGAGTATTTCAGGAGAGGAGAGTTATAGAGGAAGGAGCAGAGTCCTCCAGCAGAGCAGAGTATTTCAGGAGAGGAGAGTTATAGAGGAAGGAGCAGAGTCCTCCAGCAGAGCAGAGTATTTCAGGAGAGGAGAGTTATAGAGGAAGGAGCAGAGTCCTTCAGCAGAGCAGAGTATTTCAGGAGAGGAGAGTTATAGAGGAAGGAGCAGAGTCCTCCAGCAGAGCAGAGTATTTCAGGAGAGGAGAGTTATAGAGGAAGGAGCAGAGTCCTCCAGCAGTGCAGAGTATTTCAGGAGAGGAGAGTTATAGAGGAAGGAGCCGAGTCCTCCAGCAGAGCAGAGTATTTCAGGAGAGGAGGGTTATAGAGGAAGGAGCAGAGTCCTCCAGCAACGTATTTCAGGAGAGGAGAGTTATAGAGGAAGGAGCAGAGTCCTCCAGCAACGTATTTCAGGAGAGGAGGGTTATAGAGGAAGGAGCAGAGTCCTCCAGCAGGGCAGAGTATTTCAGGAGAGGAGAGTTATAGAGGAAGGAGCAGAGTCCTCCAGCAGGGCAGAGTATTTCAGGAGAGGAGAGTTATAGAGGAAGGAGCAGAGTATTTCAGGAGAGGAGAGTTATAGAGGAAGGAGCAGAGTCCTCCAGCAGAGCAGAGTATATCAGGAGAGTTATGGAGGAAGGAGCAGAGTCCTCCAGCAGAGCAGAGTATTTCAGGAGAGGAGAGTTATATAGGAAGGAGCAGTGTCCTCCAGCAGTGCAGAGTATTTCAGGAGAGGAGAGTTATAGAGGAAGGAGCAAAATCCTCCAGCAGAGTATTTCAGGAGAGGAGAGTTATAGAGGAAGGAGCAGAGTCCTCCAGTAGAGCAGAGTATTTCAGGAGAGGAGAGTTATAGAGGAAGGAGCAGAGTCCTCCAGCAGAGCAGAGTATTTCAGGAGAGGAGAGTTATAGAGGAAGGAGCAGAGTCCTCCAGCAGTGCAGAGTATTTCAGGAGAGGAGAGTTATAGAGGAAGGAGCAGAGTCCTCCAGCAGAGCAGAGTATTTCAGGAGAGGAGAGTTATAGAGGAAGGAGCAGAGTCCTCCAGCAGAGCAGAGTATTTCAGGAGAGGAGAGTTATAGAGGAAGGAGCAGAGTCCTTCAGCAGAGCAGAGTATTTCAGGAGAGGAGAGTTATAGAGGAAGGAGCAGAGTCCTCCAGCAGAGCAGAGTATTTCAGGAGAGGAGAGTTATAGAGGAAGGAGCAGAGTCCTCCAGCAGTGCAGAGTATTTCAGGAGAGGAGAGTTATAGAGGAAGGAGCAGAGTCCTCCAGCAGAGCAGAGTATTTCAGGAGAGGAGAGTTATAGAGGAAGGAGCAGAGTCCTCCAGCAGTGCAGAGTATTTCAGGAGAGGAGAGTTATAGAGGAAGGAGCAGAGTCCTCCAGCAGAGCAGAGTATTTCAGGAGAGGAGAGTTATAGAGGAAGGAGCAGAGTCCTCCAGCAGAGCAGAGTATTTCAGGAAAGGAGAGTTATAGAGGAAGGAGCAGAGTCCTCCAGCAGAGCAGAGTATTTCAGGAGTGGAGAGTTATAGAGGAAGGAGCAGAGTCCTCCAGCTGAGCAGAGTATTTCAGGAGAGGAGAGTTATAGAGGAAGGAGCAGAGTCCTCCAGCAGTGCAGAGTATTTCAGGAGAGGAGAGTTATAGAGGAAGGAGCAGAGTCCTCCAGCAGAGCAGAGTATATCAGGAGAGTTATGGAGGAAGGAGCAGAGTCCTCCAGCAGAGCAGAGTATTTCAGGAGAGGAGAGTTATAGAGGAAGGAGCAGAGTCCTCCAGCAGAGCAGAGTATTTCAGGAGAGGAGAGTTATATAGGAAGGAGCAGAGTCCTCCAGCAGAGCAGAGTATTTCAGGAGAGGAGAGTTATAGAGGAAGGAGCAAAATCCTCCAGCAGAGTATTTCAGGAGAGGAGAGTTATAGAGGAAGGAGCAGAGTCCTCCAGTAGAGCAGAGTATTTCAGGAGAGGAGAGTTATAGAGGAAGGAGCAGAGTCCTCCAGTGGAGTATTTCAGGAGAGGAGAGTTATAGAGGAAGGAGCAGAGTCCTCCAGCAGTGCAGAGTATTTCAGGAGAGGAGAGTTATAGAGGAAGGAGCAGAGTCCTCCAGCAGAGTATTTCAGGAGAGGAGAGTTATAGAGGAAGGAGCAGAGTCCTCCAGGAGAGCAGAGTATTTCAGGAGAGGAGAGTTATAGAGGAAGGAGCAGAGTCCTCCAGCAGAGTATTTCAGGAGAGGAGAGTTATAGAGGAAGGAGCAGAGTCCTCCAGCAGTGCAGAGTATTTCAGGAGAGGAGAGTTATAGAGGAAGGAGCAGAGTCCTCCAGCAGTGCAGAGTATTTCAGGAGAGGAGAGTTATAGAGAAAGGAGCAGAGTCCTCCAGCAACGTATTTCAGGAGAGGAGAGTTATAGAGGAAGGAGCAGAGTCCTCCAGCAGTGCAGAGTATTTCAGGAGAGGAGGGTTATAGAGGAAGGAGCAGAGTCCTCCAGCAGTGCAGAGTATTTCAGGAGAGGAGAGTTATAGCGGAAGGAGCAGAGTCCTCCAGCAGAGCAGAGTATTTCAGGAGAGGAGAGTTATAGAGGAAGGAGCCGAGTCCTCCAGCAGAGCAGAGTATTTCAGGAGAGGAGGGTTATAGAGGAAGGAGCAGAGTCCTCCAGCAGTGCAGAGTATTTCAGGAGAGGAGAGTTATAGAGGAAGGAGCAGAGTCCTCCAGCAACGTATTTCAGGAGAGGAGAGTTATAGAGGAAGGAGCAGAGTCCTCCAGCAGAGCAGAGTATTTCAGGAGAGGAGAGTTATAGAGGAAGGAGCAGAGTCCTCCAGCAGTGCAGAGTATTTCAGGAGAGGAGAGTTATAGAGGAAGGAGCCGAGTCCTCCAGCAGAGCAGAGTATTTCAGGAGAGGAGGGTTATAGAGGAAGGAGCAGAGTCCTCCAGCAACGTATTTCAGGAGAGGAGAGTTATAGAGGAAGGAGCAGAGTCCTCCAGCAACGTATTTCAGGAGAGGAGGGTTATAGAGGAAGGAGCAGAGTCCTCCAGCAGGGCAGAGTATTTCAGGAGAGGAGAGTTATAGAGGAAGGAGCAGAGTATTTCAGGAGAGGAGAGTTATAGAGGAAGGAGCAGAGTCCTCCAGCAGAGCAGAGTATATCAGGAGAGTTATGGAGGAAGGAGCAGAGTCCTCCAGCAGAGCAGAGTATTTCAGGAGAGGAGAGTTATAGAGGAAGGAGCAGAGTCCTCCAGCAGAGCAGAGTATTTCAGGAGAGGAGAGTTATATAGGAAGGAGCAGAGTCCTCCAGCAGTGCAGAGTATTTCAGGAGAGGAGAGTTATAGAGGAAGGAGCAAAATCCTCCAGCAGAGTATTTCAGGAGAGGAGAGTTATAGAGGAAGGAGCAGAGTCCTCCAGTAGAGCAGAGTATTTCAGGAGAGGAGAGTTATAGAGGAAGGAGCAGAGTCCTCCAGCAGAGCAGAGTATTTCAGGAGAGGAGAGTTATAGAGGAAGGAGCAGAGTCCTCCAGCAGTGCAGAGTATTTCAGGAGAGGAGAGTTATAGAGGAAGGAGCAGAGTCCTCCAGCAGAGCAGAGTATTTCAGGAGAGGAGAGTTATAGAGGAAGGAGCAGAGTCCTCCAGCAGAGCAGAGTATTTCAGGAGAGGAGAGTTATAGAGGAAGGAGCAGAGTCCTTCAGCAGAGCAGAGTATTTCAGGAGAGGAGAGTTATAGAGGAAGGAGCAGAGTCCTCCAGCAGAGCAGAGTATTTCAGGAGAGGAGAGTTATAGAGGAAGGAGCAGAGTCCTCCAGCAGTGCAGAGTATTTCAGGAGAGGAGAGTTATAGAGGAAGGAGCAGAGTCCTCCAGCAGAGCAGAGTATTTCAGGAGAGGAGAGTTATAGAGGAAGGAGCAGAGTCCTCCAGCAGTGCAGAGTATTTCAGGAGAGGAGAGTTATAGAGGAAGGAGCAGAGTCCTCCAGCAGAGCAGAGTATTTCAGGAGAGGAGAGTTATAGAGGAAGGAGCAGAGTCCTCCAGCAGAGCAGAGTATTTCAGGAAAGGAGAGTTATAGAGGAAGGAGCAGAGTCCTCCAGCAGAGCAGAGTATTTCAGGAGTGGAGAGTTATAGAGGAAGGAGCAGAGTCCTCCAGCTGAGCAGAGTATTTCAGGAGAGGAGAGTTATAGAGGAAGGAGCAGAGTCCTCCAGCAGTGCAGAGTATTTCAGGAGAGGAGAGTTATAGAGGAAGGAGCAGAGTCCTCCAGCAGAGCAGAGTATATCAGGAGAGTTATGGAGGAAGGAGCAGAGTCCTCCAGCAGAGCAGAGTATTTCAGGAGAGGAGAGTTATAGAGGAAGGAGCAGAGTCCTCCAGCAGAGCAGAGTATTTCAGGAGAGGAGAGTTATATAGGAAGGAGCAGAGTCCTCCAGCAGTGCAGAGTATTTCAGGAGAGGAGAGTTATAGAGGAAGGAGCAAAATCCTCCAGCAGAGTATTTCAGGAGAGGAGAGTTATAGAGGAAGGAGCAGAGTCCTCCAGTAGAGCAGAGTATTTCAGGAGAGGAGAGTTATAGAGGAAGGAGCAGAGTCCTCCAGCAGAGCAGAGTATTTCAGGAGAGGAGAGTTATAGAGGAAGGAGCAGAGTCCTCCAGCAGTGCAGAGTATTTCAGGAGAGGAGAGTTATAGAGGAAGGAGCAGAGTCCTCCAGCAGAGCAGAGTATTTCAGGAGAGGAGAGTTATGGAGGAAGGAGCAGAGTCCTCCAGCAGAGTATTTCAGGAGAGGAGAGTTATAGAGGAAGGAGCAGAGTCCTCCAGTAGAGCAGAGTATTTCAGGAGAGGAGAGTTATAGAGGAAGGAGCAGAGTCCTCCAGCAGAGCAGAGTATTTCAGGAGAGGAGAGTTATAGAGGAAGGAGCAGAGTCCTCCAGCAGTGCAGAGTATTTCAGGAGAGGAGAGTTATAGAGGAAGGAGCCGAGTCCTCCAGCAGAGCAGAGTATTTCAGGAGAGGAGGGTTATAGAGGAAGGAGCAGAGTCCTCCAGCAACGTATTTCAGGAGAGGAGAGTTATAGAGGAAGGAGCAGAGTCCTCCAGCAACGTATTTCAGGAGAGGAGAGTTATAGAGGAAGGAGCAGAGTCCTCCAGCAGGGCAGAGTATTTCAGGAGAGGAGAGTTATAGAGGAAGGAGCAGAGTATTTCAGGAGAGGAGAGTTATAGAGGAAGGAGCAGAGTCCTCCAGCAGAGCAGAGTATATCAGGAGAGTTATGGAGGAAGGAGCAGAGTCCTCCAGCAGAGCAGAGTATTTCAGGAGAGGAGAGTTATATAGGAAGGAGCAGTGTCCTCCAGCAGTGCAGAGTATTTCAGGAGAGGAGAGTTATAGAGGAAGGAGCAGAGTCCTCCAGCAGAGCAGAGTATTTCAGGAGAGGAGAGTTATGGAGGAAGGAGCAGAGTCCTCCAGCAGAGTATTTCAGGAGAGGAGAGTTATAGAGGAAGGAGCAGAGTCCTCCAGTAGAGCAGAGTATTTCAGGAGAGGAGAGTTATAGAGGAAGGAGCAGAGTCCTCCAGCAGAGCAGAGTATTTCAGGAGAGGAGAGTTATAGAGGAAGGAGCAGAGTCCTCCAGCAGTGCAGAGTATTTCAGGAGAGGAGAGTTATAGAGGAAGGAGCCGAGTCCTCCAGCAGAGCAGAGTATTTCAGGAGAGGAGGGTTATAGAGGAAGGAGCAGAGTCCTCCAGCAACGTATTTCAGGAGAGGAGAGTTATAGAGGAAGGAGCAGAGTCCTCCAGCAACGTATTTCAGGAGAGGAGAGTTATAGAGGAAGGAGCAGAGTCCTCCAGCAGGGCAGAGTATTTCAGGAGAGGAGAGTTATAGAGGAAGGAGCAGAGTATTTCAGGAGAGGAGAGTTATAGAGGAAGGAGCAGAGTCCTCCAGCAGAGCAGAGTATATCAGGAGAGTTATGGAGGAAGGAGCAGAGTCCTCCAGCAGAGCAGAGTATTTCAGGAGAGGAGAGTTATATAGGAAGGAGCAGTGTCCTCCAGCAGTGCAGAGTATTTCAGGAGAGGAGAGTTATAGAGGAAGGAGCAAAATCCTCCAGCAGAGTATTTCAGGAGAGGAGAGTTATAGAGGAAGGAGCAGAGTCCTCCAGTAGAGCAGAGTATTTCAGGAGAGGAGAGTTATAGAGGAAGGAGCAGAGTCCTCCAGCAGAGCAGAGTATTTCAGGAGAGGAGAGTTATAGAGGAAGGAGCAGAGTCCTCCAGCAGTGCAGAGTATTTCAGGAGAGGAGAGTTATAGAGGAAGGAGCAGAGTCCTCCAGCAGAGCAGAGTATTTCAGGAGAGGAGAGTTATAGAGGAAGGAGCAGAGTCCTTCAGCAGAGCAGAGTATTTCAGGAGAGGAGAGTTATAGAGGAAGGAGCAGAGTCCTCCAGCAGAGCAGAGTATTTCAGGAGAGGAGAGTTATAGAGGAAGGAGCAGAGTCCTTCAGCAGAGCAGAGTATTTCAGGAGAGGAGAGTTATAGAGGAAGGAGCAGAGTCCTCCAGCAGAGCAGAGTATTTCAGGAGAGGAGAGTTATAGAGGAAGGAGCAGAGTCCTCCAGCAGTGCAGAGTATTTCAGGAGAGGAGAGTTATAGAGGAAGGAGCAGAGTCCTCCAGCAGAGCAGAGTATTTCAGGAGAGGAGAGTTATAGAGGAAGGAGCAGAGTCCTCCAGCAGTGCAGAGTATTTCAGGAGAGGAGAGTTATAGAGGAAGGAGCAGAGTCCTCCAGCAGAGCAGAGTATTTCAGGAGAGGAGAGTTATAGAGGAAGGAGCAGAGTCCTCCAGCAGAGCAGAGTATTTCAGGAAAGGAGAGTTATAGAGGAAGGAGCAGAGTCCTCCAGCAGAGCAGAGTATTTCAGGAGTGGAGAGTTATAGAGGAAGGAGCAGAGTCCTCCAGCTGAGCAGAGTATTTCAGGAGAGGAGAGTTATAGAGGAAGGAGCAGAGTCCTCCAGCAGTGCAGAGTATTTCAGGAGAGGAGAGTTATAGAGGAAGGAGCAGAGTCCTCCAGCAGAGCAGAGTATATCAGGAGAGTTATGGAGGAAGGAGCAGAGTCCTCCAGCAGAGCAGAGTATTTCAGGAGAGGAGAGTTATAGAGGAAGGAGCAGAGTCCTCCAGCAGAGCAGAGTATTTCAGGAGAGGAGAGTTATATAGGAAGGAGCAGAGTCCTCCAGCAGAGCAGAGTATTTCAGGAGAGGAGAGTTATAGAGGAAGGAGCAAAATCCTCCAGCAGAGTATTTCAGGAGAGGAGAGTTATAGAGGAAGGAGCAGAGCAGAGTATTTCAGGAGAGGAGAGTTATAGAGGAAGGAGCAGAGTCCTCCAGCAGAGCAGAGTATTTCAGGAGAGGAGAGTTATAGAGGAAGGAGCAGAGTCCTCCAGCAGTGCAGAGTATTTCAGGAGAGGAGAGTTATAGAGGAAGGAGCAGAGTCCTCCAGCAGAGCAGAGTATTTCAGGAGAGGAGAGTTATAGAGGAAGGAGCAGAGTCCTCCAGCAGAGCAGAGTATTTCAGGAGAGGAGAGTTATAGAGGAAGGAGCAGAGTCCTTCAGCAGAGCAGAGTATTTCAGGAGAGGAGAGTTATAGAGGAAGGAGCAGAGTCCTCCAGCAGAGCAGAGTATTTCAGGAGAGGAGAGTTATAGAGGAAGGAGCAGAGTCCTCCAGCAGTGCAGAGTATTTCAGGAGAGGAGAGTTATAGAGGAAGGAGCCGAGTCCTCCAGCAGAGCAGAGTATTTCAGGAGAGGAGGGTTATAGAGGAAGGAGCAGAGTCCTCCAGCAGCGTATTTCAGGAGAGGAGGGTTATAGAGGAAGGAGCAGAGTCCTCCAGCAGGGCAGAGTATTTCAGGAGAGGAGAGTTATAGAGGAAGGAGCAGAGTATTTCAGGAGAGGAGAGTTATAGAGGAAGGAGCAGAGTCCTCCAGCAGAGCAGAGTATATCAGGAGAGTTATGGAGGAAGGAGCAGAGTCCTCCAGCAGAGCAGAGTATTTCAGGAGAGGAGAGTTATATAGGAAGGAGCAAAATCCTCCAGCAGAGTATTTCAGGAGAGGAGAGTTATAGAGGAAGGAGCAGAGTCCTCCAGCAGTGCAGAGTATTTCAGGAGAGGAGAGTTATAGAGGAAGGAGCAGAGTCCTCCAGCAGAGCAGAGTATTTCAGGAGAGGAGAGTTATAGAGGAAGGAGCAGAGTCCTCCAGCAGAGCAGAGTATTTCAGGAGAGGAGAGTTATAGAGGAAGGAGCAGAGTCCTTCAGCAGAGCAGAGTATTTCAGGAGAGGAGAGTTATAGAGGAAGGAGCAGAGTCCTCCAGCAGAGCAGAGTATTTCAGGAGAGGAGAGTTATAGAGGAAGGAGCAGAGTCCTCCAGCAGTGCAGAGTATTTCAGGAGAGGAGAGTTATAGAGGAAGGAGCAGAGTATTTCAGGAGAGGAGAGTTATAGAGGAAGGAGCAGAGTCCTCCAGCAGAGCAGAGTATATCAGGAGAGTTATGGAGGAAGGAGCAGAGTCCTCCAGCAGAGCAGAGTATTTCAGGAGAGGAGAGTTATATAGGAAGGAGCAAAATCCTCCAGCAGAGTATTTCAGGAGAGGAGAGTTATAGAGGAAGGAGCAGAGTCCTCCAGCAGTGCAGAGTATTTCAGGAGAGGAGAGTTATAGAGGAAGGAGCAGAGTCCTCCAGCAGAGCAGAGTATTTCAGGAGAGGAGAGTTATAGAGGAAGGAGCAGAGTCCTCCAGCAGAGCAGAGTATTTCAGGAGAGGAGAGTTATAGAGGAAGGAGCAGAGTCCTTCAGCAGAGCAGAGTATTTCAGGAGAGGAGAGTTATAGAGGAAGGAGCAGAGTCCTCCAGCAGAGCAGAGTATTTCAGGAGAGGAGAGTTATAGAGGAAGGAGCAGAGTCCTCCAGCAGTGCAGAGTATTTCAGGAGAGGAGAGTTATAGAGGAAGGAGCAGAGTCCTCCAGCAGAGCAGAGTATTTCAGGAGAGGAGAGTTATAGAGGAAGGAGCAGAGTCCTCCAGCAGTGCAGAGTATTTCAGGAGAGGAGAGTTATAGAGGAAGGAGCAGAGTCCTCCAGCAGAGCAGAGTATTTCAGGAGAGGAGAGTTATAGAGGAAGGAGCAGAGTCCTCCAGCAGAGCAGAGTATTTCAGGAAAGGAGAGTTATAGAGGAAGGAGCAGAGTCCTCCAGCAGAGCAGAGTATTTCAGGAGTGGAGAGTTATAGAGGAAGGAGCAGAGTCCTCCAGCTGAGCAGAGTATTTCAGGAGAGGAGAGTTATAGAGGAAGGAGCAGAGTCCTCCAGCAGTGCAGAGTATTTCAGGAGAGGAGAGTTATAGAGGAAGGAGCAGAGTCCTCCAGCAGAGCAGAGTATATCAGGAGAGTTATGGAGGAAGGAGCAGAGTCCTCCAGCAGAGCAGAGTATTTCAGGAGAGGAGAGTTATAGAGGAAGGAGCAGAGTCCTCCAGCAGAGCAGAGTATTTCAGGAAAGGAGAGTTATAGAGGAAGGAGCAGAGTCCTCCAGCAGAGCAGAGTATTTCAGGAGTGGAGAGTTATAGAGGAAGGAGCAGAGTCCTCCAGCTGAGCAGAGTATTTCAGGAGAGGAGAGTTATAGAGGAAGGAGCAGAGTCCTCCAGCAGTGCAGAGTATTTCAGGAGAGGAGAGTTATAGAGGAAGGAGCAGAGTCCTCCAGCAGAGCAGAGTATATCAGGAGAGTTATGGAGGAAGGAGCAGAGTCCTCCAGCAGAGCAGAGTATTTCAGGAGAGGAGAGTTATAGAGGAAGGAGCAGAGTCCTCCAGCAGAGCAGAGTATTTCAGGAGAGGAGAGTTATATAGGAAGGAGCAGAGTCCTCCAGCAGTGCAGAGTATTTCAGGAGAGGAGAGTTATAGAGGAAGGAGCAAAATCCTCCAGCAGAGTATTTCAGGAGAGGAGAGTTATAGAGGAAGGAGCAGAGTCCTCCAGTAGAGCAGAGTATTTCAGGAGAGGAGAGTTATAGAGGAAGGAGCAGAGTCCTCCAGCAGAGCAGAGTATTTCAGGAGAGGAGAGTTATAGAGGAAGGAGCAGAGTCCTCCAGCAGTGCAGAGTATTTCAGGAGAGGAGAGTTATAGAGGAAGGAGCAGAGTCCTCCAGCAGAGCAGAGTATTTCAGGAGAGGAGAGTTATAGAGGAAGGAGCAGAGTCCTCCAGCAGAGCAGAGTATTTCAGGAGAGGAGAGTTATAGAGGAAGGAGCAGAGTCCTTCAGCAGAGCAGAGTATTTCAGGAGAGGAGAGTTATAGAGGAAGGAGCAGAGTCCTCCAGCAGAGCAGAGTATTTCAGGAGAGGAGAGTTATAGAGGAAGGAGCAGAGTCCTCCAGCAGTGCAGAGTATTTCAGGAGAGGAGAGTTATAGAGGAAGGAGCCGAGTCCTCCAGCAGAGCAGAGTATTTCAGGAGAGGAGGGTTATAGAGGAAGGAGCAGAGTCCTCCAGCAACGTATTTCAGGAGAGGAGAGTTATAGAGGAAGGAGCAGAGTCCTCCAGCAACGTATTTCAGGAGAGGAGGGTTATAGAGGAAGGAGCAGAGTCCTCCAGCAGGGCAGAGTATTTCAGGAGAGGAGAGTTATAGAGGAAGGAGCAGAGTATTTCAGGAGAGGAGAGTTATAGAGGAAGGAGCAGAGTCCTCCAGCAGAGCAGAGTATATCAGGAGAGTTATGGAGGAAGGAGCAGAGTCCTCCAGCAGAGCAGAGTATTTCAGGAGAGGAGAGTTATATAGGAAGGAGCAGTGTCCTCCAGCAGTGCAGAGTATTTCAGGAGAGGAGAGTTATAGAGGAAGGAGCAAAATCCTCCAGCAGAGTATTTCAGGAGAGGAGAGTTATAGAGGAAGGAGCAGAGTCCTCCAGTAGAGCAGAGTATTTCAGGAGAGGAGAGTTATAGAGGAAGGAGCAGAGTCCTCCAGCAGAGCAGAGTATTTCAGGAGAGGAGAGTTATAGAGGAAGGAGCAGAGTCCTCCAGCAGTGCAGAGTATTTCAGGAGAGGAGAGTTATAGAGGAAGGAGCAGAGTCCTCCAGCAGAGCAGAGTATTTCAGGAGAGGAGAGTTATAGAGGAAGGAGCAGAGTCCTTCAGCAGAGCAGAGTATTTCAGGAGAGGAGAGTTATAGAGGAAGGAGCAGAGTCCTCCAGCAGAGCAGAGTATTTCAGGAGAGGAGAGTTATAGAGGAAGGAGCAGAGTCCTCCAGCAGAGCAGAGTATTTCAGGAGAGGAGAGTTATAGAGGAAGGAGCAGAGTCCTCCAGCAGTGCAGAGTATTTCAGGAGAGGAGAGTTATAGAGGAAGGTGCAGAGTCCTCCAGCAGAGCAGAGTATTTCAGGAGAGGAGAGTTATAGAGGAAGGAGCAGAGTCCTCCAGCAGTGCAGAGTATTTCAGGAGAGGAGAGTTATAGAGGAAGGAGCAGAGTCCTCCAGCAGAGCAGAGTATTTCAGGAGAGGAGAGTTATAGAGGAAGGAGCAGAGTCCTCCAGCAGAGCAGAGTATTTCAGGAAAGGAGAGTTATAGAGGAAGGAGCAGAGTCCTCCAGCAGAGCAGAGTATTTCAGGAGTGGAGAGTTATAGAGGAAGGAGCAGAGTCCTCCAGCTGAGCAGAGTATTTCAGGAGAGGAGAGTTATAGAGGAAGGAGCAGAGTCCTCCAGCAGTGCAGAGTATTTCAGGAGAGGAGAGTTATAGAGGAAGGAGCAGAGTCCTCCAGCAGAGCAGAGTATATCAGGAGAGTTATGGAGGAAGGAGCAGAGTCCTCCAGCAGAGCAGAGTATTTCAGGAGAGGAGAGTTATAGAGGAAGGAGCAGAGTCCTCCAGCAGAGCAGAGTATTTCAGGAGAGGAGAGTTATATAGGAAGGAGCAGAGTCCTCCAGCAGAGCAGAGTATTTCAGGAGAGGAGAGTTATAGAGGAAGGAGCAAAATCCTCCAGCAGAGTATTTCAGGAGAGGAGAGTTATAGAGGAAGGAGCAGAGTCCTCCAGTAGAGCACAGTATTTCAGGAGAGGAGAGTTATAGAGGAAGGAGCAGAGTCCTCCAGCAGAGCAGAGTATTTCAGGAGAGGAGAGTTATAGAGGAAGGAGCAGAGTCCTCCAGCAGTGCAGAGTATTTCAGGAGAGGAGAGTTATAGAGGAAGGAGCAGAGTCCTCCAGCAGAGTATTTCAGGAGAGGAGAGTTATAGAGGAAGGAGCAGAGTCCTCCAGGAGAGCAGAGTATTTCAGGAGAGGAGAGTTATAGAGGAAGGAGCAGAGTCCTCCAGCAGAGTATTTCAGGAGAGGAGAGTTATAGAGGAAGGAGCAGAGTCCTCCAGCAGTGCAGAGTATTTCAGGAGAGGAGAGTTATAGAGGAAGGAGCAGAGTCCTCCAGCAGTGCAGAGTATTTCAGGAGAGGAGAGTTATAGAGAAAGGAGCAGAGTCCTCCAGCAACGTATTTCAGGAGAGGAGAGTTATAGAGGAAGGAGCAGAGTCCTCCAGCAGTGCAGAGTATTTCAGGAGAGGAGGGTTATAGAGGAAGGAGCAGAGTCCTCCAGCAGTGCAGAGTATTTCAGGAGAGGAGAGTTATAGCGGAAGGAGCAGAGTCCTCCAGCAGAGCAGAGTATTTCAGGAGAGGAGAGTTATAGAGGAAGGAGCCGAGTCCTCCAGCAGAGCAGAGTATTTCAGGAGAGGAGGGTTATAGAGGAAGGAGCAGAGTCCTCCAGCAGTGCAGAGTATTTCAGGAGAGGAGAGTTATAGAGGAAGGAGCAGAGTCCTCCAGCAACGTATTTCAGGAGAGGAGAGTTATAGAGGAAGGAGCAGAGTCCTCCAGCAGAGCAGAGTATTTCAGGAGAGGAGAGTTATAGAGGAAGGAGCAGAGTCCTCCAGCTGAGCAGAGTATTTCAGGAGAGGAGAGTTATAGAGGAAGGAGCAGAGTCCTCCAGCAGTGCAGAGTATTTCAGGAGAGGAGAGTTATAGAGGAAGGAGCAGAGTCCTCCAGCAGAGCAGAGTATATCAGGAGAGTTATGGAGGAAGGAGCAGAGTCCTCCAGCAGAGCAGAGTATTTCAGGAGAGGAGGGTTATAGAGGAAGGAGCAGAGTCCTCCAGCAGTGCAGAGTATTTCAGGAGAGGAGAGTTATAGAGGAAGGAGCAGAGTCCTCCAGCAACGTATTTCAGGAGAGGAGAGTTATAGAGGAAGGAGCAGAGTCCTCCAGCAGAGCAGAGTATTTCAGGAGAGGAGAGTTATAGAGGAAGGAGCAGAGTCCTCCAGCAGTGCAGAGTATTTCAGGAGAGGAGAGTTATAGAGGAAGGAGCCGAGTCCTCCAGCAGAGCAGAGTATTTCAGGAGAGGAGGGTTATAGAGGAAGGAGCAGAGTCCTCCAGCAACGTATTTCAGGAGAGGAGAGTTATAGAGGAAGGAGCAGAGTCCTCCAGCAGAGCAGAGTATATCAGGAGAGTTATGGAGGAAGGAGCAGAGTCCTCCAGCAGAGCAGAGTATTTCAGGAGAGGAGAGTTATAGAGGAAGGAGCAGAGTCCTCCAGCAGAGCAGAGTATTTCAGGAGAGGAGAGTTATATAGGAAGGAGCAGAGTCCTCCAGCAGTGCAGAGTATTTCAGGAGAGGAGAGTTATAGAGGAAGGAGCAAAATCCTCCAGCAGAGTATTTCAGGAGAGGAGAGTTATAGAGGAAGGAGCAGAGTCCTCCAGTAGAGCAGAGTATTTCAGGAGAGGAGAGTTATAGAGGAAGGAGCAGAGTCCTCCAGCAGAGCAGAGTATTTCAGGAGAGGAGAGTTATAGAGGAAGGAGCAGAGTCCTCCAGCAGTGCAGAGTATTTCAGGAGAGGAGAGTTATAGAGGAAGGAGCAGAGTCCTCCAGCAGAGCAGAGTATTTCAGGAGAGGAGAGTTATAGAGGAAGGAGCAGAGTCCTCCAGCAGAGCAGAGTATTTCAGGAGAGGAGAGTTATAGAGGAAGGAGCAGAGTCCTTCAGCAGAGCAGAGTATTTCAGGAGAGGAGAGTTATAGAGGAAGGAGCAGAGTCCTCCAGCAGAGCAGAGTATTTCAGGAGAGGAGAGTTATAGAGGAAGGAGCAGAGTCCTCCAGCAGTGCAGAGTATTTCAGGAGAGGAGAGTTAGAGAGGAAGGAGCAGAGTCCTCCAGCAGAGCAGAGTATTTCAGGAGAGGAGAGTTATAGAGGAAGGAGCAGAGTCCTCCAGCAGTGCAGAGTATTTCAGGAGAGGAGAGTTATAGAGGAAGGAGCAGAGTCCTCCAGCAGAGCAGAGTATTTCAGGAGAGGAGAGTTATAGAGGAAGGAGCAGAGTCCTCCAGCAGAGCAGAGTATTTCAGGAAAGGAGAGTTATAGAGGAAGGAGCAGAGTCCTCCAGCAGAGCAGAGTATTTCAGGAGTGGAGAGTTAGAGGAAGGAGCAGAGTCCTCCAGCTGAGCAGAGTATTTCAGGAGAGGAGAGTTATAGAGGAAGGAGCAGAGTCCTCCAGCAGTGCAGAGTATTTCAGGAGAGGAGAGTTATAGAGGAAGGAGCAGAGTCCTCCAGCAGAGCAGAGTATATCAGGAGAGTTATGGAGGAAGGAGCAGAGTCCTCCAGCAGAGCAGAGTATTTCAGGAGAGGAGAGTTATAGAGGAAGGAGCAGAGTCCTCCAGCAGAGCAGAGTATTTCAGGAGAGGAGAGTTATATAGGAAGGAGCAGAGTCCTCCAGCAGTGCAGAGTATTTCAGGAGAGGAGAGTTATAGAGGAAGGAGCAAAATCCTCCAGCAGAGTATTTCAGGAGAGGAGAGTTATAGAGGAAGGAGCAGAGTCCTCCAGTAGAGCAGAGTTATAGAGGAAGGAGCAGAGTCCTCCAGCAGAGCAGAGTATTTCAGGAGAGGAGAGTTATAGAGGAAGGAGCAGAGTCCTCCAGCAGTGCAGAGTATTTCAGGAGAGGAGAGTTATAGAGGAAGGAGCAGAGTCCTCCAGCAGAGCAGAGTATTTCAGGAGAGGAGAGTTATAGAGGAAGGAGCAGAGTCCTCCAGCAGAGCAGAGTATTTCAGGAGAGGAGAGTTATAGAGGAAGGAGCAGAGTCCTTCAGCAGAGCAGAGTATTTCAGGAGAGGAGAGTTATAGAGGAAGGAGCAGAGTCCTCCAGCAGAGCAGAGTATTTCAGGAGAGGAGAGTTATAGAGGAAGGAGCAGAGTCCTCCAGCAGTGCAGAGTATTTCAGGAGAGGAGAGTTATAGAGGAAGGAGCCGAGTCCTCCAGCAGAGCAGAGTATTTCAGGAGAGGAGGGTTATAGAGGAAGGAGCAGAGTCCTCCAGCAACGTATTTCAGGAGAGGAGAGTTATAGAGGAAGGAGCAGAGTCCTCCAGCAGAGCAGAGTATTTCAGGAGAGGAGAGTTATAGAGGAAGGAGCAGAGTCCTCCAGCAGAGCAGAGTATTTCAGGAGAGGAGAGTTATAGAGGAAGGAGCAGAGTCCTCCAGCAGAGCAGAGTATTTCAGGAGAGGAGAGTTATAGAGGAAGGAGCAGAGTCCTCCAGTAGAGCAGAGTATTTCAGGAGAGGAGAGTTATAGAGGAAGGAGCAGAGTCCTCCAGCAGAGCAGAGTATTTCAGGAGAGGAGAGTTATAGAGGAAGGAGCAGAGTCCTCCAGCAGTGCAGAGTATTTCAGGAGAGGAGAGTTATAGAGGAAGGAGCAGAGTCCTCCAGCAGAGCAGAGTATTTCAGGAGAGGAGAGTTATAGAGGAAGGAGCAGAGTCCTCCAGCAGAGCAGAGTATTTCAGGAGAGGAGAGTTATAGAGGAAGGAGCAGAGTCCTTCAGCAGAGCAGAGTATTTCAGGAGAGGAGAGTTATAGAGGAAGGAGCAGAGTCCTCCAGCAGAGCAGAGTATTTCAGGAGAGGAGAGTTATAGAGGAAGGAGCAGAGTCCTCCAGCGGTGCAGAGTATTTCAGGAGAGGAGAGTTATAGAGGAAGGAGCCGAGTCCTCCAGCAGAGCAGAGTATTTCAGGAGAGGAGGGTTATAGAGGAAGGAGCAGAGTCCTCCAGCAACGTATTTCAGGAGAGGAGGGTTATAGAGGAAGGAGCAGAGTCCTCCAGCAGGGCAGAGTATTTCAGGAGAGGAGAGTTATAGAGGAAGGAGCAGAGTATTTCAGGAGAGGAGAGTTATAGAGGAAGGAGCAGAGTCCTCCAGCAGAGCAGAGTATATCAGGAGAGTTATGGAGGAAGGAGCAGAGTCCTCCAGCAGAGCAGAGTATTTCAGGAGAGGAGAGTTATATAGGAAGGAGCAGTGTCCTCCAGCAGAGCAGAGTATATCAGGAGAGTTATGGAGGAAGGAGCAGAGTCCTCCAGCAGAGCAGAGTATTTCAGGAGAGGAGAGTTATAGAGGAAGGAGCAAAATCCTCCAGCAGAGTATTTCAGGAGAGGAGAGTTATAGAGGAAGGAGCAGAGTCCTCCAGTAGAGCAGAGTATTTCAGGAGAGGAGAGTTATAGAGGAAGGAGCAGAGTCCTCCAGCAGAGCAGAGTATTTCAGGAGAGGAGAGTTATAGAGGAAGGAGCAGAGTCCTCCAGCAGAGCAGAGTATTTCAGGAGAGGAGAGTTATAGAGGAAGGAGCAGAGTCCTTCAGCAGAGCAGAGTATTTCAGGAGAGGAGAGTTATAGAGGAAGGAGCAGAGTCCTCCAGCAGAGCAGAGTATTTCAGGAGAGGAGAGTTATAGAGGAAGGAGCAGAGTCCTTCAGCAGAGCAGAGTATTTCAGGAGAGGAGAGTTATAGAGGAAGGAGCAGAGTCCTCCAGCAGAGCAGAGTATTTCAGGAGAGGAGAGTTATAGAGGAAGGAGCAGAGTCCTCCAGCAGTGCAGAGTATTTCAGGAGAGGAGAGTTATAGAGGAAGGAGCAGAGTCCTCCAGCAGAGCAGAGTATTTCAGGAGAGGAGAGTTATAGAGGAAGGAGCAGAGTCCTCCAGCAGTGCAGAGTATTTCAGGAGAGGAGAGTTATAGAGGAAGGAGCAGAGTCCTCCAGCAGAGCAGAGTATTTCAGGAGAGGAGAGTTATAGAGGAAGGAGCAGAGTCCTCCAGCAGAGCAGAGTATTTCAGGAAAGGAGAGTTATAGAGGAAGGAGCAGAGTCCTCCAGCAGAGCAGAGTATTTCAGGAGTGGAGAGTTATAGAGGAAGGAGCAGAGTCCTCCAGCTGAGCAGAGTATTTCAGGAGAGGAGAGTTATAGAGGAAGGAGCAGAGTCCTCCAGCAGTGCAGAGTATTTCAGGAGAGGAGAGTTATAGAGGAAGGAGCAGAGTCCTCCAGCAGAGCAGAGTATATCAGGAGAGTTATGGAGGAAGGAGCAGAGTCCTCCAGCAGAGCAGAGTATTTCAGGAGAGGAGAGTTATAGAGGAAGGAGCAGAGTCCTCCAGCAGAGCAGAGTATTTCAGGAGAGGAGAGTTATATAGGAAGGAGCAGAGTCCTCCAGCAGAGCAGAGTATTTCAGGAGAGGAGAGTTATAGAGGAAGGAGCAAAATCCTCCAGCAGAGTATTTCAGGAGAGGAGAGTTATAGAGGAAGGAGCAGAGCAGAGTATTTCAGGAGAGGAGAGTTATAGAGGAAGGAGCAGAGTCCTCCAGCAGAGCAGAGTATTTCAGGAGAGGAGAGTTATAGAGGAAGGAGCAGAGTCCTCCAGCAGTGCAGAGTATTTCAGGAGAGGAGAGTTATAGAGGAAGGAGCAGAGTCCTCCAGCAGAGCAGAGTATTTCAGGAGAGGAGAGTTATAGAGGAAGGAGCAGAGTCCTCCAGCAGAGCAGAGTATTTCAGGAGAGGAGAGTTATAGAGGAAGGAGCAGAGTCCTTCAGCAGAGCAGAGTATTTCAGGAGAGGAGAGTTATAGAGGAAGGAGCAGAGTCCTCCAGCAGAGCAGAGTATTTCAGGAGAGGAGAGTTATAGAGGAAGGAGCAGAGTCCTCCAGCAGTGCAGAGTATTTCAGGAGAGGAGAGTTATAGAGGAAGGAGCCGAGTCCTCCAGCAGAGCAGAGTATTTCAGGAGAGGAGGGTTATAGAGGAAGGAGCAGAGTCCTCCAGCAACGTATTTCAGGAGAGGAGGGTTATAGAGGAAGGAGCAGAGTCCTCCAGCAGGGCAGAGTATTTCAGGAGAGGAGAGTTATAGAGGAAGGAGCAGAGTATTTCAGGAGAGGAGAGTTATAGAGGAAGGAGCAGAGTCCTCCAGCAGAGCAGAGTATATCAGGAGAGTTATGGAGGAAGGAGCAGAGTCCTCCAGCAGAGCAGAGTATTTCAGGAGAGGAGAGTTATATAGGAAGGAGCAAAATCCTCCAGCAGAGTATTTCAGGAGAGGAGAGTTATAGAGGAAGGAGCAGAGTCCTCCAGTAGAGCAGAGTATTTCAGGAGAGGAGAGTTATAGAGGAAGGAGCAGAGTCCTCCAGCAGAGCAGAGTATTTCAGGAGAGGAGAGTTATAGAGGAAGGAGCAGAGTCCTCCAGCAGTGCAGAGTATTTCAGGAGAGGAGAGTTATAGAGGAAGGAGCAGAGTCCTCCAGCAGAGCAGAGTATTTCAGGAGAGGAGAGTTATAGAGGAAGGAGCAGAGTCCTCCAGCAGAGCAGAGTATTTCAGGAGAGGAGAGTTATAGAGGAAGGAGCAGAGTCCTTCAGCAGAGCAGAGTATTTCAGGAGAGGAGAGTTATAGAGGAAGGAGCAGAGTCCTCCAGCAGAGCAGAGTATTTCAGGAGAGGAGAGTTATAGAGGAAGGAGCAGAGTCCTCCAGCAGTGCAGAGTATTTCAGGAGAGGAGAGTTATAGAGGAAGGAGCAGAGTCCTCCAGCAGAGCAGAGTATTTCAGGAGAGGAGAGTTATAGAGGAAGGAGCAGAGTCCTCCAGCAGTGCAGAGTATTTCAGGAGAGGAGAGTTATAGAGGAAGGAGCAGAGTCCTCCAGCAGAGCAGAGTATTTCAGGAGAGGAGAGTTATAGAGGAAGGAGCAGAGTCCTCCAGCAGAGCAGAGTATTTCAGGAAAGGAGAGTTATAGAGGAAGGAGCAGAGTCCTCCAGCAGAGCAGAGTATTTCAGGAGTGGAGAGTTATAGAGGAAGGAGCAGAGTCCTCCAGCTGAGCAGAGTATTTCAGGAGAGGAGAGTTATAGAGGAAGGAGCAGAGTCCTCCAGCAGAGCAGAGTATATCAGGAGAGTTATGGAGGAAGGAGCAGAGTCCTCCAGCAGAGCAGAGTATTTCAGGAGAGGAGAGTTATAGAGGAAGGAGCAGAGTCCTCCAGCAGAGCAGAGTATTTCAGGAAAGGAGAGTTATAGAGGAAGGAGCAGAGTCCTCCAGCAGAGCAGAGTATTTCAGGAGTGGAGAGTTATAGAGGAAGGAGCAGAGTCCTCCAGCTGAGCAGAGTATTTCAGGAGAGGAGAGTTATAGAGGAAGGAGCAGAGTCCTCCAGCAGTGCAGAGTATTTCAGGAGAGGAGAGTTATAGAGGAAGGAGCAGAGTCCTCCAGCAGAGCAGAGTATATCAGGAGAGTTATGGAGGAAGGAGCAGAGTCCTCCAGCAGAGCAGAGTATTTCAGGAGAGGAGAGTTATAGAGGAAGGAGCAGAGTCCTCCAGCAGAGCAGAGTATTTCAGGAGAGGAGAGTTATAGAGGAAGGAGCAAAATCCTCCAGCAGAGTATTTCAGGAGAGGAGAGTTATAGAGGAAGGAGCAGAGTCCTCCAGTAGAGCAGAGTATTTCAGGAGAGGAGAGTTATAGAGGAAGGAGCAGAGTCCTCCAGCAGAGCAGAGTATTTCAGGAGAGGAGAGTTATAGAGGAAGGAGCAGAGTCCTCCAGCAGTGCAGAGTATTTCAGGAGAGGAGAGTTATAGAGGAAGGAGCAGAGTCCTCCAGCAGAGCAGAGTATTTCAGGAGAGGAGAGTTATAGAGGAAGGAGCAGAGTCCTCCAGCAGAGCAGAGTATTTCAGGAGAGGAGAGTTATAGAGGAAGGAGCAGAGTCCTTCAGCAGAGCAGAGTATTTCAGGAGAGGAGAGTTATAGAGGAAGGAGCAGAGTCCTCCAGCAGAGCAGAGTATTTCAGGAGAGGAGAGTTATAGAGGAAGGAGCAGAGTCCTCCAGCAGTGCAGAGTATTTCAGGAGAGGAGAGTTATAGAGGAAGGAGCCGAGTCCTCCAGCAGAGCAGAGTATTTCAGGAGAGGAGGGTTATAGAGGAAGGAGCAGAGTCCTCCAGCAACGTATTTCAGGAGAGGAGAGTTATAGAGGAAGGAGCAGAGTCCTCCAGCAACGTATTTCAGGAGAGGAGGGTTATAGAGGAAGGAGCAGAGTCCTCCAGCAGGGCAGAGTATTTCAGGAGAGGAGAGTTATAGAGGAAGGAGCAGAGTATTTCAGGAGAGGAGAGTTATAGAGGAAGGAGCAGAGTCCTCCAGCAGAGCAGAGTATATCAGGAGAGTTATGGAGGAAGGAGCAGAGTCCTCCAGCAGAGCAGAGTATTTCAGGAGAGGAGAGTTATATAGGAAGGAGCAGTGTCCTCCAGCAGTGCAGAGTATTTCAGGAGAGGAGAGTTATAGAGGAAGGAGCAAAATCCTCCAGCAGAGTATTTCAGGAGAGGAGAGTTATAGAGGAAGGAGCAGAGTCCTCCAGTAGAGCAGAGTATTTCAGGAGAGGAGAGTTATAGAGGAAGGAGCAGAGTCCTCCAGCAGAGCAGAGTATTTCAGGAGAGGAGAGTTATAGAGGAAGGAGCAGAGTCCTCCAGCAGTGCAGAGTATTTCAGGAGAGGAGAGTTATAGAGGAAGGAGCAGAGTCCTCCAGCAGAGCAGAGTATTTCAGGAGAGGAGAGTTATAGAGGAAGGAGCAGAGTCCTTCAGCAGAGCAGAGTATTTCAGGAGAGGAGAGTTATAGAGGAAGGAGCAGAGTCCTCCAGCAGAGCAGAGTATTTCAGGAGAGGAGAGTTATAGAGGAAGGAGCAGAGTCCTTCAGCAGAGCAGAGTATTTCAGGAGAGGAGAGTTATAGAGGAAGGAGCAGAGTCCTCCAGCAGAGCAGAGTATTTCAGGAGAGGAGAGTTATAGAGGAAGGAGCAGAGTCCTCCAGCAGTGCAGAGTATTTCAGGAGAGGAGAGTTATAGAGGAAGGTGCAGAGTCCTCCAGCAGAGCAGAGTATTTCAGGAGAGGAGAGTTATAGAGGAAGGAGCAGAGTCCTCCAGCAGTGCAGAGTATTTCAGGAGAGGAGAGTTATAGAGGAAGGAGCAGAGTCCTCCAGCAGAGCAGAGTATTTCAGGAAAGGAGAGTTATAGAGGAAGGAGCAGAGTCCTCCAGCAGAGCAGAGTATTTCAGGAGTGGAGAGTTATAGAGGAAGGAGCAGAGTCCTCCAGCAGAGCAGAGTATTTCAGGAGAGGAGAGTTATAGAGGAAGGAGCAGAGTCCTCCAGCAGTGCAGAGTATTTCAGGAGAGGAGGGTTATAGAGGAAGGAGCAGATTGTATCACGTATGACCAGATTGTATCACGTATGACCAGATTGTATCACGTATGATCAGATTGTATCACGTATGACCAGATTGTATCACGTATGACCAGATTGTATCACGTCAGACCAGATTGTATCACGTATGATCAGATTGTATCACGTATGACCAGATTGTATCACGTATGATCAGATTGTATCACGTATGACCAGATTGTATCACGTATGATCAGATTGTATCACGTATGACCAGATTGTATCACGTCAGACCAGATTGTATCACGTATAATCAGATTGTATCACGTATAATCAGATTGTATCACGTATAATCAGATTGTATCACGTCAGACCAGATTGTATCACGTATGACCAGATTGTATCACGTATGATCAGATTGTATCACGTATGACCAGATTGTATCACGTCAGACCAGATTGTATCACGTATAATCAGATTGTATCACGTATAATCAGATTGTATCACGTATAATCAGATTGTATCACGTCAGACCAGATTGTATCACGTATGATCAGATTGTATCACGTATGACCAGATTGTATCACGTATGATCAGATTGTATCACGTATGATCAGATTGTATCACGTCAGACCAGATTGTATCACGTCAGACCAGATTGTATCACGTATAATCAGATTGTATCACGTCAGACCAGATTGTATCACGTCAGACCAGATTGTATCACGTATGATCAGATTGTATCACGTATGACCAGATTGTATCACGTATGACCAGATTGTATCACGTATGACCAGATTGTATCACGTATGACCAGATTGTATCACGTATGATCAGATTGTATCACGTATGATCAGATTGTATCACGTATGACCAGATTGTATCACGTCAGACCAGATTGTATCACGTATGACCAGATTGTATCACGTCAGACCAGATTGTATCACGTCAGACCAGATTGTATCACGTATGATCAGATTGTATCACGTATGATCAGATTGTATCACGTATGACCAGATTGTATCACGTCAGACCAGATTGTATCACGTCAGACCAGATTGTATCGCGTATGATCAGATTGTATCGCGTATGATCAGATTGTATCGCGTATGACCAGATTGTATCACGTCAGACCAGATTGTATCACGTATGACCAGATTGTATCACGTCAGACCAGATTGTATCACGTCAGACCAGATTGTATCACGTATGACCAGATTGTATCATGTATGACCAGATTGTATCACGTCAGATTGTATCACGTATGACCAGATTGTATCACGTATGATCAGATTGTATCATGTCAGATTGTATCACGTATGACCAGATTGTATCACGTATGACCAGATTGTATCACGTATGATCAGATTGTATCACGTATGACCAGATTGTATCACGTATGACCAGATTGTATCACGTCAGACCAGATTGTATCACGTCAGACCAGATTGTATCACGTATGATCAGATTGTATCACGTATGATCAGATTGTATCACGTATGATCAGATTGTATCACGTATGACCAGATTGTATCACGTATGATCAGATTGTATCACGTATGACCAGATTGTATCACGTATGACCAGATTGTATCATGTATGACCAGATTGTATCACGTCAGACCAGATTGTATCATGTATGACCAGATTGTATCACGTATGACCAGATTGTATCACGTATGACCAGATTGTATCATGTATGACCAGATTGTATCACGTCAGACCAGATTGTATCACGTATGATCAGATTGTATCACGTATGACCAGATTGTATCACGTCAGACCAGATTGTATCACGTATAATCAGATTGTATCACGTATAATCAGATTGTATCACGTATGATCAGATTGTATCACGTATGACCAGATTGTATCACGTATGACCAGATTTTATCACGTATGATCAGATTTTATCACGTATGACCAGATTGTATCACGTATGACCAGATTGTATCGCGTATGATCAGATTGTATCGCGTATGACCAGATTGTATCATGTATGACCAGATTGTATCACGTCAGATTGTATCACGTATGACCAGATTGTATCACGTATGACCAGATTGTATCACGTCAGATTGTATCACGTATGACCAGATTGTATCACGTATGACCAGATTGTATCACGTATGACCAGATTGTATCACGTATGACCAGATTGTATCACGTATGACCAGATTGTATCACGTATGACCAGATTGTATCATGTATGACCAGATTGTATCACGTATGACCAGATTGTATCACGTATGACCAGATTGTATCACGTATGACCAGATTGTATCACGTATGATCAGATTGTATCACGTCAGATTGTATCACGTATGACCAGATTGTATCACGTATGACCAGATTGTATCACGTATGATCAGATTGTATCACGTATGACCAGATTGTATCACCAGATTGTATCACGTATGACCAGATTGTATCACGTATGACCAGATTGTATCACGTATGATCAGATTGTATCACGTATGACCAGATTGTATCACGTCAGATTGTATCACGTATGACCAGATTGTATCACGTATGACCAGATTGTATCATGTATGACCAGATTGTATCGCGTATTATCAGATTGTATCGCGTATGATCAGATTGTATCGCTTATGACCAGATTGTATCGCGTATGACCAGATTGTATCGCGTATGATCAGATTGTATCACGTATGACCAGATTGTATCACGTATGACCAGATTGTATCACGTCAGATTGTATCACGTATGACCAGATTGTATCACGTCAGATTGTATCACGTATGACCAGATTTTATCACGTATGATCAGATTGTATCATGTATGATCAGATTGTATCACGTCAGATTGTATCACGTATGACCAGATTGTATCACGTATGACCAGATTGTATCACGTATGACCAGATTGTATCACGTATGACCAGATTGTATCACGTATGATCAGATTGTATCACGTATGATCAGATTGTATCACGTATGACCAGATTGTATCACGTATGACCAGATTGTATCACGTATGACCAGATTGTATCACGTATGACCAGATTGTATCACGTATGACCAGATTGTATCACGTATGATCAGATTGTATCACGTATGACCAGATTGTATCACGTATGATCAGATTGTATCACGTATGACCAGATTGTATCACGTATGACCAGATTGTATCACGTATGATCAGATTGTATCACGTATGACCAGATTGTATCACGTATGATCAGATTGTATCACGTCAGACCAGATTGTATCACGTATGACCAGATTGTATCACGTATGACCAGATTGTATCACGTATGACCAGATTGTATCACGTATGACCAGATTGTATCACGTATGATCAGATTGTATCACGTCAGACCAGATTGTATCACGTATGATCAGATTGTATCACGTATGACCAGATTGTATCACGTCAGACCAGATTGTATCACGTATGACCAGATTGTATCACGTATGACCAGATTGTATCACGTATGATCAGATTGTATCACGTATGACCAGATTGTATCACGTATGATCAGATTGTATCACGTCAGACCAGATTGTATCACGTATGATCAGATTGTATCACGTCAGACCAGATTGTATCACGTATGATCAGATTGTATCACGTATGACCAGATTGTATCACGTATGACCAGATTGTATCACGTATGATCAGATTGTATCACGTATGATCAGATTGTATCACGTATGACCAGATTGTATCACGTCAGACCAGATTGTATCACGTCAGACCAGATTGTATCACGTATAATCAGATTGTATCACGTATGACCAGATTGTATCACGTATGACCAGATTGTATCACGTATGACCAGATTGTATCACGTATGACCAGATTGTATCACGTCAGACCAGATTGTATCACGTATGACCAGATTGTATCACGTCAGACCAGATTGTATCACGTCAGACCAGATTGTATCACGTCAGACCAGATTGTATCACGTATGACCAGATTGTATCACGTCAGACCAGATTGTATCACGTCAGACCAGATTGTATCACGTCAGACCAGATTGTATCACGTATGATCAGATTGTATCACGTATGATCAGATTGTATCACGTATGATCAGATTGTATCACGTATGACCAGATTGTATCACGTATGATCAGATTGTATCACGTATGACCAGATTGTATCACGTATGACCAGATTGTATCACGTATGATCAGATTGTATCACGTATGATCAGATTGTATCACGTATGACCAGATTGTATCACGTCAGATTGTATCACGTATGACCAGATTGTATCACGTATGACCAGATTGTATCACGTATGACCAGATTGTATCACGTATGACCAGATTGTATCACGTCAGATTGTATCACGTATGACCAGATTGTATCACGTATGATCAGATTGTATCACGTATGACCAGATTGTATCACGTATGACCAGATTGTATCACGTATGACCAGATTGTATCACGTCAGATTGTATCACGTATGACCAGATTGTATCACGTCAGATTGTATCACGTATGACCAGATTGTATCACGTATGATCAGATTGTATCACGTATGATCAGATTGTATCACGTCAGATTGTATCACGTCAGATTGTATCATGTATGACCAGATTGTATCACGTATGACCAGATTGTATCACGTATGACCAGATTGTATCACGTATGACCAGATTGTATCACGTATGACCAGATTGTATCACGTATGATCAGATTGTATCACGTATGATCAGATTGTATCACGTCAGATTGTATCGCGTATGACCAGATTGTATCGCGTCAGACCAGATTGTATCACGTCAGACCAGATTGTATCACGTATGACCAGATTGTATCATGTATGATCAGATTGTATCACGTCAGATTGTATCACGTATGACCAGATTGTATCGCGTATGACCAGATTGTATCGCGTATGATCAGATTGTATCACGTATGATCAGATTGTATCGCGTATGACCAGATTGTATCACGTATGACCAGATTGTATCACGTATGATCAGATTGTATCACGTATGACCAGATTGTATCACGTATGACCAGATTGTATCACGTATGACCAGATTGTATCACGTCAGATTGTATCACGTATGACCAGATTGTATCACGTATGACCAGATTGTATCACGTATGACCAGATTGTATCACGTCAGATTGTATCACGTATGACCAGATTGTATCACGTATGACCAGATTGTATCACGTATGACCAGATTGTATCACGTATGACCAGATTGTATCACGTATGACCAGATTGTATCACGTATGACCAGATTGTATCACGTATGACCAGATTGTATCACGTATGATCAGATTGTATCACGTCAGATTGTATCACGTATGACCAGATTGTATCACGTATGACCAGATTGTATCACGTCAGATTGTATCAGGTATGACCAGATTGTATCACGTATGACCAGATTGTATCACGTATGACCAGATTGTATCACGTATGACCAGATTGTATCACGTATGACCAGATTGTATCACGTATGATCAGATTGTATCACGTATGACCAGATTGTATCACGTGTGACCAGATTGTATCACGTGTGACCAGATTGTATCATGTGTGACCAGATTGTATCACGTCAGATTGTATCACGTATGACCAGATTTTATCACGTATGACCAGATTGTATCACGTATGACCAGATTGTATCACGTGTGACCAGATTGTATCACGTGTGACCAGATTGTATCACGTGTGACCAGATTGTATCACGTGTGACCAGATTGTATCACGTGTGACCAGATTGTATCATGTATGACCAGATTGTATCACGTCAGATTGTATCACGTATGACCAGATTGTATCACGTATGACCAGATTGTATCATGTATGACCAGATTGTATCACGTATGATCAGATTGTATCACGTATGACCAGATTGTATCACGTATGACCAGATTGTATCACGTATGACCAGATTGTATCACGTATGACCAGATTGTATCACATATGACCAGATTGTATCACGTGTGACCAGACTGTATCGCGTATGATCAGATTGTATCGCGTATGATCAGATTGTATCGCGTATGATCAGATTGTATCATGTATGATCAGATTGTATCACGTCAGATTGTATCGCGTATGACCAGATTTTATCACGTATGATCAGATTGTATCATGTATGATCAGATTGTATCACGTCAGATTGTATCACGTGTGACCAGATTGTATCACGTGTGATCAGATTGTATCACGTATGACCAGATTGTATCATGTATGACCAGATTGTATTACGTATGACCAGATTGTATCACGTGTGATCAGATTGTATCACGTGTGATCAGATTGTATCACGTATGACCAGATTGTATCATGTATGATCAGATTGTATCACGTCAGATTGTATCGCGTATGACCAGATTTTATCACGTATGATCAGATTGTATCATGTATGATCAGATTGTATCACGTCAGATTGTATCACGTGTGACCAGATTGTATCACGTGTGATCAGATTGTATCACGTATGACCAGATTGTATCATGTATGACCAGATTGTATTACGTATGACCAGATTGTATCACGTGTGATCAGATTGTATCACGTGTGATCAGATTGTATCACGTATGACCAGATTGTATCACGTGTGATCAGATTGTATCACGTATGACCAGATTGTATCATGTATGACCAGATTGTATCACGTATGATCAGATTGTATCACGTATGATCAGATTGTATCACGTCAGATTGTATCAGGTATGACCAGATTGTATCACGTATGACCAGATTGTATCACGTATGATCAGATTGTATCATGTATGACCAGATTGTATCACGTCAGATTGTATCACGTATGATCAGATTGTATCATGTATGATCAGATTGTATCACGTCAGATTGTATCACGTGTGACCAGATTGTATCACGTGTGACCAGATTGTATCACGTATGACCAGATTGTATCACGTATGATCAGATTGTATCACGTATGACCAGATTGTATCACGTATGACCAGATTGTATCACGTATGACCAGATTGTATCACGTATGAGCAGATTGTATCACGTATGACCAGATTTTTTCACGTATGACCAGATTTTTTCACGTATGACCAGATTGTATCACGTATGGTCAGATTGTATCACGTATGACCAGATTGTATCACGTCAGATTGTATCACGTATGACCAGATTGTATCACGTATGATCAGATTGTATCACGTATGACCAGATTGTATCACGTATGATCAGATTGTATCACGTATGATCAGATTGTATCACGTATGACCAGATTGTATCACGTATGACCAGATTGTATCATGTATGATCAGATTGTATCACGTCAGATTGTATCATGTATGACTAGATTTTATCACGTATGATCAGATTGTATCACGTCAGATTGTATCACGTATGACCAGATTGTATCACGTCAGATTGTATCATGTATGACTAGATTTTATCATGTATGATCAGATTGTATCACGTCAGATTGTATCACGTATGGCCAGATTGTATCACGCATGATCAGATTGTATCACGTCTGACCAGATTGTATCACGTATGACCAGATTGTATCATGTATGACCAGATTGTATCACGTATGACCAGATTGTATCACGTCAGATTGTATCACGTATGACCAGATTGTATCACGTATGACCAGATTGTATCACGTCAGATTGTATCATGTATGACCAGATTGTATCACGTCAGATTGTATCACGTATGACCAGATTGTATCACGTATGACCAGATTGTATCACGTATGACCAGATTGTATCACGTCAGATTGTATCACGTATGACCAGATTGTATCACGTCAGATTGTATCACGTATGACCAGATTGTATCACGTCAGATTGTATCACGTATGACCAGATTGTATCACGTATGATCAGATTGTATCATGTATGATCAGATTGTATCACGTCAGATTGTATCATGTATGACCAGATTGTATCACGTATGACCAGATTGTATCACGTCAGATTGTATCACGTATGACCAGATTGTATCACGTCAGATTGTATCACGTATGACCAGATTGTATCACGTATGACCAGATTGTATCATGTATGATCAGATTGTATCACGTATGATCAGATTGTATCACGTCAGATTGTATCGCGTATGACCAGATTGTATAGCGTCAGACCAGATTGTATCACGTCAGACCAGATTGTATCACGTATGACCAGATTGTATCATGTATGATCAGATTGTATCACGTCAGATTGTATCATGTATGATCAGATTGTATCATGTATGATCAGATTGTATCATGTATGATCAGATTGTATCACGTCAGATTGTATCATGTATGATCAGATTGTATCATGTATGATCAGATTGTATCATGTATGATCAGATTGTATCACGTCAGATTGTATCGCGTATGATCAGATTGTATCGCGTATGACCAGATTGTATCGCGTATGACCAGATTGTATCGCGTATGACCAGATTGTATCACGTATGACCAGATTGTATCACGTATGACCAGATTGTATCACGTATGACCAGATTGTATCACGTATGATCAGATTGTATCATGTATGACCAGATTGTATCACGTCAGATTGTATCACGTATGACCAGATTGTATCATGTATGATCAGATTGTATCACGTCAGATTGTATCACGTATGACCAGATTGTATCACGTATGATCAGATTGTATCACGTCAGATTGTATCACGTATGACCAGATTGTATCACGTATGACCAGATTGTATCACGTATGACCAGATTGTATCACGTATGACCAGATTGTATCACGTATGACCAGATTGTATCACGTATGACCAGATTGTATCACGTATGATCAGATTGTATCATGTATGACCAGATTGTATCACGTCAGATTGTATCACGTATGACCAGATTGTATCACGTATGATCAGATTGTATCACGTCAGATTGTATCACGTATGACCAGATTGTATCAGGTATGACCAGATTGTATCACGTATGACCAGATTGTATCACGTATGATTGTATCACGTATGACCAGATTGTATCACGTATGATCAGATTGTATCACGTATGACCAGATTGTATCACGTGTGACCAGATTGTATCACGTGTGACCAGATTGTATCACGTGTGACCAGATTGTATCGCGTATGATCAGATTGTATCACGTATGACCAGATTGTATCACGTCAGATTGTATCACGTATGACCAGATTGTATCACGTATGATCAGATTGTATCACGTATGACCAGATTGTATCACGTATGATCAGATTGTATCACGTATGACCAGATTGTATCACGTATGACCAGATTGTATCTTGTATCACGTCAGATTGTATCACGTATGATCAGATTGTATCACGTATGACCAGATTGTATCGCGTCAGACCAGATTGTATCACGTATGACCAGATTGTATCACGTATGACCAGATTGTATCTTGTATCACGTCAGATTGTATCACGTATGATCAGATTGTATCACGTATGACCAGATTGTATCACGTATGACCAGATTGTATCACGTATGATCAGATTGTATCATGTATGATCAGATTGTATCACGTATGATTGTATCACGTATGACCAGATTGTATCACGTATGATCAGATTGTATCACGTATGACCAGATTGTATCACGTGTGACCAGATTGTATCACGTGTGACCAGATTGTATCACGTGTGACCAGATTGTATCGCGTATGATCAGATTGTATCACGTATGACCAGATTGTATCACGTCAGATTGTATCACGTATGACCAGATTGTATCACGTATGACCAGATTGTATCACGTATGACCAGATTGTATCACGTATGACCAGATTGTATCACGTATGACCAGATTGTATCACGTATGACCAGATTGTATCATGTATGACCAGATTGTATCATGTATGACCAGATTGTATCACGTATGACCAGATTGTATCTTGTATCACGTCAGATTGTATCACGTATGATCAGATTGTATCACGTATGACCAGATTGTATCACGTATGACCAGATTGTATCACGTATGATCAGATTGTATCATGTATGATCAGATTGTATCACGTCAGATTGTATCACGTATGACCAGATTTTATCACGTATGATCAGATTGTATCACGTCAGATTGTATCAGGTATGACCAGATTGTATCACGTATGACCAGATTGTATCACGTATGATTGTATCACGTATGACCAGATTGTATCACGTATGATCAGATTGTATCACGTGTGACCAGATTGTATCACGTGTGACCAGATTGTATCACGTGTGACCAGATTGTATCACGTGTGACCAGATTGTATCGCGTATGATCAGATTGTATCACGTATGACCAGATTGTATCACGTCAGATTGTATCACGTATGACCAGATTTTATCACGTATGATCAGATTGTATCACGTCAGATTGTATCAGGTATGACCAGATTGTATCACGTATGACCAGATTGTATCACGTATGATCAGATTGTATCACGTATGACCAGATTGTATCACGTATGACCAGATTGTATCACGTATGACCAGATTGTATCATGTATGATCAGATTGTATCACGTATGACCAGATTGTATCACGTATGATCAGATTGTATCACGTCAGATTGTATCGCGTATGACCAGATTTTATCACGTATGATCAGATTGTATCATGTATGATCAGATTGTATCACGTCAGATTGTATCACGTGTGACCAGATTGTATCACGTGTGATCAGATTGTATCACGTATGACCAGATTGTATCATGTATGACCAGATTGTATTACGTATGACCAGATTGTATCACGTGTGATCAGATTGTATCACGTGTGATCAGATTGTATCACGTATGACCAGATTGTATCATGTATGATCAGATTGTATCACGTCAGATTGTATCGCGTATGACCAGATTTTATCACGTATGATCAGATTGTATCATGTATGATCAGATTGTATCACGTCAGATTGTATCACGTGTGACCAGATTGTATCACGTGTGATCAGATTGTATCACGTATGACCAGATTGTATCATGTATGACCAGATTGTATTACGTATGACCAGATTGTATCACGTGTGATCAGATTGTATCACGTGTGATCAGATTGTATCACGTATGACCAGATTGTATCACGTGTGATCAGATTGTATCATGTATGACCAGATTGTATCACGTATGATCAGATTGTATCACGTATGATCAGATTGTATCACGTCAGATTGTATCAGGTATGACCAGATTGTATCACGTATGACCAGATTGTATCACGTATGATCAGATTGTATCATGTATGACCAGATTGTATCACGTCAGATTGTATCACGTATGACCAGATTTTATCACGTATGATCAGATTGTATCATGTATGATCAGATTGTATCACGTCAGATTGTATCACGTGTGACCAGATTGTATCACGTATGACCAGATTGTATCACGTATGATCAGATTGTATCACGTATGACCAGATTGTATCACGTATGACCAGATTGTATCACGTATGACCAGATTGTATCACGTATGAGCAGATTGTATCACGTATGACCAGATTTTTTCACGTATGACCAGATTTTTTCACGTATGACCAGATTGTATCACGTATGGTCAGATTGTATCACGTATGACCAGATTGTATCACGTCAGATTGTATCACGTATGACCAGATTGTATCACGTATGATCAGATTGTATCACGTATGACCAGATTGTATCACGTATGATCAGATTGTATCACGTATGATCAGATTGTATCACGTATGACCAGATTGTATCACGTATGACCAGATTGTATCATGTATGATCAGATTGTATCACGTCAGATTGTATCATGTATGACTAGATTTTATCACGTATGATCAGATTGTATCACGTCAGATTGTATCACGTATGACCAGATTGTATCACGTCAGATTGTATCATGTATGACTAGATTTTATCATGTATGATCAGATTGTATCACGTCAGATTGTATCACGTATGGCCAGATTGTATCACGCATGATCAGATTGTATCACGTCTGACCAGATTGTATCACGTATGACCAGATTGTATCATGTATGACCAGATTGTATCACGTATGACCAGATTGTATCACGTCAGATTGTATCACGTATGACCAGATTGTATCACGTATGACCAGATTGTATCACGTCAGATTGTATCATGTATGACCAGATTGTATCACGTCAGATTGTATCACGTATGACCAGATTGTATCACGTATGACCAGATTGTATCACGTATGACCAGATTGTATCACGTCAGATTGTATCACGTATGACCAGATTGTATCACGTCAGATTGTATCACGTATGACCAGATTGTATCACGTCAGATTGTATCACGTATGACCAGATTGTATCACGTATGATCAGATTGTATCATGTATGATCAGATTGTATCACGTCAGATTGTATCATGTATGACCAGATTGTATCACGTATGACCAGATTGTATCACGTCAGATTGTATCACGTATGACCAGATTGTATCACGTCAGATTGTATCACGTATGACCAGATTGTATCACGTATGACCAGATTGTATCATGTATGATCAGATTGTATCACGTATGATCAGATTGTATCACGTCAGATTGTATCGCGTATGACCAGATTGTATAGCGTCAGACCAGATTGTATCACGTCAGACCAGATTGTATCACGTCAGACCAGATTGTATCACGTATGACCAGATTGTATCATGTATGATCAGATTGTATCATGTATGATCAGATTGTATCACGTCAGATTGTATCATGTATGATCAGATTGTATCATGTATGATCAGATTGTATCATGTATGATCAGATTGTATCACGTCAGATTGTATCATGTATGATCAGATTGTATCATGTATGATCAGATTGTATCATGTATGATCAGATTGTATCACGTCAGATTGTATCGCGTATGATCAGATTGTATCGCGTATGACCAGATTGTATCGCGTATGACCAGATTGTATCGCGTATGACCAGATTGTATCGCGTATGACCAGATTGTATCGCGTATGACCAGATTGTATCACGTATGACCAGATTGTATCACGTATGACCAGATTGTATCACGTATGACCAGATTGTATCACGTATGATCAGATTGTATCATGTATGACCAGATTGTATCACGTCAGATTGTATCACGTATGACCAGATTGTATCACGTATGATCAGATTGTATCACGTCAGATTGTATCACGTATGACCAGATTGTATCAGGTATGACCAGATTGTATCACGTATGACCAGATTGTATCACGTATGATTGTATCACGTATGACCAGATTGTATCACGTATGATCAGATTGTATCACGTATGACCAGATTGTATCACGTGTGACCAGATTGTATCACGTGTGACCAGATTGTATCGCGTGTGACCAGATTGTATCGCGTATGATCAGATTGTATCACGTATGATCAGATTGTATCACGTATGATCAGATTGTATCACGTATGACCAGATTGTATCACGTATGACCAGATTGTATCACGTATGACCAGATTGTATCACGTATGACCAGATTGTATCACGTATGATCAGATTGTATCACGTATGATCAGATTGTATCACGTATGACCAGATTGTATCACGTATGATCAGATTGTATCACGTATGACCAGATTGTATCACGTATGACCAGATTGTATCACGTATGATCAGATTGTATCACGTATGACCAGATTGTATCACGTATGATCAGATTGTATCACGTGTGACCAGATTGTATCACGTGTGACCAGATTGTATCACGTATGACCAGATTGTATCACGTCAGACCAGATTGTATCACGTATGACCAGATTGTATCACGTATGACCAGATTGTATCACGTATGACCAGATTGTATCACGTATGACCAGATTGTATCACGTATGATCAGATTGTATCACGTCAGACCAGATTGTATCACGTATGATCAGATTGTATCACGTATGATCAGATTGTATCACGTATGACCAGATTGTATCACGTATGATCAGATTGTATCACGTGTGACCAGATTGTATCACGTATGATCAGATTGTATCACGTATGACCAGATTGTATCACGTCAGACCAGATTGTATCACGTATGACCAGATTGTATCACGTATGACCAGATTGTATCACGTATGACCAGATTGTATCACGTATGACCAGATTGTATCACGTATGATCAGATTGTATCACGTCAGACCAGATTGTATCACGTATGATCAGATTGTATCACGTATGACCAGATTGTATCACGTCAGACCAGATTGTATCACGTATGACCAGATTGTATCACGTATGACCAGATTGTATCACGTATGATCAGATTGTATCACGTATGACCAGATTGTATCACGTATGATCAGATTGTATCACGTCAGACCAGATTGTATCACGTATGATCAGATTGTATCACGTCAGACCAGATTGTATCACGTATGATCAGATTGTATCACGTATGACCAGATTGTATCACGTATGACCAGATTGTATCACGTATGATCAGATTGTATCACGTATGATCAGATTGTATCACGTATGACCAGATTGTATCACGTCAGACCAGATTGTATCACGTCAGACCAGATTGTATCACGTATAATCAGATTGTATCACGTATGACCAGATTGTATCACGTATGACCAGATTGTATCACGTATGACCAGATTGTATCACGTATGACCAGATTGTATCACGTCAGACCAGATTGTATCACGTATGACCAGATTGTATCACGTCAGACCAGATTGTATCACGTCAGACCAGATTGTATCACGTATGACCAGATTGTATCACGTATGACCAGATTGTATCACGTCAGACCAGATTGTATCACGTCAGACCAGATTGTATCACGTCAGACCAGATTGTATCACGTCAGACCAGATTGTATCACGTATGATCAGATTGTATCACGTATGATCAGATTGTATCACGTATGATCAGATTGTATCACGTATGACCAGATTGTATCACGTATGATCAGATTGTATCACGTATGACCAGATTGTATCACGTATGACCAGATTGTATCACGTATGATCAGATTGTATCACGTATGATCAGATTGTATCACGTATGACCAGATTGTATCACGTCAGATTGTATCACGTATGACCAGATTGTATCACGTATGACCAGATTGTATCACGTATGACCAGATTGTATCACGTATGACCAGATTGTATCACGTCAGATTGTATCACGTATGACCAGATTGTATCACGTATGATCAGATTGTATCACGTATGACCAGATTGTATCACGTATGACCAGATTGTATCACGTATGACCAGATTGTATCACGTCAGATTGTATCACGTATGACCAGATTGTATCACGTCAGATTGTATCACGTATGACCAGATTGTATCACGTATGATCAGATTGTATCACGTATGATCAGATTGTATCACGTCAGATTGTATCACGTCAGATTGTATCATGTATGATCAGATTGTATCACGTATGACCAGATTGTATCACGTATGACCAGATTGTATCACGTATGACCAGATTGTATCACGTATGACCAGATTGTATCACGTATGATCAGATTGTATCACGTATGATCAGATTGTATCACGTCAGATTGTATCGCGTATGACCAGATTGTATCGCGTCAGACCAGATTGTATCACGTCAGACCAGATTGTATCACGTATGACCAGATTGTATCATGTATGATCAGATTGTATCACGTCAGATTGTATCACGTATGACCAGATTGTATCGCGTATGACCAGATTGTATCGCGTATGATCAGATTGTATCACGTATGATCAGATTGTATCGCGTATGACCAGATTGTATCACGTATGACCAGATTGTATCACGTATGATCAGATTGTATCACGTATGACCAGATTGTATCACGTATGACCAGATTGTATCACGTATGACCAGATTGTATCACGTCAGATTGTATCACGTATGACCAGATTGTATCACGTATGACCAGATTGTATCACGTATGACCAGATTGTATCACGTCAGATTGTATCACGTATGACCAGATTGTATCACGTATGACCAGATTGTATCACGTATGACCAGATTGTATCACGTATGACCAGATTGTATCACGTATGACCAGATTGTATCACGTATGATCAGATTGTATCACGTCAGATTGTATCACGTATGACCAGATTGTATCACGTATGACCAGATTGTATCACGTCAGATTGTATCAGGTATGACCAGATTGTATCACGTATGACCAGATTGTATCACGTATGACCAGATTGTATCACGTATGACCAGATTGTATCACGTATGACCAGATTGTATCACGTATGATCAGATTGTATCACGTATGACCAGATTGTATCACGTGTGACCAGATTGTATCACGTGTGACCAGATTGTATCATGTGTGACCAGATTGTATCACGTCAGATTGTATCACGTATGACCAGATTTTATCACGTATGACCAGATTGTATCACGTATGACCAGATTGTATCACGTGTGACCAGATTGTATCACGTGTGACCAGATTGTATCACGTGTGACCAGATTGTATCACGTGTGACCAGATTGTATCACGTGTGACCAGATTGTATCATGTATGACCAGATTGTATCACGTCAGATTGTATCACGTATGACCAGATTGTATCACGTATGACCAGATTGTATCATGTATGACCAGATTGTATCACGTATGATCAGATTGTATCACGTATGACCAGATTGTATCACGTATGACCAGATTGTATCACGTATGACCAGATTGTATCACGTATGACCAGATTGTATCACATATGACCAGATTGTATCACATATGACCAGATTGTATCACGTGTGACCAGACTGTATCGCGTATGATCAGATTGTATCGCGTATGATCAGATTGTATCGCGTATGATCAGATTGTATCGCGTATGATCAGATTGTATCACGTCAGATTGTATCGCGTATGACCAGATTTTATCACGTATGATCAGATTGTATCATGTATGATCAGATTGTATCACGTCAGATTGTATCACGTGTGACCAGATTGTATCACGTGTGATCAGATTGTATCACGTATGACCAGATTGTATCATGTATGACCAGATTGTATTACGTATGACCAGATTGTATCACGTGTGATCAGATTGTATCACGTGTGATCAGATTGTATCACGTATGACCAGATTGTATCATGTATGATCAGATTGTATCACGTCAGATTGTATCGCGTATGACCAGATTTTATCACGTATGATCAGATTGTATCATGTATGATCAGATTGTATCACGTCAGATTGTATCACGTGTGACCAGATTGTATCACGTGTGATCAGATTGTATCACGTATGACCAGATTGTATCATGTATGACCAGATTGTATTACGTATGACCAGATTGTATCACGTGTGATCAGATTGTATCACGTGTGATCAGATTGTATCACGTATGACCAGATTGTATCACGTGTGATCAGATTGTATCACGTATGACCAGATTGTATCATGTATGACCAGATTGTATCACGTATGATCAGATTGTATCACGTATGATCAGATTGTATCACGTCAGATTGTATCAGGTATGACCAGATTGTATCACGTATGACCAGATTGTATCACGTATGATCAGATTGTATCATGTATGACCAGATTGTATCACGTCAGATTGTATCACGTATGACCAGATTTTATCACGTATGATCAGATTGTATCATGTATGATCAGATTGTATCACGTCAGATTGTATCACGTGTGACCAGATTGTATCACGTATGACCAGATTGTATCACGTATGATCAGATTGTATCACGTATGACCAGATTGTATCACGTATGACCAGATTGTATCACGTATGACCAGATTGTATCACGTATGAGCAGATTGTATCACGTATGACCAGATTTTTTCACGTATGACCAGATTTTTTCACGTATGACCAGATTGTATCACGTATGGTCAGATTGTATCACGTATGACCAGATTGTATCACGTCAGATTGTATCACGTATGACCAGATTGTATCACGTATGATCAGATTGTATCACGTATGACCAGATTGTATCACGTATGATCAGATTGTATCACGTATGATCAGATTGTATCACGTATGACCAGATTGTATCACGTATGACCAGATTGTATCATGTATGATCAGATTGTATCACGTCAGATTGTATCATGTATGACTAGATTTTATCACGTATGATCAGATTGTATCACGTCAGATTGTATCACGTATGACCAGATTGTATCACGTCAGATTGTATCATGTATGACTAGATTTTATCATGTATGATCAGATTGTATCACGTCAGATTGTATCACGTATGGCCAGATTGTATCACGCATGATCAGATTGTATCACGTCTGACCAGATTGTATCACGTATGACCAGATTGTATCATGTATGACCAGATTGTATCACGTATGACCAGATTGTATCACGTCAGATTGTATCACGTATGACCAGATTGTATCACGTATGACCAGATTGTATCACGTCAGATTGTATCATGTATGACCAGATTGTATCACGTCAGATTGTATCACGTATGACCAGATTGTATCACGTATGACCAGATTGTATCACGTATGACCAGATTGTATCACGTCAGATTGTATCACGTATGACCAGATTGTATCACGTCAGATTGTATCACGTATGACCAGATTGTATCACGTCAGATTGTATCACGTATGACCAGATTGTATCACGTATGATCAGATTGTATCATGTATGATCAGATTGTATCACGTCAGATTGTATCATGTATGACCAGATTGTATCACGTCAGATTGTATCATGTATGACCAGATTGTATCACGTATGACCAGATTGTATCACGTCAGATTGTATCACGTATGACCAGATTGTATCACGTCAGATTGTATCACGTATGACCAGATTGTATCACGTATGACCAGATTGTATCATGTATGATCAGATTGTATCACGTATGATCAGATTGTATCACGTCAGATTGTATCGCGTATGACCAGATTGTATAGCGTCAGACCAGATTGTATCACGTCAGACCAGATTGTATCACGTATGACCAGATTGTATCATGTATGATCAGATTGTATCATGTATGATCAGATTGTATCACGTCAGATTGTATCATGTATGATCAGATTGTATCATGTATGATCAGATTGTATCATGTATGATCAGATTGTATCACGTCAGATTGTATCATGTATGATCAGATTGTATCATGTATGATCAGATTGTATCATGTATGATCAGATTGTATCACGTCAGATTGTATCGCGTATGATCAGATTGTATCGCGTATGACCAGATTGTATCGCGTATGACCAGATTGTATCGCGTATGACCAGATTGTATCACGTATGACCAGATTGTATCACGTATGACCAGATTGTATCACGTATGACCAGATTGTATCACGTATGATCAGATTGTATCATGTATGACCAGATTGTATCACGTCAGATTGTATCACGTATGACCAGATTGTATCATGTATGATCAGATTGTATCACGTCAGATTGTATCACGTATGACCAGATTGTATCACGTCAGATTGTATCACGTCAGATTGTATCACGTATGACCAGATTGTATCACGTATGACCAGATTGTATCACGTATGACCAGATTGTATCACGTATGACCAGATTGTATCACGTATGACCAGATTGTATCACGTATGACCAGATTGTATCACGTATGATCAGATTGTATCATGTATGACCAGATTGTATCACGTCAGATTGTATCACGTATGACCAGATTGTATCACGTATGATCAGATTGTATCACGTCAGATTGTATCACGTATGACCAGATTGTATCAGGTATGACCAGATTGTATCACGTATGACCAGATTGTATCACGTATGATTGTATCACGTATGACCAGATTGTATCACGTATGATCAGATTGTATCACGTATGACCAGATTGTATCACGTGTGACCAGATTGTATCACGTGTGACCAGATTGTATCACGTGTGACCAGATTGTATCGCGTATGATCAGATTGTATCACGTATGACCAGATTGTATCACGTCAGATTGTATCACGTATGACCAGATTGTATCACGTATGATCAGATTGTATCACGTATGACCAGATTGTATCACGTATGATCAGATTGTATCACGTATGACCAGATTGTATCACGTATGACCAGATTGTATCTTGTATCACGTCAGATTGTATCACGTATGATCAGATTGTATCACGTATGACCAGATTGTATCGCGTATGATCAGATTGTATCACGTATGACCAGATTGTATCACGTATGACCAGATTGTATCTTGTATCACGTCAGATTGTATCACGTATGATCAGATTGTATCACGTATGACCAGATTGTATCACGTATGACCAGATTGTATCACGTATGATCAGATTGTATCATGTATGATCAGATTGTATCACGTATGATTGTATCACGTATGACCAGATTGTATCACGTATGATCAGATTGTATCACGTATGACCAGATTGTATCACGTGTGACCAGATTGTATCACGTGTGACCAGATTGTATCACGTGTGACCAGATTGTATCGCGTATGATCAGATTGTATCACGTATGACCAGATTGTATCACGTCAGATTGTATCACGTATGACCAGATTGTATCACGTATGATCAGATTGTATCACGTATGACCAGATTGTATCACGTATGACCAGATTGTATCACGTATGACCAGATTGTATCACGTATGACCAGATTGTATCACGTATGACCAGATTGTATCATGTATGACCAGATTGTATCACGTATGACCAGATTGTATCACGTATGACCAGATTGTATCTTGTATCACGTCAGATTGTATCACGTATGATCAGATTGTATCACGTATGACCAGATTGTATCACGTATGACCAGATTGTATCACGTATGATCAGATTGTATCATGTATGATCAGATTGTATCACGTCAGATTGTATCACGTATGACCAGATTTTATCACGTATGATCAGATTGTATCACGTCAGATTGTATCAGGTATGACCAGATTGTATCACGTATGACCAGATTGTATCACGTATGATTGTATCACGTATGACCAGATTGTATCACGTATGATCAGATTGTATCACGTATGACCAGATTGTATCACGTGTGACCAGATTGTATCACGTGTGACCAGATTGTATCACGTGTGACCAGATTGTATCGCGTATGATCAGATTGTATCACGTATGACCAGATTGTATCACGTCAGATTGTATCACGTATGACCAGATTTTATCACGTATGATCAGATTGTATCACGTCAGATTGTATCAGGTATGACCAGATTGTATCACGTATGACCAGATTGTATCACGTATGATCAGATTGTATCACGTATGACCAGATTGTATCACGTATGACCAGATTGTATCACGTATGACCAGATTGTATCATGTATGATCAGATTGTATCACGTATGACCAGATTGTATCACGTATGATCAGATTGTATCACGTCAGATTGTATCATGTATGACTAGTCTTTATCACGTATTATCAGATTGTATCGCGTATGATCAGATTGTATCACGTATGACCAGATTGTATCACGTATGACCAGATTGTATCACGTATGACCAGATTGTATCACGTATGACCAGATTGTATCATGTATGACCAGATTGTATCACGTCAGATTGTATCACGTATGACCAGATTTTATCACGTATGACCAGATTGTATCGCGTATGATCAGATTGTATCACGTATGATCAGATTGTATCACGTATGATCAGATTGTATCATGTATGACCAGATTGTATCACGTCAGATTGTATCACGTATGACCAGATTGTATCACGTCAGATTGTATCACGTATGACCAGATTGTATCACGTATGACCAGATTGTATCATGTATGACCAGATTGTATCACGTATGATCAGATTGTATCACGTCAGATTGTATCAGGTATGACCAGATTGTATCACGTATGACCAGATTGTATCACGTATGATCAGATTGTATCACGTGTGACCAGATTGTATCACGTGTGACCAGATTGTATCACGTGTGACCAGATTGTATCGCGTGTGATCAGATTGTATCGCGTGTGATCAGATTGTATCACGTATGATCAGATTGTATCACGTATGACCAGATTGTATCACGTATGACCAGATTGTATCACGTCAGATTGTATCACGTATGACCAGATTTTATCACGTATGATCAGATTGTATCACGTCAGATTGTATCAGGTATGACCAGATTGTATCACGTATGACCAGATTGTATCACGTATGACCAGATTGTATCACGTATGATCAGATTGTATCACGTATGACCAGATTGTATCACGTATGATCAGATTGTATCACGTCAGATTGTATCATGTATGACTAGTCTTTATCACGTATTATCAGATTGTATCGCGTATGATCAGATTGTATCGCGTATGATCAGATTGTATCACGTATGACCAGATTGTATCACGTATGACCAGATTGTATCACGTATGACCAGATTGTATCACGTATGACCAGATTGTATCACGTATGACCAGATTGTATCACGTATGACCAGATTGTATCACGTATGACCAGATTGTATCACGTATGACCAGATTGTATCATGTATGACCAGATTGTATCACGTCAGATTGTATCACGTATGACCAGATTTTATCACGTATGACCAGATTGTATCGCGTATGATCAGATTGTATCACGTATGATCAGATTGTATCACGTATGATCAGATTGTATCATGTATGACCAGATTGTATCACGTCAGATTGTATCACGTATGACCAGATTGTATCACGTCAGATTGTATCACGTATGACCAGATTGTATCACGTATGACCAGATTGTATCATGTATGACCAGATTGTATCACGTATGATCAGATTGTATCACGTCAGATTGTATCAGGTATGACCAGATTGTATCACGTATGACCAGATTGTATCACGTATGATCAGATTGTATCACGTATGACCAGATTGTATCACGTATGACCAGATTGTATCACGTGTGACCAGATTGTATCACGTGTGACCAGATTGTATCACGTATGACCAGATTGTATCATGTATGACCAGATTGTATCACGTATGATCAGATTGTATCACGTCAGATTGTATCAGGTATGACCAGATTGTATCACGTATGACCAGATTGTATCACGTATGATCAGATTGTATCACGTATGACCAGATTGTATCACGTGTGACCAGATTGTATCACGTGTGACCAGATTGTATCACGTATGATCAGATTGTATCGCGTGTGATCAGATTGTATCACGTATGATCAGATTGTATCACGTATGACCAGATTGTATCACGTATGACCAGATTGTATCACGTATGACCAGATTTTATCACGTATGATCAGATTGTATCACGTATGATCAGATTGTATCACGTCAGATTGTATCAGGTATGACCAGATTGTATCACGTATGACCAGATTGTATCACGTATGACCAGATTGTATCACGTATGATCAGATTGTATCACGTATGACCAGATTGTATCACGTATGACCAGATTGTATCACGTCAGATTGTATCATGTATGACTAGTCTTTATCACGTATTATCAGATTGTATCGCGTATGATCAGATTGTATCACGTATGACCAGATTGTATCACGTATGACCAGATTGTATCACGTATGACCAGATTGTATCATGTATGACCAGATTGTATCACGTCAGATTGTATCACGTATGACCAGATTTTATCACGTATGACCAGATTGTATCGCGTATGATCAGATTGTATCACGTATGATCAGATTGTATCACGTATGATCAGATTGTATCATGTATGACCAGATTGTATCACGTCAGATTGTATCACGTATGACCAGATTGTATCACGTCAGATTGTATCACGTATGACCAGATTGTATCGCGTATGACCAGATTGTATCACGTATGATCAGATTGTATCACGTATGACCAGATTGTATCGCGTATGACCAGATTGTATCACGTATGATCAGATTGTATCACGTATGACCAGATTGTATCACGTATGACCAGATTGTATCACGTATGATCAGATTGTATCACGTCAGATTGTATCACGTATGACCAGATTGTATCACGTATGACCAGATTGTATCACGTATGATCAGATTGTATCACGTATGACCAGATTGTATCACGTCAGATTGTATCACGTATGACCAGATTGTATCACGTATGACCAGATTGTATCACGTATGACCAGATTGTATCACGTATGACCAGATTGTATCACGTATGACCAGATTGTATCATGTATGACCAGATTGTATCACGTATGACCAGATTTTATCACGTATGACCAGATTGTATCGCGTATGATCAGATTGTATCACGTATGATCAGATTGTATCACGTATGATCAGATTGTATCATGTATGACCAGATTGTATCACGTCAGATTGTATCACGTATGACCAGATTGTATCACGTCAGATTGTATCACGTATGACCAGATTGTATCGCGTATGACCAGATTGTATCACGTATGATCAGATTGTATCACGTATGACCAGATTGTATCACGTATGATCAGATTGTATCACGTATGACCAGATTGTATCACGTATGACCAGATTGTATCACGTATGATCAGATTGTATCACGTCAGATTGTATCACGTATGACCAGATTGTATCACGTATGACCAGATTGTATCACGTATGATCAGATTGTATCACGTATGACCAGATTGTATCACGTATGATCAGATTGTATCGCGTATGATCAGATTGTATCGCGTATGATCAGATTGTATCACGTATGACCAGATTGTATCACGTCAGATTGTATCACGTATGACCAGATTGTATCACGTATGACCAGATTGTATCGCGTATGACCAGATTGTATTGCGTATGACCAGATTGTATCACGTATGATCAGATTGTATCACGTATGATCAGATTGTATCACGTGTGACCAGATTGTATCACGTGTGACCAGATTGTATCACGTGTGACCAGATTGTATCACGTATGACCAGATTGTATCACGTATGACCAGATTGTATCACGTATGATCAGATTGTATCACGTATGACCAGATTGTATCATGTATGACCAGATTGTATCACGTCAGATTGTATCACGTCAGATTGTATCACGTATGATCAGATTGTATCACGTCAGATTGTATCACGTATGACCAGATTGTATCACGTATGACCAGATTGTATTGCGTATGACCAGATTGTATCACGTATGATCAGATTGTATCACGTATGATCAGATTGTATCACGTGTGACCAGATTGTATCACGTATGACCAGATTGTATCACGTATGACCAGATTGTATCACGTATGATCAGATTGTATCACGTATGACCAGATTGTATCATGTATGACCAGATTGTATCACGTCAGATTGTATCACGTCAGATTGTATCACGTATGATCAGATTGTATCACGTCAGATTGTATCACGTATGACCAGATTGTATCACGTATGACCAGATTGTATCACGTATGATCAGATTGTATCACGTATGACCAGATTGTATCGCGTATGACCAGATTGTATCGCGTATGATCATATTGTATTACGTATGACCAGATTGTATCACGTATGATCAGATTGTATCACGTATGACCAGATTATATCACGTGTGACCAGATTGTATCACGTATGACCAGATTGTATCACGTATGACCAGATTGTATCATGTATGACCAGATTGTATCACGTCAGATTGTATCACGTATGATCAGATTGTATCATGTATGATCAGATTGTATCACATCAGATTGTATCACGTATGACCAGATTGTATCACGTATGATCAGATTGTATCACGTATGATCAGATTGTATCACGTATGATCAGATTGTATCACGTATGACCAGATTGTATCATGTATGACCAGATTGTATCACGTATGATCAGCTTTAGACAGATCTTCAGTGATGATCCCCCCCCAGTGTATGACCGGAACATAAAAAAGTCGGTTTTGGGGGAACTCACAGTTGACGGTCAGATGGATCCACGTCCCGTTCTTGAAGTCTTCGTCTCCGTGGTGACGGTCCAGGAAGAGAACCCGACACTCGTACCATCCCTGGTCATCGGATCGCAGGCGGTCGATGTGGAGGGAGGCGCCTTTCTCGATACGAGTCCGGCCTGCCGAGGACGGGAAGAAAAAAAGATACAATGTGACTATAGAGATCCATCGTCATTGGTCAATCTAAGGGAGATTGTACAATCAGATTGTAAGGTGTGTGGTGAGCTTCTCAGGTCTGTAACTTTTTCAAAAAACAACAAATTTATTTTCATTATTTATAAAGTAGAACTGAAGGCAAACTTTGTTTGTTTTTTAGTTTTGGATAGTGGAGAAGGATTAGAACCCCTGTCAGTTTTTTTTTTTATTGCTGTCTGTGTCCCCGTGAGAGAGATTCATCCTCTCTATTTGGCCTGGTGACCATTATCACTAAAAGTGAATTAAAAAAAAAAACTTTGGTTGTTACCAGAACAGGAATAGAGGATAAATCTTCCCATGGAGACACTAGTTCTGGTGACAACCAGGGACTTCCTTCACTTTGGAGGGATTTCCTCTCACTTCCTGTTTTTGGCTATAAGACAGGAAGTGAAGAGAAATCTTACAATGGGGACACTAGTTCTTGGGACAACCAAGGATTTCCTTTCACTTCCTGTTTTGGATATGAGACAGGAAGTGAAGGGAAATCCTCAAAAATAGGGACACTAGTTCTGGTGACACCAGGGATTTCCTCACTTTAGAAGGATTTCCTCTCACTTCCTGTTTTGGGCTATGGGACAGGAAGTAAAGGGAAATCTCCCAATGGGGACACTAGTTCTTGGGACAACCAAGGATTTCCTCTCACTTCTTGCTTTTTGGCTATGGAACAGGAAGTGAAGAGAATTCTTACAATGGAGACACTAGTTCTGGTGACACCAGGGATTCCATCACTTTGGAAGGATTTCCTCTCATTTCTTGTTTTTGGATATGGAACAGGAAGTAAAGGGAAATCTCCCAATGGGGACAATAATTCTGGTGACAACCAGGGATTCCTCCAGTTCTAAGGGATTTCCTCTCACTTCCTGTTTTGGCTATGGGACCGGAAGTAAAGGGAAATCTTCCAAGGGGCACGCTAGTTCTTGGGACAACCAAGGATTTACTCTCACTTCCTGTTTTGGCTATGAGAGAGGAAGTGAAGGGAAATCTCCCTGTGGGGGGGCACTAGTTCTGGTGACAACTAGGGATTACCTTCACTTTCGGGGATTTCCCCACTTCCTGTTTGGCTATGGGACAGGAAATAAAGGGGACAATTGGCAAAAGAAAAAAAACAAACTGACGGGTTATAACCCTCCTTTACTCTCTACAAAACAGAAAAAGTTTCCCTGTTAGTTCTACTTTAATTCTGCAGCTTTTTTTTATTATAATCCCTGGTGGTCCTGCCTTGTCCAGACACTTCCTGTTCTAGGATGACAACGCTGTGTCCCTGCCTCCCAATTGCATTCTTATGTTGTCACCCCGTCTCACGCACTTCAAAAATGTAATTTTTTTTTAAAGGGTGGTACTCAAAGACAGGGGAGTATCATTATTAAAGTGGATTACCCCCAATCATTCAGCGTCATCATGTTGATATAATTTCTGCAGCTTTCATTAAAATAATCCCTGGTGATCCCGCCACAGAGGCCCTTGCTCAGGCACTTCCTGTAATAGGGTGACAACGCTCTGTCCCCTATCTCCCAATTATGCTCCTGTGTTGTCACACAGGGCTTCCAATACAGACTACAAGGGCCCATTTCGGCACACATGGATGGTCCTCAGGTTGAAGCCATCGCCAGGTGCACGCCCGCCCCCCCCCCCCCGCACCCAATAGCGGCACTGCCTGGGCACATCAATAGGGCAGCAGTAAAGCGCCCACCGCTGTGCTGCCCTATAGATACAAAGAACATGCTGAACCCTTCTGTCCGAGGCAATAGGTCACATGATCTGTGGTTTCAATGAGCTTTTGTGGATGTTTTAAGTCATTAGAGACTGCAGAGGGGGGGGGGGGGGCAGTGCCTGGAAAAAGTATTCATACCCCTTGAAATTTTCCACGTTTTGTCATGTTACAACCAAAAAAAGGAAAATGTATTTTATTGGGATTTTATGTGATAGACCAACACAAAGTGGCAACTAATTGTGAAGTGGAAGGAAAATGATAAATGGTTTTCAATTATTTTTTTTTTACAAATAAATATGTGAAAAGTGTGGGGGGGGGGTACATTTGTATGACGCCCCCCGGAGTCAATAAAAACAAAATGTCTTGGTATGCTGAAGCCGTAAGAGTTCCCTCCACTGGAATGATGGGGCCAATCCCAACCCCTGAAAAACGACCCCCCCCCCAACCATAATCCCCCCTCCACCAAATGATTTGGACCAGTGAAAAGTGTTTATGGCGCCCCCCGGAGTCAATACTTTGTAGAACCGCCTTTCTCTGCAATTACAGCTGCAAGTCTTTTTGGGGGTGTCTCTACCAGCTTTGCACATCTAGAGAGGGACATTTCTGCCCATTCTTCTTTGTAAAATATCTCAAGTTCTGTCAGATTGGATGGAGAGCGTCTGTGATCAGCAATTATCAAGTCTTGCCACAGTTTCTCAATGGGATTTAGGTCTGGACTGTGACTGGGCCATTCTAACACATGAATATGCTTTGATGTAAACCATCCCATTGTAGCTCTGGCTGTATGTTTCGGGTCGTTGTCCTGCTGGAAGGTGAACCTCCTCCCCGGTCTCAAGTCTTTTTCAGACTCTAACAGGTTTTATTCTAAGATTGCCCTGTATTTGGCTCCATCCATCTTCCCATCAACTCTGACCAGCTTCCCTGCCCCTGCTGAAGAAAAGCATCCCCACACCATGATGCTGCCACCGCCATGTTTCACAGTGGGGATGGTGTGTTCAGAGTGATGTGCAGTGTTAGTTTTCCACCACACATAGCGTTTTGCTTTTAGGCCAAAAAGTTCAATTTTGGTCTCTTCTGACCAGAGCACCTTCTTCCACATGTTTGCTGTGTCCCCCACATGTTTGCTGTGTCCCCCACATGTTTGCTGTGTCCCCCACATGTATGCTGTGTCCCCCCACATGTTGGCTGTGTCCCCCACGTTTCCTGTCCCCCACATGTTTGCTGTGTCCCCCACATGTTTGCTGTGTCCCCCACATGTTTCCTGTCCCCCACATGTTTGCTGTGTCCCCCACATGGCTTCTCACAAACTGCAAACAGGACTTCTTATGACTTTCTTTCACCAATGTCTTTCTTCTTGTCACTCTTCCATAAAGGGCAGATTTGTGGAGAACACGACTAATAGTTGTCCTGTGGACAGATTCTCCCACCTGAGCTGTGGATCTCTGCAGCTCCTCCAGAGTTGCCATGGGCCTCTTGGCTGCTTCTCTGATGAATGCTCTCCTTGCCCGGCCCGGTCAGTTTAGGTGGACGGCCATGTCTTGGTAGGTTTGCAGTTGTGCCATACTCTTTCCATTTTCCGATGATGGATTGAACAGAGCCCCCTGAGATGTTCAAAGCTTGGGAGATTTTTTTTTATAACCTAACCCTGCTTTATACTTCTCCACAACTTTATCCCTGACCTGTCTGGTGTGTTCCTTGGCCTTCATGATGCTGTTTGTTCACCAAGATTCTCCAACAAACCTCTGAGGGCTTCTCAGAACAGCTGTATTTATACTGAGAATAAATGACACACAAGTGGACTCTATTTACTAATTAGGTGACTTCTGGAGGCAATTGGTTCCACTAGATTTTAGTTAGGGGTATCAGAGTAAAGGGGGCTGAATACAAATGTCCCCCCCACACTTTTCACATATTTATTTGTAAAAAAAAATAAAAAAAAATTCCTTCCACTTCACAATTATGTGCCACTTTGTGTTGGTCTATCACATAAAATACCAATAAAATACACTTACGTTGGTTGTAACATGACAAAATGTGGAAAATTTCAGGGGGTATGAATACTTTTTCAGGACCCTGTCTGGCAGACGAGGAGTAGAGCATCATGGCTGCCCCTGTGTAGATCTACAATTCTAACCTACAAGTAGAAGATCTTTAGATACAGGAATACCGATTGGTAAGTTTATTTCCCATCCACATATTCATAAGTTCCGGCTTCATTTCTTTCCATTAATATTATTCATCATTTCTTGTAGATCTGAAATCATTTCAAAAGTTAGAGTCCCCCTTTACATCCCCATCTCCCAGTAGATCTCTGCTGTAAATATGATGCTGATAAAGAAAACCTGTTGATGTTACAAATCTGCAGCTATACTGAAGAAGACTTCTGGGGGGCGTCACTGGAAGAGTGAGGGGCGGCTGAGCCTGGGAAGTGTCCCCCGGATTATTGGATTGAGGAGGGGACGCCGGCTGACATGGGAATGTGTCCCGAGGAAGTCTCCGGAGATAAAAGGCGCCTTTTATGGAATGACAGAAAAGAAAAGTTTGATGAGTGGAAAAAAGTGTTCCAGATGGGATGCCGAATCAGAAATCTGGGAAGTGTCAGGATTGGCTGACCCTGGGAAGCAGAGCTTTTAGGGTCACAGATTCTGCTCCCCATTTTTCAGTGTGTGTGCTCTGTACACTGTATGATGTGTGCTCTGTACACTGTATGCTCTGTACACTGTATGATGTGTGCTCTGTACACTGTATGATGTGTGCTCTGTACACTGTATGCTCTGTACACTGTATGATGTGTGTGTGCTCTGTACACTGTATGCTGTGTGTGTGCTCTGTACGCTGTATGTGTGCTCTGTACGCTGTATGCTGTGTGTGTGCTCTGTACACTGTATGATGTGTGCTCTGTACACTGTATGCTCTGTACACTGTATGATGTGTGCTCTGTACACTGTATGCTCTGTACACTGTATGATGTGTGTGTGCTCTGTACACTGTATGCTGTGTGTGTGCTCTGTACGCTGTATGTGTGCTCTGTACGCTGTATGCTGTGTGTGTGCTCTGTACACTGTATGATGTGTGCTCTGTACACTGTATGCTCTGTACACTGTATGATGTGTGCTCTGTACACTGTATGCTCTGTACACTGTATGATGTGTGTGTGCTCTGTACACTGTATGCTGTGTGTGTGCTCTGTACGCTGTATGTGTGCTCTGTACGCTGTATGCTGTGTGTGTGCTCTGTACGCTGTATGCTGTGTGTGTGTGCTCTGTACGCTGTATGCTGTGTGTGTGTGCTCTGTACGCTGTATGCTGTGTGTGTGCTCTGTACGCTGTATGCTGTGTGTGTGCTCTGTACGCTGTATGCTGTGTGTGTGTGCTCTGTACGCTGTATGCTGTGTGTGTGCTCTGTACACTGTATGCTGTGTGTGTGCTCTGTACACTGTATGATGTGTGCTCTGTACACTGTATGCTCTGTACACTGTATGATGTGTGCTCTGTACACTGTATGCTCTGTACACTGTATGATGTGTGTGTGCTCTGTACACTGTATGCTGTGTGTGTGCTCTGTACGCTGTATGTGTGCTCTGTACGCTGTATGCTGTGTGTGTGCTCTGTACACTGTATGATGTGTGCTCTGTACACTGTATGCTCTGTACACTGTATGATGTGTGCTCTGTACACTGTATGCTCTGTACACTGTATGATGTGTGCTCTGTACACTGTATGATGTGTGTGTGCACTGTACACTGTATGATGTGTGCTCTGTACACTGTATGCTCTGTACACTGTATGATGTGTGCTCTGTACACTGTATGCTCTGTACACTGTATGATGTGTGTGTGCTCTGTACGCTGTATGTGTGCTCTGTACGCTGTATGCTGTGTGTGTGCTCTGTACGCTGTATGCTGTGTGTGTGCTCTGTACGCTGTATGCTGCGTGTGTGCTCTGTACGCTGTATGCTGCGTGTGTGCTCTGTACGCTGTATGCTGCGTGTGTGCTCTGTACGCTGTATGCTGCGTGTGTGCTCTGTACGCTGTATGCTGCGTGTGTGCTCTGTACGCTGTATGCTGCGTGTGTGCTCTGTACGCTGTATGCTGCGTGTGTGCTCTGTACGCTGTATGCTGTGTGTGCGCTCTGTACACTGTATGCTGTGTACACTGTATGATGTGTGCTCTGTACACTGTATGCTGTGTGTGTGCTCTGTACGCTGTATGCTGTGTGTGTGCGCTGTACGCTGGATGCTGTGTGTGTGCGCTGTACGCTGGATGCTGTGCGTGTGCTCTGTACGCTGTATGCTGTGCGTGTGCTCTGTACGCTGTATGCTGTGCGTGTGCTCTGTACGCTGTACACTGTATGCTCTGTACACTGTATGCTGTGTGTGTGCTCTGTACGCTGTATGCTGTGCGTGTGCTCTGTACGCTGTATGCTGTGTGTGTGCTCTGTACGCTGTATGCTGTGTGTGTGCTCTGTACGCTGTACACTGTATGCTCTGTACACTGTATGCTGTGTGTGTGCTCTGTACGCTGTATGCTGTGTGTGTGCTCTGTACGCTGTATGCTGTGTGTGTGTGCTCTGTACGCTGTATGCTGTGTGTGTGTGCTCTGTACGCTGTATGCTGTGTGTGTGCTCTGTACGCTGTATGCTGTGTGTGTGCTCTGTACGCTGTATGCTGTGTGTGTGTGCTCTGTACGCTGTATGCTGTGTGTGTGCTCTGTACACTGTATGCTGTGTGTGTGCTCTGTACACTGTATGATGTGTGCTCTGTACACTGTATGCTCTGTACACTGTATGATGTGTGCTCTGTACACTGTATGCTCTGTACACTGTATGATGTGTGTGTGCTCTGTACACTGTATGCTGTGTGTGTGCTCTGTACGCTGTATGTGTGCTCTGTACGCTGTATGCTGTGTGTGTGCTCTGTACACTGTATGATGTGTGCTCTGTACACTGTATGCTCTGTACACTGTATGATGTGTGCTCTGTACACTGTATGCTCTGTACACTGTATGATGTGTGCTCTGTACACTGTATGATGTGTGTGTGCACTGTACACTGTATGATGTGTGCTCTGTACACTGTATGCTCTGTACACTGTATGATGTGTGCTCTGTACACTGTATGCTCTGTACACTGTATGATGTGTGTGTGCTCTGTACGCTGTATGTGTGCTCTGTACGCTGTATGCTGTGTGTGTGCTCTGTACGCTGTATGCTGTGTGTGTGCTCTGTACGCTGTATGCTGCGTGTGTGCTCTGTACGCTGTATGCTGCGTGTGTGCTCTGTACGCTGTATGCTGCGTGTGTGCTCTGTACGCTGTATGCTGCGTGTGTGCTCTGTACGCTGTATGCTGCGTGTGTGCTCTGTACGCTGTATGCTGCGTGTGTGCTCTGTACGCTGTATGCTGTGTGTGCGCTCTGTACACTGTATGCTGTGTACACTGTATGATGTGTGCTCTGTACACTGTATGCTGTGTGTGTGCTCTGTACGCTGTATGCTGTGTGTGTGCGCTGTACGCTGGATGCTGTGTGTGTGCGCTGTACGCTGTATGCTGTGCGTGTGCTCTGTACGCTGTATGCTGTGCGTGTGCTCTGTACGCTGTATGCTGTGCGTGTGCTCTGTACGCTGTACACTGTATGCTCTGTACACTGTATGCTGTGTGTGTGCTCTGTACGCTGTATGCTGTGCGTGTGCTCTGTACGCTGTATGCTGTGTGTGTGCTCTGTACGCTGTATGCTGTGTGTGTGCTCTGTACGCTGTACACTGTATGCTCTGTACACTGTATGCTGTGTGTGTGCTCTGTACGCTGTATGCTGTGTGTGTGCTCTGTACGCTGTATGCTGTGTGTGTGTGCTCTGTACGCTGTATGCTGTGTGTGTGTGCTCTGTACGCTGTATGCTGTGTGTGTGCTCTGTACGCTGTATGCTGTGTGTGTGCTCTGTACGCTGTATGCTGTGTGTGTGTGCTCTGTACGCTGTATGCTGTGTGTGTGCTCTGTACACTGTATGCTGTGTGTGTGCTCTGTACGCTGTATGCTGTGTGTGTGTTCTGTACGCTCTGTACACTGTGTGCTCTGTACACTATGTGCTCTGTACACTATATGATGTGTGCTTTGTACACTGTATGTGTGCTCTGTACACTGTGTGCTGGGTAAACTCTATGCTGTGTGCGCTCTGTGAAGGGTTTGCTCTGTGAAGGGTACGCTTGCATGTTGTGTACATCCTATGTTGTGTACTCTATGCTGTGTGTTTTCCAAGGTGTGTGCTCTGTGCTGTGTACAGTATGATATGTGTGCTGAATACACTCTATGCTGTGTGTGCTGTGCAGACCCCATGGTGTGTGTTCTTTGCCGTGTACACCATATGGTGTGTGCTCTGTGTTGTGTACTCTCTGCTGTGTATTCCCTACGTTGTGCGTGCTCTGTGCGACGTTTGTTCTATGTTATGTTCACCCAATGCTGTGCGTGCTCGGTGCTGCACTCAATTTTGTGTGTGGTCTATTCTGCGTACATTATATGCTGTGTGCACTCCTTGCTGTACATGCTCTGTGCCGCGTGTGCTATGTGTGCTCTGTGCGCTCTGTGCCGTGTACAATCAATGCTGTATACATTCTTGGTGTTTATGTTGTGTGTTCAGTACACCGGAGAGCAGACAGAAGCATTGGCCTTAGTCCTTGTAGCCAGCGCCCTTTACCCAAGCCCTGGCCTTAGAGTGGACCGATTGCTTTGTGCTATAGGAACAAAACACCGGTTGCCGGTCCCCACCGCTCATCCCTCCCATCAATCACTATTCATGAATCGCGATTTGCCCTGAACCTCAGACAAGACCTTTCCCTGCTCCCCTCTATGGGCACCTCATAGAACCTCCCACCTGCCCAGGAACCGGCAGCGTCTTCTATGAGGAACACCTATCCAATCATTTTGTGCGCCGCCTTTTACATACAAAAAGGCCAAAAAAAAAAAAAAAAAGGGGGGGGGACTCTACTGTTGTAAATTAAGTCGATTCATAAAATAAAACCTTTTAGTAAAATAAAAAACGCGTTTTGCTTTTATGGCTTCTACATTATGCTCGGAGGGACACGTGAGCGCTCAGCAGGCCCCCCAAACACCAGGAAGGATCCGGCCAACACCCGGCTTAACCCAACCAGAAGATGTTAGCGAATACAAAAAGTTCCCTTCCAGCCGCCCTTTCAAAAAGGTCATACGGCCATGTAAAGGGAGCTTAATGGAGACAGGGGTAGGTCAGAGGTCAATTTAAAGGGCTCGTCCCCAATGCTTTGTGATTGACGGAGGCTCCATGAGACTTAAGACTGCGCTGGTCCGGCTCCTGTTGAGTTTGGTCGGCACTTCAATACTATTTTTTCTTTCATTGTATAGTTTGTTTGAACTGATCAAACCAAGGATCAATCATTTGGCATTACGGCTAGTTAGGTGGTGGGACTTTTTGACCTTTTCTTGGGCCCAGAGAAAAAATTGGTGTACACGGCTTACTTACGCCAATTGAAGGGGCCCTTCCATAATCTTTTATGGAGACGTAGAGGCTCCATGAGACCGAAGACGGCACTGATAAGGCTCCGGGTCAGTTAACCATTGTGCCAAAATACCATTTCGGGGCTGGAGTTTAGAAGGTTGGAATCTTCTGACACTTCCCTGGACCCCAGGCGAAAATTGGCCCACGTGGCTTGCCAACACCACTCATGGCAATTCGAAGGACTCATCCATAATGCTTTAGGTTTAATGGAAAGGCAGAGGCTTAAGACGGCACTAGTCAGTCTCCTGGTCGATTCACCGGACGTGCCAATACAATTTTTCCTTCATTGTATGGTTTGTTAGAAAGGATCAAACCAATTACCGATCATTTGAAATTATGGTTAGAGTTGGGTTGTTGTTGGCTTGATCATTGCAAACAAACCGCACAACAAAAAGGAAAAACTATGTTGGCACAATTGCGGGATTGACCAGGAGCCTGACTAATGCCGTCTTACGTCTCAAGGAGCCTCTGCATCTCCATAAAAGTTTATGGGTGAACCCCTTAAATTTTCATAAACAGCATTGGCAAGCTGTGTGTGCCAATTTTTATCTGCATTCCAGGATCCACACTGCCACACCAGTCTCAGTGTCTCTAATCATCGCCGGTGATCAGAGACACTGGGACTAGTGTGGCGGCGGTCAGAGACACTGGGACTGGTGTGGCGGCGGTCAGAGACACTGGGACTGGTGTGGCGGCGGTCAGAGACACTGGGACTGGTGTGGTGGCGGTCAGAGACACTGGGACTGGTGTGGCGGCGGTCAGAGACACTGGGACTGGTGTGGCGGCGGTCAGAGACACTGGGACTGGTGTGGCGGCGGTCAGAGACACAGGGACTGGTGTGGCGGCGCTGATCAGAGACACTGGGACTGGTGTGGCGGCGCTGATCAGAGACACTGGGACTGGTGTGGCGCCGCTGATCAGAGACACTGGGACTGGTGTGGCGCCGCTGATCAGAGACACTGGGACTGGTGTGGCGCCGCTGATCAGAGACACTGGGACTGGTGTGGCGCCGCTGATCAGAGACACTGGGACTGGTGTGGCGCCGCTGATCAGAGACACTGGGACTGGTGTGGCGCCGCTGATCAGAGACACTGGGACTGGTGTGGGGCGCTGATCAGAGACACTGGGACTGGTGTGGCGGCGCTGATCAGAGACACTGGGACTGGTGGGGGGCGCTGATCAGAGACACTGGGACTGGTGGGGGGCGCTGATCAGAGACACTGGGACTGGTGGGGGCGCTGATCAGAGACACTGGGACTGGTGGGGGCGCTGATCAGAGACACTGGGACTGGTGTGGTGGTGATCAGAGACAGTGGGACCAGTGTGGCGGCGATCAGAGACAGTGGGACTAGTGTGGCGGTGATCAGAGACACTGGGACCTAATGAGATGGAAGCCAGCACTAGTCAGAGGCTCCTGGTTCTTTGGCCATTATGCCGATACTATATTTCCTTCGTAGTATCATTTGTTTGAAATGATCAAGCCAACGACTGGTCATTGGACGGTATTGCTAGAGTTATGGGGTGGGACCTTCTGACCACTTCCCCGATCCCAGACAATAATTGGAGCACACAACTTGCCGACACCACTTACGGCTTGTGTTTTCAGGTTGAGTTTTCCCCAAGCAGCAGCTGCAGCGATGGAGGAGGAGGAAGGGATGGGAGAGATAAGAGCAGGGCCAGAAGATTCAATCTCCTTAATTGCCCAGTGCTATTATCAGTAGGCTGATCCGATCACAGAGACATTAGCCAAATTTCAATTGGCTAAGACCCCAGAGTCCCCTAAGCCCGGGATAGATGCACACACAGGCACACACGGGCTTACGCACGAGAAGCATTAGCCGCACTTCAAAACAAAAAGGTACAGATTTCGAAAAGGAAGGCACCACAGTCCTCTCTTAACCCTTCTACTGCTGAAGCATGGCAGGTAAGGACCGGACTCCGGAAACACGGCCAAAAACGGACAGTTGGGTCAATCAAGATTTGAAAGAGAGTCGGCACTTATGCCGCGTACACACGATCGGAATTTCCGTCGGAAAAACCTTGGATGGTTTTTCCCGACGGAATTCCGCTGAAGCTTGGCTTGCATACACACGGTCACACAAAAGTCCTCTGAAATTTCGACCGTCAAGAACGCGGTGACGTACAACACTACAACGAGCCGAGAAAAATTAAGTTCAATGCTTTCCGAGCATGCGTTGAATTGTTTCCGAGCATGCGTTGGAATTTTGCGCGTCGGAATTGCTACAGAGCCGACCGGAATTTCCGATAGGATTTTTTTTCCGTCGGAAAAATAGAGAACCTGCCTCTCAATCTTTTCTTGGCGGAAATTTCGGGCAGCAAAAGTCCGATGGAGCCTACACACGGTCGGAATTTCCGACAATAAGCTCACATCGGACTTTTGTCGGAAATTTCTGATCGTGCGTATGCGGCATTAGGCAACCCTTTCCAGGATTCAGGAAATTGGACGCGCCCAATTTTTTGAGGGATGGGGCCATCAATTCAATCCATGCAGGTCAACCTCTATTGGGACTTTGAAGGCAACCAAACTATGGATTATCTAAAATCATCAGGGCAAAATCGGAATAGCGTGCAAAACTCACCGGCTTCGGTGTCGATAAAAATTTATTTAGCAAAAAACTAAACCAAAAGGATCCAAAATGCAACAAACATGTGTATTAAGACCACGGGACACTGAAGTGTGAACAGAGCAAAACGGTGAAGGACGGGAAAATTTTTATTGGGTGCCGGTGATCATAAAACGTGACAAATCTTAAGAGCCAGGACACCATGAAGACAACAAGGCCCCATTCAGACCACAGGGATTTGTAGCTTGAAGCTCTAATATCCATAACGCTGGAGGAGAAAAAAAAAATCTATTATTTTCAATGGAGATGGTTCACATCACCGCTGCAAGTTGCCTGAAGCTAAAAAAAGATCTGGAGCTTTTTTTGGAGCTCGAATCGGGCGGAATGGTGCAATTTTGAAGCGTTTTTTTTTTTTTGCTCCCTAGAAATGCATGGAAATGCGTTTTTGAGCATTTTTTCGCTCATATTCAATGACAATAAATAAATAATAAAGTAAACAAATACATTTCTTGTGAAAAAAAAACAAATAAATGAAAATACAAAAAAAAAAAAACACTAAAGCCCAACCGTTAACGCTAATAATAACCCCTAAACTAAAAAAAAAAAAATATTAATAAAAAAATATTAATAAAACCCCTAACCCTACCCTTTAAACCCTAACACTAATATTTACCCCTAAACCAACAAAATAAATTTTCCCGTAAAAACAAACAAAAAAACAACAAAATAAATAAGAAAATAAATAAACCCCTAACCCTAACTTTTAAACCTCAACACCAATATTAGCCCCAAACCCTATTCCTAAACCCTAACCCTAATATTAAACCCTAACCTAACAAAATACATAAATAATTTCATAAATAAATAATTTAATAAAATTACCCCTAAGCCCTTTACAAAAAAGTTTAAAAAAAATGTAGTTAATAAATAAATAATAAAGTAAACAAATAAATAAAAAAACACTATAGCCCAACCCCTAACCTAAAAAAAAATATATATATATATATATTAATAAAAAAATAAAAATAAAACCTCTAACCCTACCCTTTAAACCCTAACACTAATATTTACCCCTAAACCAACAAAATAAATAAGAAAATAAATAAAATTAACCCCTAACCCGAACTTTTAAACCTTAACACTAATATTGGCCCCTAACCCTATTCATAAACCCTAACCCTAATATTACCCCTAACCTAACAAAATACATCAATAAATTAACCCCTAAGCCCTTACAAAAAAGTAAAAAATAAATAATAAAGTAAACAAAGAAATAAAAAAAAACCACTAAAGCCCAACCCTTAACCCTAATAAAAACCCCTAATCCTAATATTAACCCCTAATTCTAAAAAAATTAAATTATTAAAAAAATAAAAATAAAACCCCTAACCCTACCCTTTAAACCAGGGGTCTCAAACTGGTGGCCCTCCAGCTGTTGTGAAACTACAAGTCCCATATTGCATTGCAAGGCTGACAGTTACAAGCATGACTCCCTCAGGCAAGAGGCATGATGGGACTTGTAGTTTCGCAACAGCTGGAGGGCCTCCAGTTTGAGACCCCTGCAAACCCTAACACTAATATTTATCCTAAACCAACAAAAAAAATAAGAAAATAAATTAACCCCTAACCCCAACTTTTAAACCTTAACCCTAATATTAGCCCCTAACCCTATTCCTAAACCCTAATATTACCCCTAACCTAACAAAATACATAAATAAGTTCATAAATAAATAATTAAATAAATTAACCCCTAACCCTTTACAAAAAACTAAAAAATAAATAAAATTAATAAATAATAAAGTAACAAAATAAAAAACCCACCAAAGGCCAACCCTTAACCCTAATATTAACCCCTAACCTAAAAAAAAATATTAATAAAAAAATAAAAATAAAGCCCCTAACCCTACCCTTTAAACCTCAACACTAATATTTACCCCTAAACCAACAAAATAAATAAAATTAACCCCTAACTTTTAAACCTTAAACACTAATATTAGCCCCTAACCCTATTCATAAATCCCAACATTAACCCCTAACCTAACAAAATACCGTACATAAATAAGTTCATAAATAAATAAATTAACCCTTAACCCCTTACAAAAAAGTAAAAAAATAAATAAATAAGTAAACAAATAAATAAAAAAAACACTAAAGCCCAACCCTTAACCCTAATATTAACCCCTAACCTAAAAAAAATATTAATAAAAAAATAAAAATAAAGCCCCTAACCCTACCCTTTAAACCTCAACACTAATATTTACCCCTAAACCAACAAAATAAATAAGAAAATAAATAAATTAACCCCTAACCCTAACTTTTAAACCCCAACCCTAATATTAACCCCTAACCCCTTACAAAAAAGTAAAAAAATAAAATTAATAAATAAATAATAAAAGCGGATGAAAAACAGCAACAAATGATAAAACAGAAGATATTTTTCTTCATTGGCTAATTTAAAAAAACCTGCCAAAGCTCAAAAACGCTTTAAAAACGCAGTACGCAAACGCCCATACGTTCGATTCAGAAATGGAAGGAAGGCATTAAAAGTCCCCATTTTTAATTCCGGGCAGCTTGTGGGCAAGGTCAGTTGGGGTCGGAAGGAAATCCCTTTAATCAGGAGGAGAGGAGACACAAATACACGTCTTTTCCATAGTAGACGCACGTGACCGCCGCTGTACATCCCTCTGATTACAATGCCTGACCACGTGCCAACTCACTCACAGATGGGTTCACCGGTACTTCTGAATGTTTTCTATTTTGTTGTCGTTTTCCCTTTTTAGGGGTAATTTGGTATGTCAAGAGGCGTGCCTTAACGCTCGCCTCCTGACATACCAAATTACCCCTAAAAAAAAAAAAGAAAAAAAATCGCAGCTGTTTTTTCTTTTAAAAACATCAAAAAAAATGTTTCGAATGCACCTCAAGCTCAAAGGTGCACTATATTGTCAAAAGTATTGGGACACCTGCCTTTACACACATGAACATTAATGGCATCCCAGTCTTAGGGCTCTTTCACACGGGGCAGATCCATGAAGATCCGCCCCGTGAAGCTCCGCTTGCTCAGCGGGGATCGCTCCGTTGATCCCCGCTGAGCCGGCGGATGACTGGGCGGTCCCCGCACACTGTGCAGGGACCGCCCTGTCAGAGCGCCGCTCTCCCCTATGGGGAATCGGATGACGACAGACCGTAGAGTCCGTCGTCATCCGATCCGCTCCGCAGACGGAAGGAAAAATAGGGTTTTCCTCCGTCACACTTTGGCGGAGCGGAGCGGGTCGGATGTCAACGGACATGTCACCGCTGACATCCGTGGCTCCATAGGGCTACATGGAGGATCCGTTCAGGTCCGCCTAAAAAAACTGACAGGCGGACCTGAACGGACCCTCCGTGTGAAAGGGGCCTTAGTCCGTAGGGTTCAATATTGAGTTGGCCCCACCCATTGCAGCTATAACAGCTTTAACTCTTCTGGGAAGGCCGTCCACAAGGTTTAGGAGTGTGTCTATGGGAATATTTGACCGCTCTTCCAGAAGACTCCTTGTGAGGTCAGGCACTGATGTTGGACGATAAGGCCTGGAACGCAGTCTCCGCTCTAATTCATCCCAAAAGGTAATCTATCGGGTTGAGGTCAGGACTCTGTGCAGGCCAGTCAAGTTCCTCCACCCCAAACTCGCTCATCCATGTCTTTATGGATGAGTCCTGACCTCAACCCAACAGAAATAATTTGGTGGAGGGGGGATTGTGGTGTGGGGTTGTTTTTCAGGGGTTGGGTTTGTCCCCTTAGTTCCAGTGAAGGGAATTCTTAAGGTGTCATCATACCAAGACATTTTGGACAATTTCATCCTCCCAACGTTGTGGGAACAGTTTGGGGATGGCCCCTTCCTGTTCCAACATGACTGCGCACCAGTGCACAAAGCAAGGTCCATAAAAGACATGGATGACCGAGTTTTGGGTGGAGGAACCTGACTGGCCTGCACAGAGTCCTGACCTCAACCTGATAGAACACCTTAGGGATGAATTAGGAGCGCAGACTGCGAGCCAGGCCTTCTCGTCCAACATCAGTGACTGACCTCACAAATGTGCTTCTGGAAGAATGGTCAAACATTCCCATAGACACCATCCTAAACCTTGTGGACAGCCTTCCCAGAAGAGTTGAAGCTGTTATAGTTACGAAGGGCGGGGCCAACTCAATATTGTACCCTACGGACTAAGACTGGGATGCCATTAAAGTTCATGTGCGTGTAAAGGCAGGCGTCCCAATACTTTTGACAATATAGTGAAGATCATTTAACGTCTATACTAGCGTTCAGAGATCTTTGCCTAACGACTAACTGCTACCAACCAGCGATTGATTGGTCGCTGCAACTGAACGCAGCATTGGTTCATCGCTAACGATAAGACTTTGCTCCGGGTGTGTGAGATTAAATTGATATTTCATGCAACTTTGTATGTAGCGATTGTCAGCAATAAATCTGGCGTTTTTAGTGGCGTGATCGCAAAAAAAAAAAAAAAAAAAAAAAAAAATCGACCACGTGCGTCCAGCCTCAAAAGTTAAAAAATTGAACTTTTGCAAGTGATTGGCTTTTGAAGTGAACTTCCATCACCCAGAATACGGCTTCCCTCACTGCAGATCCATCATCCCCCCTCCATGAGAGGATGAATGAGGACCTGAATAATGAGGGTGGAGGGCGGAATAATGACAGATAGGGGCAGGAGGGAGGAGGGTGCGGGAGGATTACCATGAAGTGGGGGGTGAAAAGGAGGGATGAAAGTTAAGAGCATTTTTCAAACTTTTGAAACTTTCAAAAGATGCGAAGCGCATGAATCCCCTGGCCTCTTCACCAGGCGTCCTTAACCCTTTATACCCCGGGGGAACGCCTGCTGTGCAACCACGCAGTGAGGACAATGCTCCCTTTTTTGTTTCCATGAAAGGGATGAAAGGCTTCTTATTATCTATATGACCCTTTTTACCTTTTCTAAAAATAAAAAAATAAAATAAAGGATGAGCCCCGGCAAACACAGACGGAAACGATCGTTGGATTGAAAAAAATAAATCGGGACGACTGCGAAGATAGAGTCGGGAGTGGTTAGTTATATTCAAACAAGACATTTTACCGTTCATAAAAGTGGCTTCAATAGTACGAATGAGCGTCAGGAAAATATCCCAGCCACATGGGGCACAGTGCACGGTGGACCCCCTACCCTTGGGGCCCATGAGGATTGTACACATTAGGGATGTGTCATGGAAGTAGACCAAACCCTAGCGGAGTGAAATTTATTTTGCTAAAGCCCAATGTGTGTTGGCAAGGCCATTTTAAGTGACCACCAGGGTCAGCAGGTGAATAGATGCCAACAGTCCTGGATATGCCAGGACAGCCCCACATCCATTTGCTCCGCCCCATGATGTTGCGTCCTGGGCTGTGTCCGGGATCACAGCATCACTTTTGGGTTTCTGAGCATGTGCAGAAACATCCGAAAAAAGGTATTACTTAGGGGATCGTGGCCATGAGTGAGCAGTTCCTGCCACCCAGGAAGTGGTCACGCTCTGGGTGGGACTACCTAGAAAGTGCCCCATCACTGGTATCAGAGGGAGGAATAGTGTCCCATCATTGGTGTCAGTGGGAGGAATAGTGCCCCATCATTAGCATCAGTGGGAGTATAAGTGCCCCATCATTGGCGTCAGTGGGAGTATAAGTGCCCCATCATTGGCGTCGGTGGGAGAAATAGTGCCCCATCATTGGCGTCAGTGGGAGAAATAGTGCCCCATCATTGGCGTCAGTGGGAGAAATAGTGCCCCATCATTGGCGTCAGTGGGAGAAATAGTGCCCCATCATTGGCGTCAGTGGGAGAAATAGTGCCCCATCATTGGCGTCAGTGGGAGAAATAGTGCCCCATCATTGGCGTCAGTGGGAGGAATAGTGCCCCATCATTGGCATCAGTGGGAGGAATAGTGCCCCATCATTGGCATCAGTGGGAGGAATAGTGCCCCATCATTGGCATCAGTGGGAGGAATAGTGCCCCATCATTGGCGTCAGTGGGAGGAATAGTGCCCCATCATTGGTGTCAGTGGGAGGAATAGTGCCCCATCATTGGCATCAGTGGGAGGAATAGTGCCCCATCATTGGTGGGCAGCCCAGCCATTGATTTGGCACCCAAGCCTCCCATAAAGAGGGCGTGATATGTGCGGGCCCTTAGGCAGGGGACGACTGACCCGGGGACTGTTACGAAGAGGTTGTCAAGTAAGCACATGTGACATCACAGGAGGACAAGCGGGAGGCAGGTGTCACCCCAAAACAGGAAATGCCTGAACAAGTGAATGTTGCAGATTGAAAAATGCTGGAATGACTTGTTAAAGCTTTTATGAGGTTTTGGCGATTGGGTTTCCATCCCCTTTGACCCAACCATGGTCAAGAAATGTGTCAAGAGGTTGGTTGTCCAAGAACATGGTGGGATAATCAACATCTGGAGGTCCCCATGTGGATATAAATTGTGGGGTATATTCCTTCCTGAGGAAGCCACTTGGATGAGCTGCAAAACATGGTCTTCACAGTCACCTTGCCCTGGATACAGAAGAACCTTCTCCCAGAGATATGAACTTGTTCAGCCACCCGCGCCCATACTGGGATCTGTGCCCTCTGAGCCACGTCAATCTCTATATCAACTTGGCAGGGAATATCTCTTCACTGAGACAGGAAAAAGAGGGACACCTTCCGGAACTAAAATTTGTTTAGGCAAAAATGCGTCCTACCACACCCGGCATGATTTCAGACAGAGAAAGAAGAGGATGGGTTCACTCCTCCAAAAAAATTATATTTTGGTTACAAGTGGATCCTGGTGGGCTGAGCCAATCCCTGGCCTTTCTATGTCTCCAACAATGGGATATTATTAAACATGATTTCTATCACAGCCATAATTCCTCTCTCTGTTCCTGTCCTGTCCACTATTAGGTGTTTCAGCTCCACCGGTTACATTCTTCATAAAACAAATAGAAAATCCAACAGGGATGGTGGGAACCCCTCATAATGGGCACAGCAGGAGTACAGACCCAGGGACTCAGCACAGGGATGGTGGGAACCCCTCATAATGGGCACAGCAGGTGTACAGACCCGAGAACTTAGCACAGGGATGGTGGGAAACCCTCATAATGGACACAGCAGGTGTACAGACCTGGGAACTCAGCACAGGGATGGTGGGAACCCCTCATAATGGGCACAGCAGGTGTACAGACCTGGGAACTCAGCACAGGGATGGTGGGAACCCCTCATAATGGGCACAGCAGGTGTACAGACCCAGGGACTCAGCACAGGGATGGTGGGAGCCCCTCAAAGGGCACAGCAGGTGTACAGACCCTAGAACTTAGCACAGGGATGGTGGGAACCCCTCATAATGGACACAGCAGGTTACAGACCCAGGGACTCAGCACAGGGATGGTGGGAGCCCCTCATAATGGACACAGCAGGTGTACAGACCCAGGGACTCAGCACAGGGATGGTGGGAGCCCCTCAAAGGGCACAGCAGGTGTACAGACCCGAGAACTTAGCACAGGGATGGTGAAAGCCCTCATAAGCATCACACCTGTACAGACCCAGGAACTCAGCACAAGGATGGTGGGAACTCCTCTTGGTGGGCACTCCTCTTAATGGGCACAGCAGGTGTAGAGACCCAGGAACTCAGCACAGGGATGGTGGGAACCCCTCATAATTGGCACAGCAGGTGTGCAGAATCAGGAGCTCAGCACAGGGATTGTGGGAACCCCTCATAATGGGATGTTCACCAGTAGTCCAAAGACCAGGCTGGAGGTGGGACAGTGGTAATGTGCCGCAGCCATATAGGAAAGCTGGAATGTGTAATACTTTGACAGGTAAAAAAATCATTCCTATATCCACCTTTCAGCTCAGTATCTGGCTGTTTGGTTGGATAAACCCTTTAAGATTTAAGAGTTCCCCCAGCGACCTTACACAACTCCACAGCGCTGTACAGCCTGGCACACCACCAGCAACGGCTGCCAAATAGTTTGACACACACAGAAGGCTTGAGAATTCAGGCGAGGACGCGGCACCCCCACTGTGACTTTTACAACCTCGACTATTGACACAGCCAGATATCCGAGCAGTTTTTACGGCCTCACAAAAGAACAAAGAATTTATTGGAAGAAGTTAGAGACTCCGTTTGGTCTGGTCAGGGAAGGCACTTTGTCACCGCCTGCCCCGGCACGACCAAACTACCGCATGCTGTTCCAATTATGGAGGACACTCCTGGAGCGAACACTTGTAGTCTATCGGAAGCCCCGGTGACAACACAGAAGCACAATTTGTCGACAGACAGATGTTGTCACCCTATAAAAGGAAATGTTTGGGCAAGGTCCTTCATGGCAGGTTCAACAGGTATTATTTTAATTGAAGCTGCAGATTTAAAAATAAAATGAAATTACATTAGATGTTCAGTTTTGTGGTCAAGAGGAAGAAGTCACTGTCCAGTTGGTAGGGCCTCGAAATTTGAGTCCTTGTGGGATTAGAAGTTCTTTACTGCATGTTGTAAAGAAGAAGCCTCCACTGTCGAGTGGAGTTGAGAGGTATCTTGATATAGAGCGGTCTTACCCCGAAAGGTCCCGACGCGCTTACAAACACATACACATACTAGGCCCAATTTATAGACAGGATCTGATTAACCTACCAGCATGTGTTTAGAGTGTGGGAGGAAACCGGAGTACCCGGAGGAAACCCACGCAGGCACAGGGAGAACATGCAAACTCCAGGCAGATGGTGTAGTGGTCAGGATTTGAACCAGCGACCCTATTGCTACTAGGTGAAAGTGCTAACCACTACACCACTGTGCTGCCCAAGTTGGTGGGGTTCCAAATTTTGAGTCTGTGTGTAATCAGAAGTCGCTTTTGGCATGTGGTTAAGAGGAAGATGTCACTGTCCAGTTGGTGGGGTCTAAAATTTTGGGTCTTTGTAAAATCAGAAGAAGTTCCTTATTGCATGTGGTCAAGAAGATGTCACTGTTCAGTTGGTGGGGTCTTTAATTTTGATTCCTTATGGGATTAGAGGATCTTTATTGCATGTGGTAAAAAAGAAGTAGTCACTGTCCTGTTGGTGGGGTTCTGAATTTTGAGCCCTTCGGAGATCAGAAGTTCCTTTTGGCATGTGGTTAAGAGGAAGAGGTCACTGTCCAGTTTGTAGTATCTCAAATTTGGGGTTTTTCTAAGATCAGAAGAAGTTATTTTTTGCATGTGGTCAAGAAGTCACTGTACAGGTAGTGGGGTCTCAAATTTTCAGTTCTTGTGGGATTAGAAGTTCCTTATTGCATGTGGTCAAGAAGAAGATGTCACTGTCCAGTTGGTGGAGTTCTGAATTTTGAGCCCTTCTGAGATCAGAAGTTCCTTTTGGCATGTGGTCAAGAGGAAGATGTCACTGTCCATTTTGTGGGGTCTCAAATTTTGGGTCTTTGTAAGATCAGAAGTTCTTTTTTTTGCATGTGGTCAAGAAGAAGTCACTGTCCAGTTGGTGGGGTTCCGAATTATGAGTCCTTGTGGGATTAGAAGTTTTTTATTGCAGGTTGTAAAGAAGAAGCCACTGTCCAGTTGCTGGAATTCCGAATTTTGAGCCCTTGTGTAATCAGAAGTCCCTTTTGGCATGTGGTCAAGAAAAAGAAGTCACTGTCCAGTTTGTGGTATCTTAAATTTTGGGTTTTTCTAAGATCAGAAGTTCTTTTTTGCATGTGGTCAAGAAGATGTCACTGTCCAGTTGGTGGGGTCTCAAATTTTCAGTTCTTGTGGGATTAGAAGTTCCTTATTGCATGTGGTCAAGAAGAAGATGTCACTGTCCAGTTGGTGGGGTCTTTCATTTTGATTCTTTATGGGATGAGAGGTTCTTTATTGCATGTGGTAAAAAAAGTAGTCACTGTCCAGTTGGTGGGGTTCTGAATTATGAGCCCTTGTGAGATCAGAAGTTCCTTTTGGCATGTGGTCAAGAAGAAGTCACTGTCCAGTTGGTGGGGTCTCAAATTTAGATTCCTTGTGGAATTAGAAGTTCTTTACTACATGTTGTAAAGAAGAAGCCACCACTGTCCAGTTGGTGGGGTTCCGAATTTTGAGTCCTTGTGTAATCAGAAGTCCCTTTTGGCATGTGGTTAAGAGGAAGATGTCACTGTCCAGTTTGTGGGGTCTCAAAGTTTGGGTCTTTGTAAGATCAGAAGTTCCTTATTGCATGTGGTCAAGAAGAAGATGTCACTGTCCAGTTGGTGGGGGCTTGAATTTTGAGTCCTTATGGGATTAGAGGTTCTTTATTGCATGTGGTAAAAAAGTAGTCACTGTCCAGTTGGTGGGGTTCTGAATTTTGAGCCCTTCTGAGATCAGAAGTTCCTTTTGGCAAGTGGTCAAGAGGAAGATCTCACTGTCCATTTTGTACATCTCAAATTTTGGATCTTTGTAAGATCGGAAGTTCTTTTTTTGCATGTGGTCAAGAAGAAGTCACTGTCCAGTTGGTGGGGTTCTGAATTATGAGTCCTTGTGGGATTAGAAGTTTTTTATTGCAGGTTGTAAAGAAGAAGCCACTGTCCAGTTGCTGGAATTGCGAATTTTAAACCCTTGTGTGGTCAAAAGTTCCTTTTGGCATGTCGTCAAGAAGAAATCACTGTCCAGTTGGTGGGGGGGCTCAAATTTTGGGTCCTTGTGGGATTAGAAGCTCCTTATTGCATGTGGTCAAGAGTAAGATGTCACTGTTCAGTTGATGGGGGGGGGTTTGAATTTTAAGTTCTTGTGGAATTAGAAGTTCCTTATTGCATGTGGTAAAGAAGAAGCCACTGCCTCGTTGGTGGGGTTCCGAATTTTGGTGCCCTTGTGAGGTCAGAAGTTCCTTTTTTCATGTGGTCAAGAGGAAGATGTCACTGTCTAGTTTGTGGCATCTCGAATTTCGGGTCTTTGTAAGATCAGAAGTTCTTTTTTGCATGTGGTCAATTAGAAGATGTCACTGTCCAGTTGGTGGGGTCTCGAATTTTTAGTCCTTGTGGGATTAGACGTTCCTATTGACATGTGGTCAATAAGTGAATGTTACCAGAAATGACATTAATTGAGAGCTTAGCGATTGGTTTTACATCTGTTTTTTAAAGGACCCATAACCTAAAAAGTTGCATAATCAATATTCAGGGCATCTTTACTATATCTTAGTGGCTTCAATTGTCACCGACCGAAAATATATTGGGTAAGAAATAGGTTGCCTCAATCTGTTGGCCCCATCAAAGGTGTGTTTTACAAGCGCTGTCTAGATATGGGTGATGATATTTGTGAACACGCGGTGGTGAAACCATTGCATGCCATATCGATTCACCCTACTAAGCGCAAATTACCGGCAGTGTCTGATGGTCTTGGTTACCATGTGAAGGACCACTATTGGACTGGAGTTCCCTGCTCCGCCCCCTTGCCAAAAGAGGCATACCGAAAAGCTAGTTGGTCCCATAGTGACATATAAAAAGCAAGTTCCCTCATCAGCTCACATACAAAATATCCGTCCCATTTAGCCCTGTTGATAAACCAGGGTAAAAGTTCACATTTTACGACCCAACCTTAAAAGGCCTTTGGGTGCGACAAAAAAAAAAAAAAAAAAGAAGGCCCATAATCCCAAACAACGGGACTGTGCCAAAAGTAATAATACCATCCCTTTGTGCTAAAAGCTGTTTATTAACTGCCGAAAGAGTAAAAAAAAAAAAAGAAGGAGAAAAGAAAAAAAAAAAAAAGGATTTTTTTTTTTTTTTTTACAGAAAGTATTCAGAGTTCAAAGACTGGCCATAGTCTGAACATCGATCCTTTCATCCAAACTGCATACCTTCTGAAAACACACTTGGATTAACCCCTTTGTTGTGCGAGCCAGGAAAAAAAAAGTTTATGAAAACGATTACTTTCGTGCTCCACATCCAAAAGTACTAATTACAAGAGGAATAAAATATCATTTAGATGTAAAAAAATAAAGCATTTCAAGAAAAAAAAAAATAGAATTATTATCTAGAAAAAAAAAAAACAAGGATTATCTTAAAAAAATTAATAAATAAAATAATAAGAAATAGAAAAAAGGCTTAGATAAAAAAAAAAAAACAAGAAATATTATCTAGAAAAAATAAAAATAAGAAATAGAAAAAAAAAAAGGATTTTTTTTTTTTTAAGTTCCAAAACACAATATTTTATAAATATAGACCCATTTATGCTATTTTTTTTTAGGTGAAAGATACCACAATATTTTAAAATCTGAATTTGATACTACAAATGTCAAATATTAATGTTGCGACAAAATTATTATTATTATTTTTTTAGAAAGTTTTAAAAGTTCACAGACTGCCTATAGTCCAAACATCCATCCGAGCTACATACCATCTGGAAACACATTAGGATTAGAATCCGGAATAGAATTAAAATGGAATTTTATGAAAATAGAATTTGTGAGCCATATCAAAAAGTCCTAGCTCCAAGAAGAATGAAATATCATTTAGATGCAAAAAAATAAAAATAAACTTAACATTCTAAAATACACAAGATCAAATAAATACAGACACATTTATGCTGTTTCTAGCTTCTGAGACCAAAGAGATCACAATATTTGATTGTCCAAATATCAATTCTAGTAAAAGATTTTTTTTTTTCTACTAAAAGATTTTTATTTTTTTTTGAATTTCAAGACTAGCCATAGTCTGAATATGGATCCATTCATCCAAATCTGAAAATATGCTAGGATTAACAGCCTCTTGTCTGGGCCAGAAGAAAGAAATTAGAATTTTATGAAATTATATACCACATAAAATACTAAATCTGAGAGGAATAAAATATCATCTAGTTAATTAAAAAAAAAAAAAAACATTTCATAAAAAAAAAATATATATATTTTTATTTCCATAGATTCAACAAATACAGACCCATTTATGCTGTTTCCAGCTTCTGGACCAAAAAAAACAACAATATTTTAAAATTCAAATTGGATGGTACAAATATAAATGTTGCTACAACCTGTTTTTTTTTTTTAAAACATTTTTCAGAGTTCAAAGACTGTCCATAGTCTAAACATCAATACATTCATCCACACCTGGAAACGCACCAGGCTTAACCCCTTCCTGCCATATCAGTAAGTAATAAATAAATATCATCTAGATGTAAATAAAAATAAAAATAAATAACTGGATGGATCCATTCCTTCAAATTTGAAATCATATTAGGATTGGTTTAATCCAAATATGATTTCAAATTTGAAGGAATGGATCCATCCATTTATTTATTTTTATATTTTTTATATTTGTACGAGTTTGGAGAAAAAAAAAAAAAAGAATATTCAGAATTTTATGATAATATGACCTGCCTGTCATATCAAAGCCTACTAACTTACTAACTCCAAAGAAATGAAATATCACCAAGATGAAAAAATAAATAAATAATAAAACATTCAAATATCCGAAAGACAAAATATCAAATAAATTCAGACCTATTGTAAAAAAATAAATAAATAAAAGTGTAAGTTTCCAAAATACAAAATATCAAATAAATACAGACCTAATGTAATAATTTTTTTATTTTTTTTTACATTTCTAAAATACAAAATATCAAATAAATACACACTCACTTGTGCTTTTTCTAGCTAATCTAAAGAGACCACAACAATGTAAAATTCACATTTGAAGGTACAAATATAAAAATGAGACTAAGCTTTTTTTTTTTTTTTCTTCTTCTTTAATGGTCCAGAGAGGAGAAAAATGTTACCAATTTTTAAGAATCAAAAGACTTTTTCTTTTTTGCTGAGAAAAAATGTATCTTCTTACTTCAGCGAGTTCACACAATGCTGGCGTTCGCGATTTGAGGTTTTATAAAACGCAAAAAACAACCCCCCCCCCTTCACCTGGTAACCATGGCAACCAGAGTTTAAATCCAAGCATTTGAACAATGCTGGGCCGTTACAACAGCCCCCCTCTGACCCCCCCACCGCCATTGTATCACTGCTTCCAAGACACTCTACCGGTCAGGACAGGAGATCACATTAAAAAATAAACAAGTTTGTTGCTATGGGAGGGGGGTTTTATATTAAATCAGCCCGGTCTGGAGTTGGGGCAGCTCTGACAAGGGAGAAACTTTGTGACTGGCTGACAAAAGTCATTCCATTCACACTGTCAAAAATAAATAAATAAAAATATAAAAAAAAAAAAAAAAGAAAATAAAGAAAATCGAATTGATTTTTTGAGCACCTCAAAAAAAAAAAAAAAAAAAAAAAAAAAAACTTTCAACCCAACTGCTTCAATATTACAATCACTGCTGTGCCAAGCTGAAACACGCGTTCAAAGAGACACTTGAACTTGTAGGATTTTGTTTGCCATGGTGCACATTACATAGTTACATGGTTGGTCTGGATAAAAAAAAAAAAGAGACTAGTCGATCTAGTTCAACCAATAAAAAGGGGAAAAAAAATAGATTTTTTTTATAGACATGCCATAAAAAAACAATAAATAAAAAAACAGAAAAAAAAAAAAAACCATTCTCAGAATCTAATGGAAGCTACAGAAAAAAAGTGATGGGATTGTGCTCAGCATTAACCGTTCAGTTCTAAGTGGGGTCTGGTCAAATCACACACACATATATATATATATATATATATATATATATATATATATATATATATATATATATATATATATATATATATATAAATCAATAAGACGTATACTGTGTCATTGATCGATTTTAAGCAAAATTCATTAAAATTATTTTAATTGGTTTGAAAGGAAAATCCGATTGTAATAAAGTAGGAATATTGGTATGATGATAGGCAAGTGTACGGCGCAATTGATCTATTGATCATATTTTATTCTAGACAGTAAATCGATCGATAATATGGTCATATATATAAATAAAAATTGTGTATGGTAACCATTAATCAGGGATATCTTCCCTGTGCAAAGAGCTTGGTCCTAGATAGATGGACAGAGAGACAGACAGAGAGACAGACAGAGAGACAGACAGAGAGACAGACAGAGAGACAGACAGAGAGACAGACAGAGAGACAGACAGAGAGACAGACAGAGAGACAGACAGAGAGACAGACAGAGAGACAGACAGAGAGACAGACAGAGAGACAGACAGACAGAGAGACTGACAGACAGAGAGACTGACAGACAGAGAGACTGACAGACAGAGAGACTGACAGACAGAGAGACTGACAGACAGAGAGACTGACAGACAGAGAGACTGACAGACAGAGAGACTGACAGACAGAGAGACTGACAGACAGAGAGACTGACAGACAGAGAGACTGACAGACAGAGAGACTGACAGACAGAGAGACTGACAGACAGAGAGACTGACAGACAGAGAGACTGACAGACAGAGAGACTGACAGACAGAGAGACTGACAGACAGAGAGACTGACAGACAGAGAGACTGACAGACAGAGAGACTGACAGACAGAGAGACTGACAGACAGAGAGACTGACAGACAGAGAGACTGACAGACAGAGAGACTGACAGACAGAGAGACTGACAGACAGAGAGACTGACAGACAGAGAGACTGACAGACAGAGAGACTGACAGACAGAGAGACTGACAGACAGAGAGACTGACAGACCGAGAGACAGACCGAGAGACAGACCGAGAGACAGACCGAGAGACAGACCGAGAGACAGACCGAGAGACAGACCGAGAGACAGACCGAGAGACAGACCGAGAGACAGACCGAGAGACAGACCGAGAGACAGACCGAGAGACAGACCGAGAGACAGACCGAGAGACAGACCGAGAGACAGACCGAGAGACAGACCGAGAGACAGACCGAGAGACAGACCGAGAGACAGACCGAGAGACAGACAGAGAGAATGATAGACATGCAGACAGACAGACAGACAGAAAAAATAGATATTGGAAATCCATCCCCAACATACTCTGTAGAACTTGCTATGCAAATACAGACTTTTTGAAAGTCGCCATTTGCTTAGATTAGACACGCCTCTCCCCCGTACCGATCAGCACACATGTCATGTTGAGTCATATTTCTTTCCAGCACAGATTTAGGTTCTGGCGGTACATTTTGTAGGACGGAGGTGGGGGAACGCTCTCACCTCAGGTGCTCCAGCGCACGCCTCTTTGGCGGTGGAATTCCTCCCGTGTTGATCTAGACGAACCTTTTGATTTCTCGTCAGTTTTTACACGCAGCAATGACGGGATTATCAGAGCTCCTCATTGTCTGGATCTGGCCGGGGGGACAAGCCGCTTTATGTTATGACAATTTCCCGTTGCCACGTTCCGACAAAGCGCTCGGAATAATAGGAAACAATTAAAAAGAATCAAAAAACTCCGGCCAAGTGAGTACTGTAACCTTCCCCGGATGCCCATGCGGCCTCCGATATTAACCCCTTCTGCTACCGACTGTTTAGTAACCAACAGGGAATGAAAAAGTACAAATTTAAAAAATAACTAAAAGGATTTCAGACATTAATCATCAAAAGTACGGCCAAAGAGAACAATTTTAAAAGCACTCAGAATTTCTTTATGAATTTCTGCATTAGGTACACCGAAATCCTTCAAAATAAAAACAACCAGACGGAATCTCCAGCCAAACCATAAAATTACACCATGAAAATGATCCATCACTGTATGACCAAAAGCATGCGGACATCCCAGCATGACTGTGTCACTGTGTGCAAAGCCCGCTCCGTAAAGACATGGTTTGACGAGTTTGGTGTGGAGGAACCTCAACCCTACTGAAAATTGGAATGCCAATGGTGAGCCAGGTCTTCTCATTTAGCATTCCCCCCAAAAAAAAAAAAAATCTTGTGGAAAGCCTTCCTAAAAAGGAGGGGGAGGATGATATAGTGTCAGGGCTGGGCTCAGCCCTTCCTTCTCTGAGCTGGCCACTCAGCTGTCGGCTAACTGCCAGCTTCTATCTCTCCACAGTGGCTCACCTGTTGATGATCCTGCTCGTCAGTCCTGCCTACTTAAGCCTTCCAGTTCAGATGATCTATGCCTTCGCCTTGGTCAACATCACAGAGACTTTCTCCTGCGTGCCTGTTGAAGATTTTTCTTGGCTGACATCCCTTCTGGATCCTGATCCTGCTTGCTGTTCTACTACGTTCTTCTCTGGCTCCCCGACCTTTGGCTTGTCTGACTACCCGATGCGGTTCCTGAACTCTGGCTATGTTTTGACTACGCTTACTCCGTTTATCTTTTTATTATTATTATTATTATTATTATTCAAGTGTGATTTAACTGTACTTCTGTCTCGGTCTGATTCATGGTTTCTGACATATAGCCACAAAGAGGGCAACTCCATATTAATGGTTCTGGTTTTGGAATGGGATAGCTCATATATTTGTTATGGTGTCTTCAGACTTTGGCCAGTCTTTTTTATCTATCTACTGTATTTTTCTACTCTACTCTATTTACTGTATATGTCTCTAATCTACTGTACCTGTCTATCCATCTACTTAATCTACTGCATCTATATTATCTATATATCTACCTACCTATCTCTTGTAGCTTTCTCTACACAGAGGAACCCTTGAAATAACTTACTGGTCTCAGGCAACCCCTGCTGAAAAGAACTAGATCTACAACTCATGATACATTAGTGTGATGGTCAGTGTGAAGAACGCTCCTTGCATTTGTGATCATTGGGAAGAATTACCCCCTTACTGATGACTAAAAAAGAAGATCAATGTTGTCTGTGGGAACTTATTTGGGAGCAGTGGCGGCTCATGCTCAAAATTTTTGGGGGGGCGCAAACAAACTGAAAAAAAAAAAAAAAAAAAAAAACCATCAACTGCCGCCACTGTGCCCATTAAACACAGCCACTGTGCCCAAACGCCACCAGTTTTGCCCCCAAATGCAGCCAGTTTCGTCCCCAAATGCAGCCAGTTGGTCCCCAGCCCGACACTTACCTTCCTCAGGTCAGCGCCGTCCTCCACGCTCCCTCATGTTTTCTTCCGTCCTCAATGTCTTCTCCCGCCCTCGATGTAGCTTCAGCCAAATCAGGTTACCAGTAACCAGACCCGGTGAACCCGATTGGCTGAGACGCGTGTCAGTGTTAACCAGGGAAGGCACAGCCCGTGCGTCCCCTGGTTAACTATTTGGAAGCCGATTAAAGCCCACAGGCTGTAATCGGGAAGCCTATCAGAGCCGCTGGCTCTGATAGACACTTCCAAAAACCAACCAACTGCTGTTATTCAGATGGCCGGTGCTCGCCAGGGGGCCGGCCATCTGAATAGTGGGCGGCAGCGGCGCCGGTGACAATACATACATTCAAGCAATGCATGAATGTATGTAGTGTTGACTTGAGTGACGGGTGCAGGAGAGAGGGGGCGGCGCTCCTGCGCCCACTATGGACACACCGCCACTGTTTGGGAGGCAGAAATCACTTGTTGCCCAAGGAACCGCTAACAACCTCTGGAGGAGCCCTAGAATTCCATGGAACCCTGGATGAGAAACCCCAGTCAACTGTATCTACCCACCTATCTACCTATGTTTTTCTCTACATTATTGATCTCTCTGCTTTATCTACTTTAGCTATCCATTCACCTACCACATCTATCTACTGTATACCAGTATATCCCTCTACTCGATCACTACTCCCTGCTATCTTCTACATATTCCAACTGCTACCCATAGGCAGTTCTTAGTGCACACCAAAGGATTGGAAATCTGCAATAACTCTGCTAGATCATTAGGAAGGTCTGTGATGCCTACAAATTTAGTCAATTCAGCTAAAACTGGCAGGTTACCAAGGACATACTTTAGTATTATAACTGTGTTTAAAGAAGTCCTCTATGCACTTATTTGCCCCTAAATTTGCCCCAAATAAACCACTTTTCTGAAAAAAGAAAAAAAAAAAAAAAAAAGTTTAGAAGGGTGTTTATGGGCATTTGTGAGGTCAGGCACTGATGAAAGACAAGAAGGCCTGGCTCGCAGTCTCCGCTCTAATTCATCCTAAAAGGTGTTCCATCGAGTTGAGGTCAGGACTCTGTGCAGGTCAGTCAAGTTCCTACACCCCAAACTCGCTCATCCAATCGGGCCCTCCAATCAACTAACCAAAACCTCCTCCACATCCCCAAGTTCCGCTACAAATCCAAAGGAGAACGAAGATACGCAGTCCAAGGACCACGGCTATGGAACGCTCTACCCACGAACATCGGCATGGAAGAAAACCTTCAGGAAAAAAAACTTAAGACCCACCTCTTCTGAAGGATCTGGATGACATTGGATACAAAGAGCCTTGAGGCGACCCAGTTCACATCTGTAGTGCTATACAAGTTACTCACTCACTCATTCATCCATGTCTTTATTGACCTCACTTTGTGCACCGGTGTGCAGTCATGTTGGAACAGGAAGGGGCCGTCCCTAAACTGTTCCCACAAAGTTGGGAGCATGAAATTGTCCAAAATGTCTTGGAATGCTGGTGCCTTAAGACTTCCCTTGACTGGAACCAAGGGGCCCAACCCCTGAAAAACAAACCCCTCCACCAAGTAATTTGGACCAGTGTACAAAAGCATGGTCCATAAGGACATGGATGAGCAAGTTTGGGGTGGAGGAACTTGACTGGCCTGCACAGAGTCCAGACCTCAACCCGATAGAACACCTTTGGGATGAATTCGAGCGGAGACTGCGAGCCAGGCCTTCTCGAACATCATCGGTGAGTGACCTCACAAATGCGCTTCTGGAAGAATGGTCAAACATTCCCATAGACACCCTCCTTACATACTTGTGAAAGAATTTTTATTAAGACCAGAGGAGCCAATCCCTCTCCACATTATATATATATATATATATCATAATTTAACAGGTTTGAGCCAAAAAAATAAATTAAAAAAAACTGATACAATGTACTTCTATTCTAGGTGAAGAATATTTAGCCACTGGCTGAAACAGGGGGCAGGGAACAGACAACCTTTGTCATGGTTTCAGGTAGTGGCCTGCATACAAGGAAAATACATTTTATTTGGTGGTTTCTGAGCTCCTCATTTTATTTATTTTTTTTAAACTTTTTTTTTATTTTTATAAATTGTCTACTTTTTTTTAGTCAAGTTATTAGTTTCTGGTCATACTGCCTGGGATGGGGCATTGTTCTCCAGGCATGTATGCACACCCACAATACAGAGCTGTACATGATACACAATATATAGTTACAGAACAATACACCTGCTGTAAAAGAAGAGACTAAAGACAAGGGGGGGATGGGGGCTGTTCATGTTACCATGACCGTCTTCAAAGCTCCTTACTCCCAGTGTCGCCAAATTTAGAGGAAGGGTGGTGCTGGTTGGTACATGTCCTATAAGCAAGTTTTTATTCTGCTTTGTAGTTCCACGAGGAAAAAAAAAGGACCGTGTTATCCCAAGCCCTCCATTGGAATATTGAATAGTCCACCATGAGAACTCTTTATAATTTGTTGGCCCCACAGGCAGGCCCGGATTTACTCCCTTTGCCGCCCCAAGGCCGGGTCCTTTAATGCCGCCCCCCCCACACACACACACACACCATCTAGGGTTGCCACCTCATCCCTTTAAACCCGAACACATATTAATTACCGTATATACTCGAGTATAAGCCAAGTTTTTCAGCACATTTTTTTGTGCTGAAAATGCCCCCCTCGGCTTATACTCGAGTCTGTGTCCATCTTCACATTTGTGCGCCTGATCCCGGCCAGCCGTAGGTTCCCTGGACCCCAAAACTTGGCACACATGTAGCCCCACTCTTCCTCTACAAGTGTGCAAAGCTTGTTGTCCGGAGGACCTACGGCCGGGGAGCACCGATTTTTCAAACCCGGACACCCCTTCCATAGACTCCCATGTTAAACGGTAATTTCTCTGGTCATTTTGGGGACCCAGTACTGGCCGGCCTTAGGTTTCCTTGGGCCCCAAACCTGGCACACATGTAGCCCCACTCTTCCTCTACAAGTGTGCAAAGTTTGTTGTCCAGGGGACCTATGGCCGGGGAGCACCGATTTTTCAAACCCGGACACCCCTCTATAGACTCCCATGTTAAACGTCAGTCTAGTCACACAGCGCCGGAGATCAGGTAGGGAGATTGGGCACAGTGAGGCATGAGCACAGTGACAGTGAGGCCTGGGCACAGTGAGGCACAGTGAGGCCTGGGCACAGTGAGGCACAGTGAGGCATGCACATGGAAACAGTGAGGCAACGTGAGGCACAGTGAGGCATGCAGATGGACACCCTAGGCTTATACTCGAGTCAATAAGTTTTCCCAGTTTTTGTGGTAAAATTAGGTGCCTCGGCTTATATTCAGATCGGCTTATATTCGAGTATATACGGTACACAGGTTCTGTGGCTGATTAAGGTGGTAATTAAACTCACTTCGTGCCTTACCTGCATTCAATTAGCCTCAGAACCTGTGTAATTAATATGTGTTCGGGTTTAAAGGGATGAGGTGGCAACTCTAACACCATCACATAGGGGGCATACCCAGCAAGGAATTAAATACCTTTGTGCCAGATGCAGCGGCACGCTCCCGAGGCTCGTGCAGAGCAAGGGGTGGGTATATTGCTGTTATCTTGTGCAAGGGGTGGATCTGCAAGGGGCAGGTGTATTACTGTTATCTCGTGTATGGGGCGGATGGCTACAGAAGAGGGCAAATTTTAAAATTGATGGGCAGAGGCATCCCCTGTAGCCATTCTATAAGCATAACAACAATATACTGTGACAAGTATTGAAAACGCCCATCAACTTTTTTATCATCTCTGTCCATCATTTTAAAATTTGCCCTCTTCTGTAGCCATCCACCCCGTACACGATATAACGGTAATACACCCGACCCTTGCAGAGCCATCCGCCCCGTACACAATATAACAGTAATACTCCTGACCCTTGCAGAGCCATCCGCCCCATACACGATATAATGGTAATAAACCCGCCCCTTGCAGAGCCATCCCTCCCTTGCATGATATAACAGTAATAAACCCGCCCCTTGCACGATATAACAGTAATAAACCCGACCCTTGCAGATCCGCCCCTTGCACGATATAACAGTAATACACCCGCCCCTTGCAGAGCCATCCGCCCCTTGCACGATATAACAGTAATACACCCGCCCCTTGCACGATATAACAGTAATACACCCGACCCTTGCAGAGCCATCCACCCCCGTACACGATATAACAGTAATACACCCGCCCCTTGCAGAGCCATCCGCCCCGTACACAATATAACAGTAATACTCCTGACCCTTGCAGAGCCATCCACCCCCGTACACGATATAACAGTAATACACCCGCCCCTTGCAGAGCCATCCGCCCCTTGCACGATATAACAGTAATACACCCGCCCCTTGCAGAGCCATCCGCCCCTTGCACGATATAACAGTAATACACCCGCCCCTTGCACGATATAACAGTAATACACCCGACCCTTGCAGAGCCATCCACCCCCGTACACGATATAACAGTAATACACCCGCCCCTTGCAGAGCCATCCGCCCCGTACACAATATAACAGTAATACTCCTGACCCTTGCAGAGCCATCCACCCCCGTACACGATATAACAGTAATACACCCGCCCCTTGCAGAGCCATCCGCCCCGTACACAATATAACAGTAATACTCCTGACCCTTGCAGAGCCATCCACCCCCGTACACGATATAACAGTAATACACCCGCCCTTTGCAGAGCCATCCGCCCCTTGCACGATATAACAGTAATAAACCCGCCCCTTGCAGAGCCATCCGCCCCTTGCACGATATAACAGTAATACACCCGACCCTTGCAGAGCCATCCACCCCCGTACACGATATAACAGTAATACACCCGCCCCTTGCAGAGCCATCCGCCCCGTACACAATATAACAGTAATACTCCTGACCCTTGTAGAGCCATCCGCCCCATACACGATATAATGGTAATAAACCCGCCCCTTGCAGAGCCATCCGCCCCGTACACAATATAACAGTAATACTCCCGACCCTTGCAGAGCCATCCGCCCCGTACACGATATAACAGTAATAAACCCGCCCCTTGCAGAGCCATCCGCCCTGTACACGATATAATGGTAATAAACCCGCCCCTTGCACGAGATAACATTAACAAACCCGCCCCTTACTCTGCACGAGCATCGGGAGCGTGTCGCTGCATCATGGTCATTGCGCAGGCGCCCTGTAACAGCTGACTCACAGTTATTCATCTTCGGCTGTTTTCGGAGGATCCGTTGTGTTTCGTACTGCGCAAGCACTGCGCCTGCGCAGTACAGGGGGGGGTCATTATCCGCCGGGGGGGATCTTTTTCGGCAGGACACCGGGACGACAGGATTTTTTCACCCCCCTGTTGCCGCGGCGCCGCCCCCTGCACCCACTGACGCCCCGAGGCCTGGCCTTGTCTGGAATCCGGCCCTGACCACAGGTCCTTCTGTAGTAGTTTCTAACAAATACAAAGCTTTTCTACTATCCCGCCTCAATGCTTTTCATACTTGTCTCTTTCTATGCTCTAGTCTAGTATCCATGTTCCTTGGATTTGAATATAAAATAATCCTCAGGCTGGCCGTCCAGGAGATGACTATCGGAGGTCTACGCGCAACTGCATTGGGCGGAGGTGCAGGTTGATACACAAGCTGGATGACCTAAATTTCATGGAAAAAGGCTCATTCACATTGTACATTAAAAAAAAAAAAAAAAAAAAAGGGACATCCAGGGAGTCACGAGACTTATTCTAATCCTTGCCACCCTCTGCTTCTTCCATCTGCTGTTGATCGGCAGTTGACTGTGAACATCGAAGGAGAAAAGCAGACACTCCATGTGGAGGTCTTATCTAACAACAGCAACGAAAAAAAAAAAATCACCTAGGAGTGGTCAGGGGTCACCCATCATATGTCATAGACATCATCTGGCATCAGTTTGATTCACCAAAAATTGGCACATTTCAGTGAAATTTCACAAATTTTTGCCAAAAGTCCAATTAGTAAAGCCAAATTAAAGGCAGTTTTTACAGGATCAGTGGGTGTTAAATGATTCCTCGTGGTTATGGACTCATCTTTCAAGTATCATGGACCTGGTGTTCTGCCGAAATATGCAACTTTGTTGGCAACATGACAATGTATGCTGAGGAACAGAGGAACCCAAATGCTAACCTTAAGGCTGGATTCACACCAGTCCGGTGCGAATTCCAGCTCCGTTCTCTGTACGAAGAGAAGAAGCAGCTGTTCAGCGCTTCCTCTGCGTTGTAGCTGCGGATCAGGTGAGCGGGGGGGGGGGTATAGTGAGCAGGGGGGAGAGAATGCCTGTTCACAACGCAATGCATCTGCGAATCAGATGTGTGTCCATAGAAGATAATGGGCCTGAATTCGCACCTGAGCCAGAACGCAATGCCTAGAAAACGCACACGTTTTTCTGCACTGCGCAGTGCGAATCCACCGCATAAATGTGAACCAGCCTCATAAAAAAATAATGCATTTTCTAATGACATGTGGATTGGATGCGTTTTAAGCCGCATCCAATTCGCATAGGTGTGAACCCGGCCTAAAGCTCACCCTGATCCTAGAACTAACTGTATAGCTGACCCCAATACTAACCCATTGTTTACTAACCCTAACCCTTCTTTTATTAGCCCCAACTCTCGTACACACGACCGGTTTTCTCTGCAAGAAAACTCCTGGGAGAGTTTTTTTGCCGTGAAAAACGGTTGTGTGTATGGTTTCTCGGCAGGAAAACTGGCGGGAATCTCGACAAGAAAAATACAGAACCTGCTCTCTATTTTTCGCGTTGCGATTCTCGGCAGTGTTTCCTGCCGAGAAAACCGGTCGTCTGTATGCTTACCTGTCCAAGGTAAACCCGCGCATGCGCGAAAAGACTGACGCATGCGCGGTAGCATACAAGGTTAGTGTGGGGTGTAGCAAGATGGTGGCGACGGCATTGAATGTGACGAGCGCCGGCTCGTCGTAGTCGATGACGTCACCGCGTTCTTGCCATTCAAAAGAACGCCGTTTTTTTGGAGTGGCCGTCTGTACACAGGGCTTGGCAAGACAAGCTTGCCAGGAATCCCGTCGAGAAAACCGAATTATTTTTTTTCCCGACGGGAATCCTGTCCGTGTGTACAAGGCTTAACTCTTTGTACCTAACCCTAAAACCAATCCTAACCTTTATTAACCCCAACTCCAAAAATTAAGCCTATGTTTTGTAATCGTAACTTTAACCCTAACACTAACTCTAAACATTTGTTTACTAACCCTAACTCTAACCTTAGCACTACCCATAACCCTTGGTTTATTATCCTAATCCTAGTACTAAACCTAACCCTCGGTTTATTAACTCTTTAACCCCAACTTTTAGTTTATTACTAATAACTCTAATGCCGCGTACACACGGTCGGAAATTCCGCCAGCAAAAGTCCGATGTGAGCTTTTGGTCGGAAATTCCGACCGTGTGTAGGCTCCATCGGACTTTTGCTGGTGGAATTTCCGCCAGCAAAAGATTGAGAGCAGGTTCTCTATTTTTCCAACGGAAAAAATTCCTATCGGGAAAATCCGATCGTCTGTAGCAATTCCGACGCGCGAAATTCCTACGCATGCTCGGAAACAATGCGACACATGCTCAGAAGAATTGGACTTAATTTTCTCGGCTCGTCGTAGTGTTGTATGTCACCGCATTCTTGACGGTTGAAATTTCAGAGAACTTTTGTGTGACCGTGTGTATGCTTGCCAAGCTTCAGCGGAATTCCGTCGGAAAAACCATCTAAGGTTTTTCAGACGGAAATTCCGATCGTGTGTACGCGGCATAACCCTTTGTTTTATCCCTAAATGTAACCCTTACCCTTAGTTTATTAACCCTAACTCTAGCCCTAGTACTAACCTTCTGTTTATTAACTCTGACTCTAACCTTGTGTTTAGTAACCCTAACTTTATCCCTAATGTAAATCCTAAATTTTAGATTATTAACCTTACTCAAGCCTAATACTAATTCTAACCTTTATTTATTAATCTTAAATTCTAACCCTTTCGCTTCATTTATTAACCCTAACTCTAACCCCAATATTAACCTTAACCCTTCATTCATAAACTCTAATAATAAACCCCAAAATAAACTCTAACCCTTTGTTTACTAACCCCAACTCTAACCCTAGTACTAACCCTAATCTTTATAAATCCTAACTCTAACCTTAGTACCAAGTCCAACCCTCTGCTTATTAACTCCAACACTAATCCTCTATATACAGTATTAACCCTAACTCTATCCCTAATGTAAACCTTAACTTTTAGTTTAATAACCCTCCCCTTATGGCGCGTACACACGATCGATTTTTTCGACGGTGAAAACACCGTCGAGAAAATCGACGTGAAAAACGAGGAACAGCTTGTTCCCCCCACACACGGCCGTTTTAAATGACATTTTTTCTTGGTCGAAAAAAAACGACCGTGTGTGGGCTCCACGGCAGTGTTTCCCTATGGGAAAACTGCCGTGGAAAAAAACGACGGGAATCACGACGAGAAAAATTAGAGCATGTTCTAATTTTTCTCGTCGTGATTAATGCCGTTTTTCCCGTCGAGAAAAACGACAAAAAGCCCACACACGATCGTTTTTCTTGTCCAAAGGGAAAAATTAAATTTTTCTCGATGGGAAAAACGGTCGTGTGTACGCGGCATTATCCTAATACTAACCCTAACACTTCATTAACCCGATCTTTAACCCTAACCCTTTATTTATCAACCCTAACTTTAACCCTAACTCTTGATTTATTAACCTTAATTCTGATCCTTATTCTAACCCTAACATATAGTTTATTACCGTATATAGTCGAGTATAGGCGGACCCGAATATAAGCCAAGGCACCTAATTTTACCACAAAAAACTGGGAAAACGTATTGACTCGAGTATAAGCCTAGGGTGTCCATCTGCATGCCTCACTGTGTCTATGTGCATGCCTCACTGTGCCCATGCCTCACTGTGCCCAATCTCCCTACCTGATCTCCGGGGCTGTGTGACTAGACTGACGTTTAACATGGGAGTCTATGGAAGGGGTGCCCGGGTTTGAAAAATCGGTGCTCCCCGGCCGTAGGTCCCCTGGACAACAAACTTTGCACACTTGTAGATGAAAAGTGGAACTACATGTGTGCCAAGGTTCAGGGGAACTAGCGCCGGCCGGTACCGGGTCCCCAAAATCACCGGAGAAATTACTGTTTAACATGGGAGTCTAGGGAAGGGGTGCCCGGCTTTGAAAAATTGGTGCTCCCCGGCCATAGGTCCCCTGGACAACAAACTTTGCACACTTGTAGAGGAAGAGTGGGGCTACACGTGTGCCATGTTTGGGGGCCAGGGCACCTACGGCTGGCCAGGATCAGGCGCACAAATTTAAAGATGGACACAGACTCAAGTATAAGCCGAGGGGGGCATTTTCAGCACAAAAAAATGTGCTGAAAAACTCGGCTTATACTCGAGTATATACGGTAACCCTAACTCTAACCCTTCATTTATTAACCCTAATATTAACCTTAACACTTTGCTTATAATCCTAATCGCAATTTTAACTCTATCACTTTGTTTAGTCACAAATGTGATAAATAGGTCAGCCAATTTTACCAAAATTTTGGACATTAATTTTACTGCAAAATCAATACCGTGCAATCAATCTGCTCATCCTCAATAATCACATAGCATTGGGTAGTTTTATTTCAGGGTAACACCGAAATGAAACTCTGGAGCTGAAAATCTTACAAATGAGGTCTGGAGACAATGTACGAGCCAACGGACAGGAGAAGAGAAAAAAAAAGCTGGTGGAAAAAATGCAAACAGGAGGCGGGTGCTAATACAGTAGCAGAATTAAGGGCAAATCATCCCAGTGACACGGAAAAACAAAGTTCCCATATTCTGTTTGTACGCTGCCGATGATCCCCACCCCAGGGCTTGAGGGAACGGACTTGTTGTTAGGGGACTGTTGGGTGCCCCTCCCTCCTAGTGAAAAGGACCTTTGTGTGCCAAGAAGACAATGGCGCTCATCCTGGGAGAATAGCAGCATCACTTGTCTCATTTGACAGGTTTACATGCGGTTATTTGACCCCAGCCTCGTCTCACACAAGCCAAATCCTAGACAACGTTTGCTGGCTGTTCTGAGCCTCACCGATGTAGGACAACCAATCCTTCGCTTTCACGTTCTTTGGAATCTGCAGTTTAACTACAAATGGCTATGCCAAGACCTTAGGTCCAACTTTTTATACAAAGATTTAAAGATTTTTTTTTAAATGACCTATGTATATGAAGATGGCAATTTGTGTTGCGTCTGACCATGTCCTGAAGATTAAATGTGGATTGCGACAGTTGAGCTCAAAACACTTCTGAAAAATTCTACCCAAATAATTTTTAATGTACCGTATATACTCGAGTATAAGCCAAGTTTTTCAGCACATTTTTTTGTGGTGGGAGTAGGGAATGCCCTGCCATCAGTGGGAGTAAGCAATACCCCATCATTGGTTTTAATGAGAGGAATAGTGCCCCATTGTTGGTGACTGTGGGAGGAATGGTGTCTCATTGTTGCTATCAGTGGCAGCAATAGTGCTGCATTGTTGGTGTCATTGGGAGGAATGGTGCCCCCAAAGGAGTCTTATAAAGTTTATATTTACGGCGGCTAAAATCACCATAGCCAAATCATGGAAATCGGCGGTGGTGCCATTCGATCAGCTCAAACATAAGATATCCTGGATTATGCTTAACGAACGGATGATACAATGCAACAGTTTGAAAAGGTATGGAGTCCCTGGATCCAGTATTTAACGGGAGACTCTAGGACTATATAGATGTGGGGAGCCGGTGGGGGGTGGTCACTTTCTAACTTTTTCTCTTTTCTTTTCTTCTTGAACTACCTCTCTTTGGGTAGGATTGTCCTCCTTGTTACCTCTGTTTGGGCTGCTAGAATAGTGGGGGTCACTTAGCTGAAGCCGTAAACAGTTGATTTAGCCTAGACAAAGATCCCACTAGAAGAATAAGTATGCAGTTGTAATGATTCTATATGTTACATCTCAGATGGAATTATGTCAGCGTCATATCAAAAGACGATTGTATGTGCCTTAAGGAGTGGTGCTGTATACACCACTAGGTAATTGTTAAATGTAGTCTGTATTTCTGTTTTACTATGGAAATCGTAAAAACTTGAAATAAAAACCATTGAAACAGGGAAGAATGGTGCCCCATCATTGGCATCAGTGGGAGGAACTGTGTGCTCCAAGGGCTGGATAAAAGGCAAGCAAGGTGCCGCATCCGGCCCCCCCGAGCCACGGTTTGGAGACCAGGGGCTTAGAGATACTTCAGTCTCTTCAGCAGTGGCAGTGCGTCCATAGTGGGTGCAGGAGCGCCGCCCCCTCTCGCTCCTGCGCCTGTCACTCACAACAATACATAGGTTCATGCATTGCATGTACCTATGTATTGTCGCTGCCGCCCACTATTCAGATGGCCGGCCCCCTGTTGAGCGCCGGCCATCTGAATAACAGCGGCTGGTTGGTGTTTGGAAGTGTGTATCGGAGCCAGCGGCTCTGATAGGCTTTCCGATTACAGCCTGAGGGCTGTAATCGGCTTCCGAATAGTTAACCAGGGGATGCACAGGGGTGCGTTCCTTGGTTAACACTGACAGGCGTCTCAGCCAATCAGGTTCACCGGGTAGCGGTAACATGATTGGCTGAAGCGACATCTAGGGCGGGAGAAGACATCGAGGACGGAAGAAGGACGGCGCTGACCCGAGGAAGATAAGTGCAGGGCTGGCGGGCAAACTGGCTGCATTTGGGGGGGGGGCAAACTGGCTGCATTTGAGGGGGCAAACTGGCTGCATTTGAGGGGGCAAACTGGCTGCATTTGAGGGGGCAAACTGGCTGCATTTGAGGGGGCAAACTGGCTGCATTTGGGAGGGAACTGGCTGTATTTGAGAGGGCAAACTGGTGGAGTTTGGGCACAGTGGCGGCGTTTAATGGGCACAGTGGTGGCAATTGATGATTTTTTTTTTTCAGTTTATTTGCGCCCCCCCAAAAATTTTGAGCACCAGCCGCCACTGCTCTTCAGGAGGTTCTGCATCTGGTGCATTGAGTTTAGAAGGAAGTTACCCAGAATGCTTCAGTTGGACTCTATGAACTTTTTTGCCGTTCTGCATAGACATGTATACACAACCCTTATTGCGCCATATACCCCATTACTACTGTAATAGTCCAGAAAGAAGTTTATTCCAATGAAGAGTCGAGTGGAAGACCATACAAGAAAAGCTCTCCCCCCTCTTCACCAGGGCCCAGAAGGAGAAGCATTGTTCTCTGCCGACATTGTAAAGCATGATAGCACTCCAAACCATCTGTGTGTGATTTGACATCGATTGATAGATTTAAACCCTTCACTACTACCCCCGGAAAACAAAAAGTTTTAGATGTAGAAACACATTACGGTTATGTCTATTATTCTGAACAGGATGAAAAAGAATGGCAACTGGGATCTGATGGACTGCAACCTGCAAACACGGGCAGTAGAGCTTGTGGTGGCTTGTTGGACCCCATCCTTTCTTTCCCTCAATCTCCCTACAGCCTCCTCCGAGTCCGTCTCCCCTGCAGTGTGTAAGCCCCTCTCTCTCCTTCTCCATCTGCTGTTAAGCATGATTAATCCAGTCTGACACCCCTAACCCCACAGACAGGCCCTACCGTGAATGCCTATGACTTAACGCATAAACTGATTGCAAATCAAGCAAGGCATTGTACCGACAGATAAGAAACCTGTACACTGTGCAATGTCCACCAAATAGGGGGAAAAAAAATGGTTAAACATCTACTGAATGCGTCAAGAGGTTTTGGTAAAGAGTTAAACCACCGCAACAGTTGGTTATACACAGTGGCGGCTGTTTTTTTTTTTTTTTTGGGGGGGGCGGCAAAGAACCTCCCCGAACAGTCGGCGACACCCACAACCCCCCCCCTTGCACGCGGGAGGACGGTCGGATGGACAGGGTAAGCCCGGCACTTACCCCATCTAGGTAGCGGGAGGGCGGGAAGGCATCATGACCTACGGGCGGCGGCAGCATGTCCCAGCGTGATCCTCCTCCTAGGCGTCCAATAGGATCGCCTGTCCTTTCAGCCAATGATGGGTGGGTGATGGGTCTCAGACCAGTTACCTGATTGGCCAGGAGGAGGATCAGTGTGGCGATAGCGAATATTCATTCGCAATGTTAAACAACTGGGTGGGATCAGAGTGCAATGCTCTGCGCCCCGAGACCACCCTTTTTTTAAACCTATTAGAACCTCTAACTCTAATCACGTGCTTAAAAAATAAATTAACAAAAACACCCCCGCCATTGGAATCCATGGTCCGACACCCCTGCATGCAAGACAGGGGGCCCAACGCATGGATAGGGGGGGTCGGCGCCCATGCGCCCCTAATGAACGGGCCGCCAATTTAAAAACCATGGTCGTTAGCATGGAGTTGGGCCTCCGTTTGTGGCTATTACAGCCTCCATTTTACTATGGGAAGGCTTTTCACAACGTTTATGAGGGTGTCTGGGGGAATTTGTGTCAATTCGGCTAAAAGAACCTTTATGGGGTCAGGTACTGACATTGGATGAGAAGACCCGGCTCACTATCGGCATTTCAATTTATTCCAAAGGTGTTCGGTAGGGTTGAGGCCGGGACTCTGTGCAGGACACTCAAGTTCCTCCATAAACTGGTCAAACTATGTCTTTATGGAGCTGGCTTCGTACACAAGGGCACAGTTGTGATTGAACAGAAAAGGGTCTTCACTAAACTGTTGCCACAAGGTACCCATCACTGGAAACACCTGAACTCAATCATTTTGAGGGGCCTCCATTTACGTTTGGCCATATAGGTAGTTGTGATTGCAGGTTGATGGTTGGCCACACAAAGTATCTTGTAGGCAGTCTACTGGTGAGGTGACACCTCTGCACTTGAATTTTACATATTTAAAAGTATATTCAGGAGGCAGATCCTGACAAACACACCAAGGTCGTTTATTCCAAACCGGCCCAGATATTCACCCCCTTGCTCTAGACCAGTGGTCTCCAAACTGTGGCCCAGGGGCCGGATGTGGCCCTTTGCCTGCCTTTATCAGGTTCTTAAGACACTATTCCTCCCACTGATACAAAGGACTATTCCTTCTACACCAACAATGGGGTATAATTCTTATCACTGATACCAACAATTAGGCACTATTCCTACCACTGACTCCAACAATGGGGCATGATTCTTCCCACTGACACCAATGATAGGACACTATTCCTCCCACCGATACCAATGATGGGACACTATTCCTTCCAATAACACCAATGATGGGGCATTATTTTTCCAATAATACCAAAAATGGGGCAAGATTCCTCCTGCTATTACCAATGATGGGGTATGCTTTACTCCTGTTGACACCAGGGCATTTTCTATTCACACGGGCTACAGTTCAGCACCATCAAAGTCTAAAAGGACAGTAAACTAGCCCAGGGCCGCCATCAGGGTGGTACAGGCAGTACACCTGTAAGGGGCCCGGAGGTCCCCAGGGGCCTGTGCGGCAACCCCCCCTTTTTTTTTTTGTAAGGGTCCCCAGGCCCCCCGGATGGCAACCCCCTTTTTTTATTTTTATTAAAAATATATATTTTATTTTTATTTTTTATATTTTGTAAGGGGCCCAGAGGTCCCCAGAGGTCCCCAGGGCCCTGGATGGCAACCCCACCTTTTTTTATTAAAAAAAGAAAAAAATTATATATATATATATTTTTTTTTTATTATTATTTTTATTTATTTTTTTGTAAGGGGCCCGGATGGCAACCCCCTTTTTTTATAATTTTTTTTTTTATATTTTGTAAGGGGCCCCGGATGGTAACCCCCTTTTTTTTTTTTTTATAAAAAATGTTTTTGTTTTTTTTTATTTTCTTTTTTGTAAGGGGCCCAGGAGGTCCCCAGGGCCCCGGATGGCAACCCCCCCTTTTTTGTTTTTTGTACTTTTGTTTTTTTCCTTGTTCGCCAGCACCCAAAGACCCACCGACAATTCGCGGCGGCAGCACCCCCCACTTCCGCTTCTCAATTCGTGGCACCCCCCCTGCTTCTCAATTTGCGGCAGCCCCCCCCCCCCGCTTCTCAATTTGCGGCTGCAGCACCCACCGGTTCTCCTCTGCTCCAGGGGGCCCATGCCTGAAGCTGTGTCAGGGGCCCCAAAATTCCTGATGGCGGCCCTGAACTAGCCCTTTGTTCAGAAAGTTTGAAAATCCGTGCTCTAGACAAGACTGATCTTCTTTATACTAAAGATGCAGGTACAGGAGAATAAGAATTTTGGAGGCTAAGCCTACCTGTAGACATTAAATGATTATAACAGCCCAAGTGTTGGTGGATTACTCTGTAGGGGATATGATTGAGTGTCTAGGTTTGAAAAAACTTTGTCCAATCACTATTGTCCCTCCACCCTCACTCACCCTGTAATATACATGGTAGGGGGTGATTGCGTAACCACAGCCAAAAGCAGCTTGGTCGTGGTTGCAGGCCATGGTTGGAGGCTGCATAGAAAAGGTTGCACTAATGGAGGGAACCTTCTGGAGCGAGAGAGAAGGTAAGTAATAAAGCCTCTTCTGCAACCCCTTGGACTTAACCAACATTAAATTTTTAGCCCTTGCAGAGTGACGGGCCCCACTGCCAAGGGTATTTTTTTTTTTTTTTTATTGTGCCCAGAGCTAGGCTATAAAATTTACTGACTGTTGACGAACTCCCTACTTAAGTTGGAATTCTGTTCCAAGCATCAACTACTCTTTCAGTAAAATAACACTCTCTAAGGTAAGTTTTGAACTGTCCTCCTGCCAATTTGAGGTCACGTCCCCGTGTTCTTGATCCTAGCTTCTTATTGAAATTACTGCCCTCCAGAGCCTTATGCCCTGTACACACGATCGGAATTTCCGAGGAAAAAAGTGTGACGGAATTTTTTCATCGAATATTCCGACCCTGTGTGGGCCCCATCAGACTTTTTTTCCGTCGGAGTTTAGAAATAGAACAGGTTTTATTTTTTTTCCGATGGAAAAAAAATCCTATGGGAAATTCCGATCGTCTGTGTGGAGCTCCAACGGAGAAAAAAAAACACACATGCTCAGAATCAAGTCGACGCATGCTCGGAAGCATTGAACTTCATTTTTCTCAGCTCGTCGTAGTGTTGTACGTCACCCCGCGTTCTTGATGGTCGGAATTTGGTCTGACGGTGTGTATGCAAGACAGCTTGAACGGAATTCCGACGGAAAATTCCATCGGATTTTATCCCATCGGAAATTCCGATCGTGTGTACAGGGCATTACTCACACCCTTCAGGTATTTAAAGGTTTCCATCATGTCCAGTCCAGGACAATTAAAAAGTTTACAGTCTGGAACAAAAAAACAAAAAAAAGCTTTTAAAGATGTTTGCAGGTAGTAGCACGCCCTCCGTCTGTCATTAGCGGCCAGTGACCCGTCACAAGGCTTAGGGCCGGGTCCCTCATGTGTGTGTAATAAAGTCACTGAAGCATCCACTTCCTCATTCCAGAACTGAACCCCATCCCCCCTCCTCCTCCTCCTCCTTCCCCAGTTGGACAGGGCTTGTTCTTACTACAGGTAACTAACAAGGGCCCAGTGTCCGTCTCTGTAATCCTACCCCCGGGGCTCTGGTGACAGGGATCTTTCTGGAGCAGCCCAAGATCACTCGCCATTCTGCACGCAGCTGTTACTATGGACATAAGCCGCGTCACGCACGGCAGAATTTAAAAAAGGACGCGTCACGTTTAGTTGAATGCAAGAATCGGAATATTTAGGCTTAAAATGGTCATAATTGTGCAGGAATGCATGAGAAGGATTTATTTCCTTCTATATTTAGGCTTGACTAAGGCCGGTGTTCTGCCGAATAAGTTCCCCCCGGCGGATAAGGACCCCCCTGTACTGCGCAGTCGTGAACTGAGCTCTGAAAATAGCCGAACATATAGAGCTGAGAGTCAGCTCTAGACGGCACCTGGGCAATGAAATAGTTCTTGCAACAGGTCCAGGGCGACGTGGACCTCGCTTCGCTCGTTTGGCCTCCTGGCTCTTTTTTTTTTTTTAAACATCTCCATGTCCACGGGGATGGTAAGGAATGAGTCTGGATGTCAGAAGTGTAGCACCACCGCCTCGGCAGTACAATTTGGTGTGCGCAGGCGCCGTCTAGAGCCGACTCTCAGCTCTACATGTTCGGCTATTTTCGGAGGCTAAGTTCACACCTGCGCAGTACAGGGGGAGTCCTTATCCGCCGAGGGGAACTTTTTCGGCAAGAAACCGGCCATACATGGATCGAAATTTGGACAGTTCAGCAGGGACCAGCCGAATTTTGATCCATGTATGGGCACCCTGGTTGTACAGGAGTCGATTGCACAGAGAGAGGATTCCCCCATTCACATCGAACATGTGGATGTGGGGGGGGGGGGGGGGGAGGTGATCTGATTTTTTTTCTCATTTAACCCACTGGTTGAACAAAACAAAAAAATAAAATGATGAATGTATGGGCTGCCTTACTCCATACATGGCCGAATTTCATCACGAACCAGACAAAATCCAAGCTGTGGGTGGCCATGTTGGCACCCTCACATCAAACATCCTTCAATCTGAAAATCAAAGGAGCTGGGTGGGAATTTGTTGGCCGAACGGTGGCTGTATCCAATCAAACTACGCAGGGGCTGGTTGTCTGTATCCAATAGCCAGCAATTAGGATTCCCCCATCCATGAGGTTTAGCCTAAATGGGGGAAACAATCATTTTCTTTTGTTCAACCCCATTCATGCTCAGCTTAACTGTTTCAGTCCTGTTAACTGCTGGACAGGTGAGAACATGAACTGCTTCTTTAATGGTTTACTTACTCCATAGTGCTTGAGTCCTTGATGGGCATTGGCTTCCTAATTTAGCTTTCAAAATATGAACTTTTGATTTTTTATTACAGGATTGGGTTGCCCGCTGCCTGTCCACCACCCCCCAGCCTGGAGGACTAGGGTACAGTATATATTTTTGTCTGGATTATTGCCAGAGACTTCTGACCTTTAAGGCCCAACTGATAGCTGCACTATTGCTGGGGTGGGTTGCAAGATCATTAGACAATGACCCTTCCGGTAAAGGTTGGGTCACCTTATTAGTAATAAAATGAACCCATCAGAAGCTGTCCAAACAAAAAGTAACAGCACAACGCCTTTAAATAACATCAAGCACCTTGAGTGTTGCAAGTGTGGGCCACTGTGTCATGCCATTTTGAACCCTTTCTGGTCGTGTTTGGAGGTAGTCCACCCACTTTCACCAGAACATCCCCAATTCCCAATGATAATGGGTGAATAGGATTGGGTTGTCCACCCCCCTGCCTGGAGAAGGATCCCCCTTTTAGTCTGGATCATTGCCAGAAACTTCTGACCTTGATGGCCTAATTGATAGCTGCACTAGTGTTGGGATGGTATTTCTCTGGGTAAAGGTTGGGTCACCTTATTAGTATTAAAATGAACCCATCAGAAGTCGTCCAAACAAAAAGTAACAGCGCAACGCCTTTGGGTGACCTCAAGCACCTTGGGTGTTCCAAGTGTGGGCCACCGTATCTTGCCAGTTTTAACCCTTTCTGGTCATGTTTGAGGTGTCCACCCACTTTCAACTGAACATTCCAATTATCCAATAATAATGGGCGAATAGGATTGAGTTCTCCACTCCCTGTTCGTCAACCCCCCCCCCCCAGCCTGGAGGACTAGAGTATCCCTTTTTAACTGGATCACTGCCAGAGACTTCCAACCTTGACAAGCCGGCTGATAGTTGCGCTTGGTAAAAGTTTGGGTCACCTTATTAGTATCAAAATTAACCCATCAGAAGCTGTCCAAATAAAAAGTGACAGCACAGTGCCTTAAGAGGACCTCAAGCACCTTGGGTGTTCCAAGAGTGGGACACTGTGTCATGCCAGTTGTAACCCTTTTCTGGTTGTGTTGGGAGGCGGACCACCCACTTTAACTGAACATTCCAATACTGATTGGTGAACAGGATTGAGTGGTCTACTACCTGTACACACCACCTCCTAAAACATTACAATTCCCAAAGATGATTGGCACTTGAAAGGTAATAGAAGAGTTTGGAGATAGAAATGAGGACTTAGCTCTTAATGTTTGACAAAGTCTAATATTGCATATCAGTAACACCATTGTTAATTATTACATTATATATATATATATATATATATATATATATATATATATATATATATATATTGTAAATTAACATCAGTCCCACCCTCAAGGAGCTGACAACCGAAGGCCATATTTCACATGCATACACTTACTAGGGCCAATTCAGACAGGAGCCAATTAACCAACCAGCATGTCTTTGGAGTGTCGTAGGAAGATAACCATGTGAACAAAGGGAGAACATGCAAACCCCACACAGAGTGTCCTGGTTTGGGATTTGAACTGACCCCAGTGCTGCAGAGCAGAGATGCTAACCACTAAGCCACTGTACCGCCCCTTGTTCTCATTCGGACCAGATAATGGAACAGGTTATGAAGTTGCCACTACGTTTAGAGGCTTAAGGGAAAGGAATGGTTCATTGCATGGAACATTAAATATAGTTAAAATGGTGCTTACCGAGATATTGAGGGTCCACGCGTGGGGAGTAGAGGCCAAATTTGATAAAGATGGGGAGCATGTAGCCAAATCGCACCCACTCAATGACGTAGAGAGGAGGGCGCCCCGCGTCCTGGTGGAGGAGGCTGCACCCCAGGACCGCGCTCTCTCCTACGCGGCCAACCACAGTCTGAGCGTCTGATCGGATGGTACCTGTGGGGACATGGAAGGGTGAGAGGTCACTGAGGCAGTATTAACACAACACACCAAAGACAGAACAATTGTAAAATTAAAAAAGGATTTATTTACATTTCTGAACAGCAATTCTAATACCAGCCATTGAAGTACAAGACTTAGCGTGCAAGAATCCAGTGACCATACATAGGGAGAGGCCACAAGAAGGGTGGTGTGGTGAGGTGAAAGAAGGCGTGATGGTAAAGAATGTGTGATGGGAAGTGTGGCGTGGTGAGGGGGGTGGCATGGTGAGGGGCAAGGGTGGCGTAATGAGGGCAAGGGGGGCTTGGTGAGGGAAAGGGGGGAAGGGTGGCTTGGTGAGGGAAAGGGGGGGAGGGTGGCTTGGTGAGGGAAAGGGGGGGAGGGTGGCTTGGTGAGGGAAAGGGGGGGGGAAGGGTGGCTTGGTGAGGGAAAGGGGGGGGAAGGGTGGCTTGGTGAGGGAAAGGGGGGGGGAAGGGTGGCTTGGTGAGGGAAAGGGGGGGGGGAAGGGTGGCTTGGTGAGGGAAAGGGGGGGGGAAGGGTGGCTTGGTGAGGGAAAGGGGGGAAGGGTGGCTTGGTGAGGGAAAGGGGGGGAAGGGTGGCTTGGTGAGGGAAAGGGGGGAAGGGTGGCTTGGTGAGGGAAAGGGGGGAAGGGTGGCTTGGTGAGGGAAAGGGGGGAAGGGTGGCTTGGTGAGGGAAAGGGGGGGAAGGGTGGCTTGATGAGGGAAAGGGGGGAAGGGTGGCTTGGTGAGGGAAAGGGGGAAGGGTGGCTTGGTGAGGGAAAGGGGGAAGGGTGGCTTGGTGAGGGAAAGGGGGGAAGGGTGGCTTGGTGAGGGAAAGGGGGGAAGGGTGGCATGGTGAAGGAAAGGGGGGGGAAGGGTGGCTTGGTGAGGGCAAGGGGGGGGGAAGGGTGGCTTGGTGAGGGCAAGGGGGGGAAGGGTGGCTTGGTGAGGGGAAGGGGGGGGAAGGGTGGCTTGGTGAGGGGAAGGGGGGGAAGGGTGGCTTGGTGAGGGGAAGGGGGGGAAGGGTGGCTTGGTGAGGGAAAGGGGGGAAGGGTGGCTTGATGAGGGAAAGGGGGGAAGGGTGGCTTGGTGAGGGAAAGGGGGGGAAGGGTGGCTTGATGAGGGAAAGGGGGGGAAGGGTGGCTTGATGAGGGAAAGGGGGGAAGGGTGGCTTGGTGAGGGGAAGGGGGGGAAGGGTGGCTTGGTGAGGGAAAGGGGGGGAAGGGTGGCTTGGTGAGGGAAAGGGGGGAAGGGTGGCTTGGTGAGGGAAAGGGGGGGAAGGGTGGCTTGATGAGGGAAAGGGGGGAAGGGTGGCTTGGTGAGGGAAAGGGGGGAAGGGTGGCTTGGTGAGGGAAAGGGGGGAAGGGTGGCATGGTGAGGGAAAGGGGGGAAGGGTGGCTTGGTGAAGGAAAGGGGGGGGAAGGGTGGCTTGGTGAGGGCAAGGGGGGGGAAGGGTGGCTTGGTGAGGGCAAGGGGGGGAAGGGTGGCGTGGCGAAGGCAAGGGAGGCGTGGCGAAGGCAAGGGCGACGTGGCGAAGGCAAGGGCGACGTGGCGTAGGCAAGGGCGACGTGGCGAAGGCAAGGGCGACGTGGCGAAGGCAAGGGCGACATGGCGAAGGCAAGGGCGACATGGCGAAGGCAAGGGCGACATGGCGAAGGCAAGGGCGACATGGCGAAGGCAAGGGCGACATGGCGAAGGCAAGGGCGACATGGCAAGGGCGCCGTAGTGAGAGAGAAGGGTTTGTAAAGGAAGACCAGATGTGGTTACAAAAAGGAAGTTTAGATAAGAGGACATAACACAAGATATAGGTGAATGATGAGGAAAGGGGAGAGAAAAAAAAAGGGAAAGAAATACAGAACGACAAAACTGAGCAAGCGAAGGTAAAAAATTAAAACAATTCAAAGAAAGGGAAGAGAAAATAGTGGGCAAAGCATTAACTAAAGATGAAAAGAAACAGCAGTAAGACACACAACTGTATGACTACAGAGACATAGTAGCAATTCAGATCCAGAAGAATATATCAGATAGGACTGCTTCTGACACAATGGTGAAGAAGTGTCACAGGTGAGCACAGGGGTGGAAGCGACATCCAAAGGCCCAGACACCACTCCAACCTCTCCTGTCCTCCAAACCACGCTCACATCAAAGTGTCACTTTTAGCTTTGAGAACATTTTCAGGAATCAACTGGGATTCTGTCAATTTTATTTTTATTATAATTTTTAAAAGAACCTGGTGACAACTCTCTCACCAAGAGTTATCCGTCGTAACCTAAAAAACGTCCCTTCCAGCTCACGTGTCTAGATCTGCGCGGTTTACTTCTCTCGCAAAGCTTGCTTTCACCTCTTATGGGGCTAAATGGTAGATCTTGTAATCTTCAAATAAAGTAGAACCAAAAGGCAAAAACTTGTTTTCATTTTGGATTTAGTAAGGGAGGGTAATGTTTTGCCATCTTTGTCCCATTGGGGAGATTTTCCTTCACTTCCTGTCCCATAGCTGAAACAGGAAGCGAGAGGAAATGCTTTCAAAGTGAGGGAATTCCTGGTTGTCACCAGAACCATTGGAAGATTTCCCCTCTATTCCTCTTCTGGTGACAACCCAAAATTTAGCATTTTCATGACACAACCTTTCCCATTAGCAGGCCTCTCTTTCCCTCACCACTCCGCCATTCCAATCACAATGTAACACTTCCCCTCACCACGCTTTACTGACCCTCATATTGCCTCCCTTGCTCTCCCCACGCATCCCTTGCCCTCACTGCGCTTCTTTAATTCTCACTACACCTCTCTTACCCTCACCGTGCTTCTCTTACCCTAACCACCCTTACCCTCACCACGCTTCTCTTACCCTAACCTCCCTGTACCTCACCACGCTCCACTTACCATCACCATGCCTCCCATGCCCTCAACGCTTTTCATACCCTCATTATGCCTTCTTTGCCCTCACTATATCTCTCTTACCCTCATCACACCTCCCCTGCTGTCACCATAATTCTCTTGCTCTCACCACGCAAAGGGTTGGCCTCACCATGCCTTCTCTGCCAACACACCTTCCTTGGCCTCAACACGATAATTTTACCCGAACCATGTCTTCCTTGCCATCAACACACCTTCCTTGCACTCACAACGCTCATTTTATCCTTACCATGCCTCCCTTACCCGCACCACAACCCCCATGCCCTCACCACATCTTTCTAACCCTCATCACGCCTCCCTTACCTCACCTCCCTTGCCCTCGCTATGCTTCTCTTTCCCTCACCATACCCAGGGCTGTCTTTAACGCATGGCAAAAGGGGAAGCTGCCCGGGCCTAGTCATTGTTGTGGGGCCCAAAGCAGCTGCCCCTTGAACCCGCAAATAGTTGATAAGTGGATTTGGGAGGGCCCAAGAAAATGTTTACCCAAGGTCCAATCAATATTAAAGACAGCCCTGACCAAACCCCCCTTGCCCTCACCATGTCTTCCTTGCCCTCGACATGCCTCCCTTCCTTCTCCACACCTCTCTTACCTTCACCTCACCTCCCGCTCCCACACCAGGCTTCTCTTACCCTCACTATACTACCTTTCACCTCACCATGCCCTTCTTACCCTTACCACATCTCACTTCCCTTCACCATGCCACCCTTCCACTTCTATTGGTTTTGGGCACTAGTCATTGCACACAATGCAGGAACGTCCAGCAGTTCTAAACCTGCACATGATGCCCTCACTAAAAAAACAAACCAACCCCCATCTAGGAACTGATCAGCGCAGGCACAGCCACTAAAGAAAATTGTGTACGGTCCCTGATATTATTAGAATTTTCCAGTATATCAATCTTTCCGTTAATTACATTTTTTTTTAGAATTAAAGTTAAAAACAGTAGAGCCGTCCCCTTACCTTGAACGCAGCAGAACAGCAGGCTAAGGTAGACTGTCCAAGACGCCCAACGCATAGCACAAACCCGGCAGTCGAGCATAAGACGCCAGAGGGGTTATTGTCACTTGTCCTTGCAAGCAGCATCGGGAGAGACCCTCCGCAGACCTCCAGCCTGTCTGAACACCGCGGAGCGCGTTAAACAATCATTCGGCCCTCTAGCCCGGATGGCGGGGAGAGGGGGGACAGACGAGGGCTCCGTTAAATGGGAGCAGATGCCCCCCTTAGGCGCTAACTGAACTTTCTGTGGTGAAGGAACATCTAGCAGTCTACGGAGGAAAGGCGGCCCCTCTGTCGGTCCGATCGTCCTCGTCTTCCCTCAGCTTGCCATCGCCGTCCAGACCTGTGTGGAGAGAAAGCGGGAGGGTTAGACGCTGTCGGACAAGACAGGGATAGAGAGAGAAGTGCGTTCCCTCAAAGCTCAGAGTCAATATTTGCTCAGTCCACACCTACCCACGTACTGTCCACTTGTTCTACTCTCTGTACAGGGGGCAAAGCAAACACATTCCTGAGCCACCGCCGTACGGAGACGAGGCAACAAGCGACCGCGCCAGGTTTGGCCGGTGCCTCCTGAATTAGCGCCTGCCAATATTTTACAATTATTCCCAGGGACGCTGTACAGTATTTGAAGGGGAAGTCACTGTATATGTGTTGAGCGCGCTGCTGCAGTTTTTATTAATAAACCCAAAGTTTGATCTGCTTTTTATTTGCTTTCCCTGGTTCCCCCCCCCCCCAAACTCCTTAATTAATCTGAATTTTTAAATAATATCTAAAAAAAAAATTATTAAGATATATTTTTTTTTTAATAAAATGTTTTCATTTCCAACTCATACCCTAATATAGACCTAGTGATGTCATCAATGGGTCACTGTTCTTCTCTATGCAATGCAGGCAAATCATAGCTGGTGGGAGGGGCTTCTTGAAAACATCACGGCACCCTGCCTCAGTGCTCCTCTCCAGAGCCCTCAGCCCTGATGCAGGCAGTGGGAGGAGTTATGCAGATATAAAAATGCCTTGATGGGTGGGTGTCAGTCTAAAGGAATGAGCGTTCCTAGGCAAGCCTTGAGAATGCCCACGTGTGATTGCGAGACTCCATGATTGAAAGAACTAAAATTCAATGAATGAAAGGGGAGGGGCCAGGGGGTGGTCAGGCTGGGAAGGAAAGTGCTAGATCAGTCTTTCTCAACCTTTTCAACACAGAGGAACCCCTTGAAATAACTTTCCGGTCTCAGGAAACTCCTGATAAAAATGACTATATCTACAACTCATGATACATTAGTGTGATGATCAGTGGGAAGAACGCTTCTTACACTTGTAAACATTAGGAAGAATTACCCCCTTACAGAAAGCTAAAAAAGATCATTGGTGTCAGTGGGAACTTGGCCAGCCAACTTGGCCAGAGCCCCGCCAACTTGACCAGAGCCCAGCCAACTTGACCAGAGCCCAGCCAACTTGACCAGAGCCCAGCCAACTTGACCAGAGCCCAGCCAACTTGACCAGAGCCCAGCCAACTTGACCAGAGCCCAGCCAACTTGACCAGAGCCCAGCCAACTTGACCAGAGCCCAGCCAACTTGACCAGAGCCCAGCCAACTTGACCAGAGCCCAGCCAACTTGACCAGAGCCCAGCCAACTTGACCAGAGCCCAGCCAACTTGACCAGAGCCCCGCCAACTTGGCCAGAGCCCCGCCAACTTGGCCAGAGCCCCGCCAACTTGGCCAGAGCCCCGCCAACTTGGCCAGAGCCCCGCCAACTTGGCCAGAGCCCCGCCAACTTGGCCAGAGCCCCGCCAACTTGGCCAGAGCCCCGCCAACTTGGCCAGAGCCCCGCCAACTTGGCCAGAGCCCCGCCAACTTGGCCAGAGCCCCGCCAACTTGGCCAGAGCCCCGCCAACTTGGCCAGAGCCCCGCCAACCTCTTGTCAGCCCTGCGCTGTGGCTCTGTAACTATACTTGCTCATCTATCTTTTGACTCTAAAGACAATAGGTACAAACTGTTATAACCTTCTGGCTCCCAGCTCCAGGACATTAATTTTCTGTTTTTCAAGTATCTGGTTTATTTCATCCTGTGGCCCCTTGATTGCCCTCTACCTCTGGATCTCACACACAAGTATTTGACTTCCAGCTCCAAGGATTCCAGGATCTTAACCTATGGTTTGCAGTATAGCACTAAGGACAAAGCAGCTTTAAATCAGGTATCATTTTCTTTGTAGCAATAAATGAATTAAGATACAAAAAATTGATTTGATGCTAGAACTGTATAAATAACCTGTTGGATAAAATATTTCTCAACAACGAGGAGGAGGTGAAGGGGACCTGAAGGGGAAATTTATATAGTCTATTATTTTAATAGTTTATACCTGAATATAACTAATATCTCACATTAGCTCTTTAGTAGCTCTCCAGCTTCTATATATATATTATATATATATATATATATATATATATATATATATATATATATATATATACACATACATACATACACAGTATATATCTATCTATCTATCTATATATATATCTATATATAGATATATATATATAAAAACAGGGGAGCTTTGTTGGCGTGACTTATGAGAAACTGAGCTAGTTGGAGTCTTTTGTGAGTGAGCTGAGAGCCTACTAGGTTTTAAAATGACACGCAGGACCAGGAAGGATGTGGGGGGAGAAGAACAAGCTACCAATGAAAGTTCTTCCCAGAGCAGTTCAGATAAAAAACATCAAAACAAATCCCAAAATAAACACGAAGAGACATCATCTTTTTGTTAGAGAAATCTGTACATAATCCAACCGTCCCTATTTCGGATACCTCTATGGCCAAAGGTGAAATACAAGCTGATATTGCTAATCCAACACAAGACCAACTAGAGCCACTGGATATAGCTAAAGAAATGCAGGCCACTATAGGAGGGACTATGGAAATACACAGTCGGGGGATACTATAAGCCAAGATACATCAGAGAGAGATCATGGTATACCTGATAAATCAGCTGCTAAACCATCTAAGGCATTAAATATCTCAAATGCCAGCAACAATGCAAATAGTCCGAACATGGAGTGTCCAATTACACTAACAGACATCATGAGGGCTATTAATGCATGTAATAATTCTCTGAATGTCCTAGCACATAAATTAGAGGGAATGAGGGAAAATATGAAGTTCCTCAGACAAGACCTGAACCTAACTAATGAAAGAATAACAGGCGCAGAAGAAAGAATAAGTACACTGGAAGATTCCCTACAAATAATTTTCAAGTTTGAAAAAAAAACTACACAACAATTATCGTACTATGATTCTCGCTTAGAGGATTTAGAGAATCGTCTCAGAAGAAACAACATTAGGGTAGTAGGTCTACCTGAACGGGCGGAAGGTAATAAACTTGTAGAATTCACAGAAAAATGGCTTAAAGATACTATGGGCGCAGAACATTTCTCCTCTCTTTTTGCTGTGGAACGAGCACATAGAGTAGCGGCACGTACCCCGCCCTCGGGAGAACAATCAAGACCAAGAACTTTTATTTTTAAGATGCTGAATTATAAAAAGACAGAGATATGATATTGCAAAGAGCTAGACAACTTGGAGATACAAGGATGAATGGCTCAAAAATACGTTTTTCCCCCCGATTTTTCAGCAAACGTACAGCGTCAAAGGGCGGGATTCATGGATGTAAAAAGACGTTTGAAACAGATGGATTTTTCTTATGCTATGCTATTTCCGGCAAAACTAAAAGTAAGGACTGAGGAAAAAACTTTTTTTTTTACATCGCCAGATTCAGTTTCCCAATTTTCCACGACTAGATTGAGAGGGGGAGAGAAGGGGAGGGGAGAGAAATTAACTTGGCCAGAGCCCAGTCAACTTGGCCAGAGCCCAATCAACTTGGCCAGAGCCCAACCATCACAAAGGGTTTGATATTTGGGTTCTGGCCAAGTTAGCTGTGAAAGGTCCTCCAGGCAGCCGTCTAAACCACAGGAGCCTCTGTGAGGTTCTTGAAACAATGTGATAGAAGAAAAAAGGAAGAGAGCACCACCCCAAAGACATTGTCTCAGCTAGGTTTTCTCTAAACCAAGGACTGGAAGTAGTAACAATTATCTCTTCTTTGACATACTAATGCTAGTCATCTAGACCCAGGCCATTTGCATTCCAAAGCCCCGAGGAAGCGGGACCGAGAAAGTGTTGGTTTCTTTTAGCACACACAACAAATCTGGTCAATCATATTTGCAGTGGGGTTTTCTTCCTCATTCTTCTATCACAGCAATAGAAACCTAATTCATCTTCAAGCCTTCCTACAGATACATTGTAAAAAGCACCCATAGCCTTGAATGTAACGAGAAAAGTACACAAAAGCAAATCATGTAAAACATTAACACACATGGGGGGGGGGGGGGATTTTTTTACATGTACATCCAAGAAAACACGAAAAAGACTCTAAATTGTCCACTTGGCAATTTATACATGACATAGATAATGATCATAATTTTAGAAAATCTGCAAACACTTTCTGAAAAACTTCTTATGGGATCTCCAAGCTTCAAGTGCCTCCAAGTGCCAGGCAAGCAGGTCTGAACCAAGAAAAAAAAAAAGTAATGCCTATTTATTCTCACCCCCACTCTAGTGTCCTCTGCCCCCCCATCCCCCACTACTGTGGGGGGCAGAGGACACTACAGTGGGGGTAAGATAATGTGAAGGGGGACAGAGGACACTGCTTTGTGGGGGGGGGATAAAGGGTGCAAAGGACACTACTGTGGGGGGGGGGCCCCGAGGACACTACTGTATAGCGGGGCAGAGGACACTACTGTGGGGGAGGGGTAAAGGATATTACCGTGTGTAGGGGGAAGAGGACACTATCGTGGAGGGGAGGTGATGTGAAGGGGGGCAGAGGACACTACTGTATAGAGAGGCAGAGGACACTACTGTGGGGAGCAAAAGGACACTACTGTGTGTAGGGGGGCAGAGGACCCTATTGTAGGGGGGGCAATATGAAGGGGGTATAGGAAACTACTGTATAGAGGGGCACAAAATGCTACTGTGGGGGAGGGGCAGAGGACACCACTGTGTGTAAGAGGGGAGCAGAGGACACTATTGTTGGGATTTGGGGGGGGGGCACAGGGCACTACTGTGGGAGGTGATGTGAAGGGGAGCAGAGGACACTACTGTGAACACTCTGTGTTCTTCATGCTGTCTTTTTAATGGGGGCTTGGTAGATTAAAAAAAATTACGTCATCCCCTACCCTCCCCCCCCCCCAAAGTGGATCTTCGATTTACTTCATGTTGTCCAGGTAGAACTCAACATTTGAAAGGTTGCCTAAAAGGTCATTGTATGCTGTAGCATAACGAATCCCACTAGATACGCCTGAACATACTTTTGGCCATATAGTAGGTCTGATGGTTGAGCGTCTCCAACCTCCCTGTGTCCTCTTGGAGATCTTCTAGAGCAGACATGTCCAAAGTCCGGCCCAGAGGCCAATTGCGGCCCGGTTTAACGTGGCCCCAGTGGTAATTTGTGTATATATATGTAGCGGCCTCACCCCGTCCTCTTTAGCTAGGGGTATGTCGAGCGACAGAGTGAGGTGCGCTACGGCCCATGTCCTCCCCATGGCTGTGGGTGAGGTGAAGGCCAGTACCAATCTTTTCCTCGGGCCAAATGTGTGCTGGTTATGAGGGTCAGTCCCTCCGTGCCAGAATCTCCCTTTGTTCCCATCAACAGAGTCCATACACCCGTCAAAGTCCAAACTCAGGTTTATTGCGTATCTCCACATACAGTCAAATGCAACGGCATGACACGATGGGGAAGCAGGTCGAGGCACTGTACAGGTTCCTAGTCCCTACACTCCCTGTGCTATGACCAGGGGTTGCAGGAGTCTTGATGAAAGCTCCTCCGCTGCGCCGTAGCCCCTATCAGGGGAAGATGTCCTCCAAGGGAGTTACCGAAGGCCCATCCCTCACCGGGTTGACACTGCACCGGGTCTTCGGACGGGTGACCTCCCCAGCCTCCTCACCTCAGATGCGGGTCCCCTCGCAAGGGGCGCCCTGGAGCAACTTCACCCTCGCGGGACCCAGTCGGAGTCACTGGGTCCCAGGCCTCCTCAATAGTACCTCACCCCAGGCTGAAGGTGCCTGGGATGGACTCCATCTTCATTCCGGCCAGGCCTAGGGCGCCTAGGCCGGAACCTTGAACCGCCCGCACCCAGGCTTAAGGTGCCTGGGTGCGTGAAGAGATCATCCCCCCCAAAAGACCTCGTGGCGAGGGCGTCTCCCCCTTTTATCTCCTCCCATCGACACCACGGCGGGTTCCCCGCCCCAGCCGTACCATCTCCAGGAAGGGACAAAAAACAAAGGGTAGCACTGTGGTAGTGATTCTACCTCGAGCCTGTAGGTACGTCGCCACCCACAGGCCAAGGAGAATATTGCACCACCCAATCCTCCACGAATAACAAAAGGGGTCTAATCCCTGACATAATTACACACCTGGGTCTCTCTACCCCCAGGTGTATCCCACTAACTTTGAAGACCCCGCTACACATTATATATATATATATATATATATAATCTCTTTTGTGACCCCCAACGAAGCTGCATTCATGGCAATGGTGAGGCTGCATTCATGGCAATGGTGAGGCTGCATATGGGCACAGATTAGGCTACATTGATGGGTACAGATTAGGCTACATTGATGGGTACTGACCCTTATTTTGCTTCACAGTTCTTTATTTAAAATGTACGTTTTTTCCTGAAAAGTGAAGGTGCGTGTTATACGCCGATAAATACGGTATATCCAAATAACACGCCCAAGCTCATCCTTAGACTCTTCACCACACACAGCCACAAAGGCAAGAGAATTCTTGTTGGGCAGTGTATTCGTTAATTTGGATTTCATTTTAATTGTTCAAAGAATGTCAGGCAAAATGGTGGAATTTTTACATCATCTTGACGCATGTTCACTTCATCAAATCTAGCCCTCTTTGAAAAAAGTTTGGACACCCCTGTTCTAGAGAATAGACAACCAGTCACTCCACTCTATATGAGATCTGACTGTCACTTTGTCATATAAAAAAGGTAAAACATAAATGAATCCCATCTTCTTAAATACGTTGTTAAGACCTAAACCCAAAAGAAAACAGATTTGTTCTTTCACTCAGACTAATGGATTAAACAAAACATTTTGTAAGAATCCAATCCCTGCCTTAGGAAGAGCCACAAAATGCAAGGCGACACCAAAAAGTGGAATTTTTACATCATCTTGACCATACATTTCCATTCAATCATATTCCGTGCCCTGCCTAAAACTCGCATCCGTGCCGATGCCGTCAAAATTCAAAATTCTCAACATTCCGACAAGTTCCAACAAAAACATTCAATTGCCCTGATCGCCCATATTATGCCAAGATTAACACTGCTTCCTTTAGACGGGTCGTAATAATCCAGAACTATTCCTTTTTTTTTAATCTAATACCGGAATTTGCGTTTGGGAACAGAGAACATAAAAAAAAAAAGTTTATTTTTCTTGGAAATGGGTTCGGAAAAATTGGGTACTTTGCAACTCTTGCCATGTTGGAAGGACTTTTATTACAGCGATGATAATTCAAACAGACCGTCAGCAGTTTTGGCACGGTGTTCGTCTGGCAATGTAAGACAGATGTTGTTAAAAATAAAAGTTTTAGTATGTTTGGAGCCACACGCCATTCTCCGTTAACAACGAGAGATTAAAGCACACCTCCACCCTTCTGGGAAAATATTATAATTCAGGCAGTGGAGAACATTGAGAGGTTGAGTTGTCACTAGACATATGCGATTCGGCTTGTACAGATTTGTTTTTCAGGTGGAAATTTAATTTGGAGGATTCAGATTTATCCCAAATTTCCAAATGGACATAGAAACCAAAATGGCACCAAATCCGAAAAAAAAAGTTAGAACAAAAAAAATAATGAGTACATTATTATTATTCAGATGACGTCATTAGTTTGATAATGATACGAATTCAGTGTGAATAGCTGTGGTTGTCAAGGAGCGGGCGGCCGCCGGATTCTTGACAACCATGACTCATCTGCTGTCCTATCACTTGCTAAGTGACAGATATACATGGGAACGGGGTCACGCGCTGACCCACCCTTATGTTTACCTGTCATTTGGCGACTGTCTCTCCACAGGATGGTTGTGGTTTCTGCGGGTTTTTTTCGCACAGATCAGTGTTCATCGTGATAGATACTGGATTTATATCGGGGGACATGTTTTTATTTATATTTCATTTATTTTTTTGGGTGAATGAGTAGGGGTACTATGTACCCCTACTCATTCACATGGGGGCAGAATCTGGGTGCCTCCAGATCCGGAAAAGTCACCCCCTCAACTACCAGGCTAGGGTTGTGGGTAAGAGGCTCTTGTCCTCATCAACATGGGAACAAGGTGCTTTATGGGGGGGCTTTCAAAAACACGTGAGATCTCAACCCCCTGCATCCCCACAACCACCGGGCTAGGGTTGTGGGTAAGAGGCTCCTGTCCTCATCAACATGGGGACAAGGTGCTTTATAAGGGGGGCCTTTAAATACGAGAAATTTCTAACCCCCTGCACCCCCACAACCACCGGGCTAGGGTTGTGGGTAAGAGGCTCCTGTCCTCATCAACATAGGGACAAGGTGCTTTATGGGGGGCTTTCAAAAACAAAAATAGGTGAGATCTTAACCCCCTGCACCCCCACAACTACCAGGCTAGGGTTGTGGGTAAGAGGCTCCTGTCCTCATCAACATGGGGACAAGGTGCTTTATGGGGGGCTTTCAAATACAAAAATATGTGAGATCTCAACCCCCTGCACCCCCACAACCAACCACCGGGCTAGGGTTGTGGGTAAGAGGCTCCTGTCCTCATCAACATGGGGACAAGGTGCTTTACTGGGGGGGGGGGGGGGCTTTCAAAACCAAAACAAAAATATGTGAGATTTCAACAAGGATTCAGTACATCAGTTCTAGACACAGGTTCTACAGAAGGACAGAAGTAAACATCCCTAGTAAAGCTTTAGATGAAGAGGACCAGATCAGATATGATATACCAGATCTTCAGGAAAACTTAAAGTGGAAATGTCGCTGCATATATCACTTATTAGTTCTAGGGAGAGGTTCTATGGGAGGACACAGGCTGTAATATGGCCGTTCACCGTCCCTGGTGAGGCTTCAGATGAAGAAGGGTGCTCTCTAGATCTAGATCTTCAGGAGAACAATGAGATGTCACTTTATATATCAATAATGGGAACTCAGCGAACATTTCATCAGCTCTAGACACGAGTTCTACGGGAGAACACTGGCTGTGATATGACCATGCATCTCTGTTGAGTCTTCAGCTGGAAAACAGAGATCCCCGTTTCACACCAGATCTCCAGGAGGAGATAGAAAAGCAATCATTTACACTTTATACATCAACCGTGAGATCTCATCAAGAGTATTCTAACAAGTTCTTTAGATCATGAGGGCCCAGAGAAGAATCTCCCTTCGACGGTACCTCTACTTCGCAACATGCCTGGTCAAATGACCCAGAGAGCTTTTTTTGGTACTAGCATAGACCATTCAAAGATGGTCTCTAGGCAATAAACCAAACAAAAGGGATATCCAGATCTCCCGGGGTGGGGGTTGGACTCAAGGTGTACAAAAATAAATATAAAAAAAATCATAAAAATAATAATAGGTACCTACCGTATATACTCGAGTATAAGCCGAGTTTTTCAGCACATTTTTTTTGTGCTGAAAATGCCCCCCTCGGCTTATACTTGAGTCTGTGTCCATCTTCACATTTGTGCGCCTGATTCTGGCCAGCCGTAGGTCCCCTGGACCCCAAACTTGGCACACATGTAGCCCCACTTTTTCTCTACAAGTGTGCAACGTTTTTTGTCCGGGGAACCTACGGCCGGGAAGCACCGATTTTTCAAACCCGGGCACCCCTTCCATAGACTCCCATGTTAAACTGTAATTTCTCCGGTGATTTTGGGGACCCGGTACTGGCTAGCCGTAGGTCCCCTGGACCCCAAACTTGGCACACATATAGCCCCACTTTTTCTCTACAAGTGTGCAAAGTCTCTCCCATGTTAAACGTCAGTCTAGTCACAGAGCGCCGGAGATCAGGTAGGGAGATTGGGCACAGTGAGGCACAGTGAGGCATGCAGATGGACACCCTAGGCTTATACTCGAGTCAATAAGTTTTCCCATTTTTTTGTGGTAAAATTTGATGCCTCGGCTTCTATTCGGGTCGGCTTATACTCAAGTATATACGGTATCATTTTGGTGTGTTCGCTTTGTGAATTGAGCCTTATGCCCTGTACACACGACCGGTTTTCCAGTCGGAAAAAAATAAACAATGGTTTTCCCAACGGAATTCCTCTCAAGCCTGCCTTGCATACACAAGGTCACACAAAAGTCCGGTGAACTTTTGACTGCCAAGAACGCGGTGATGTAAAAGACTACGACGAGCCAACAAAATGAAGTTCTATGCTTCCGAGCATGTGTCGAATTGTTTCCGAGCATGCGTGTGTTTTTTTTCCCCGTCGGAAAAGCATGCAGACAAAACTGTTTTCCCGCTAGGATTTTTTCCAGCAGTTTTCCTGTGGGAAAAAGTCCGATGGATCATACACACGGCCAGGATTCCTGAGGAAAAGCTCTCAGACGACTTTTTCCGAAGGGAAAACCGGTCGTGTGTACGGGGCATCAGATTTCCACCTGGTTATATCAATCCCTTGATATAAGAGCATCGGAAGTGATAAAATGTAAACTTTTTAAGAAGAGAAATTCGGGTCCTCCAGGGTGGGGGTTGGGCTGAAGGTGTACGACTGCATCTTGTAACGAAAAGTTATTGCTGTGAAGCTTAAAAAAAAATGGGAGGCCAGGGAAATTCATGGCCTGTAGCACTATGGTGAGATCCCATTGAGATTACAGCCATCAATACCCTACACCAGATGTTCAGCAGGACAAGAAGGTTAGTGATATCAATCTCCTATGGAAGAGCATCATTAAGTGATAAAATGTGGACATTTTAGGAGCAATTCAGGTCCTCCAAGTTGGGGGTTGGGCTGAATGTGTACCAAAAAGTTATTGCTGGGAAGTCCGAAAACTGGAGGCAAGTGGAATTCATGCCCTGTAGCTCTATGCTGAGATCCCATTGGGATTTTGGCTATCAATACCCTACACCAGATGTTCAGTAGGACTGTGACGAACCCAGGACTATGTCCGCCGTCAATGCTTCGCTTCCTCTGTCCAGAACCAGCACTATCCAAGACTCTTTAGCCCACCCAGTCACCAGTCGCAACACAGTGTAGAGTGGCAAACAACAAAACCGATTTATTATCACACATGGACACAACAGATAAAATAACTCGGAGACACTTCCCCCCCACCCTTGGATTCAGGGCGGGTTAAACTCCCCCCACCCTTGGATTCAGGGCGGGCTAAACTGTCCAATGACAATAGACACACAGGTCAAGTGTGTTCAATCTTCTCATCAGTAAGGGGGGCTGCTGGAGGAGTCCCCCCTCCCCCTTTCCTCACAGCAAACACACTTACACATCCCATAATATTTGAGGCAGACAGCCACAATAGAACAATAGAATACAGTCACACCCCAAACGATCACAGCAAAGGGTCCACAACAGCATGAGACAACACACAATATATACATATATACAGGCCCGGATTGGCCATAGGGCAAACCGGGCACTTGCTCGGGGGGCCGCGGCCACAAGTCCTTGCAGGGCCCAAAGCAGCTGGGCTGCTCTTTGAGCCCGCGCCGCTCATCCAGCCCCTCCTTGGCCGCCGGGCTGCCTGCTAAGCTCAGCCACCAGCGCCAGGGGGGACGGAAACATGAAGGGGGAGGAGCTAGAGGAGACACCTACGGCCGCGCGTATAGGTCAGCCGTCGGTGCCGAGGGGCGTGACTAAGAAAGGGGGAGGAGCAAGAGCAGACACCTGCTGCACCTTGGAGTCAGATGACAGAAAACGTGAGTGTGCAGCCCCCTTGTAACCTGGATAGGGGGAGCAGTGGGGGTGGCGGCATATAGAACAATCATTCTCTCCATCTTCCCACTGCAGGCTCGGAATGGCTGCTTCTCCTCTACCTCTCGCAGGCATTCCGAGCCTGCAGGAAGAAGATGGAGAGAATGATTGTTCTATATGCAGCCGCCCCCCACTGCTCCTCCTATCCTGCTTCTTTCTGCTGCCCCCCCCCCCCCTGGTCTCTCCACCTCACCCATACTTTTTTCCCCTTGTGCTCTCCACCTCCCCCAATGCTCTCCAGCCCCCCCTCATGCTCTCCACCTCCCTCAATGCTCTCCAGCCCCCCCCATGCTCTCCGCTGCCACCCTCTGCTCTCCACATCCCCCCATGCTCTCCGCTGCCACCCTCTGCTCTCCACATCCCCCCCATGCTCTCCGCTGCCACCCTCTGCTCTCCACATCCCCCCCATGCTCTATGCCTCCCCCCCATGCTCTCCACATTCCCCAATGCTCTCCGCCACCCCCCCGTGCTCTCCACATTCCCCAATGCTCTCCGCCTCCCCCCAATGCTCCCCGCCCTCCCCCCATGCTCTCCGCCTTCCCCCCCATGCTCTCCGCCTCCCCCCCCATGCTCTCCGCCTCCCCCCCCCATGCTCTCCGCCTCCCCCCCCATGCTCTCCGCCTCCCCCCCCATGCTCTCCGCCTCCCCCTTGTGCTCTCCCCACCCCCCATGCTCTCCGCTGCCCCTTTCTGTGCTCTCCACATCCCCTCTGTGCTCTCCTCCACCCCCCCTGTGCTCTCCTCCACCCCCCCCTGCGCTCTCCTCCACCCCCCCTGCGCTCTCCTCCACCCCCCCTGCGCTCTCCTCCACCCCCCCTGCGCTCTCCTCCACCCCCCCTGCGCTCTCCTCCACCCCCCCTGCGCTCTCCTCCACCCCCCATGCACTCCGCTGCCCCTTTCTGTGCTCTCCACATCCCCACCGGCTCTCCTCCACCCCCATGCTCTCTGCCGCCCCCTTGTGCTCTCCACTGCCCTTTTCTGTGCTCTCCTCCGCCTCCCCCCTCTGCTCTCCTCCGCCTCACCCCTCTGCTCTCCTCCGCCTCACCCCTCTGCTCTCCTCCGCCTCACCCCTCTGCTCTCCACATTCCCCCATGCTCTCTGCCACCCCCCCTGTGCTCTCCGCCACCCCCCCTGTGCTGTCCACTTTGCCCCTGTGCTCTCCACCGCCCCCTATGCTCTCCGCCACCCCCTCTGTGCTGTCCACTTTGCCCCTGTGCTCTCCACCGCCCCCTATGCTCTCCACATCCCCCATGCTCTCCGCTGCCCCCTTGTGATCTCCTCATGTTATCTGCCTCACCTGTGCCCTCGCCCTACCCCATGCTCTTTTCTTGTCCCCCCTCGCCCCCCCCCCCCCTCCACACACACACACCTCTGTTGGGTTCCGTTAGGGTGGAGAGTGGGGAAAAGGGCCGGTTAACATGTCATGGGCTGCTCAATCCAAAATGCCCGGGTCCATTTTTTGTCCCAGTCCGGGCCTGCATATATACACACAACATTGAGTTTGACTAGTACAGATCATAGTGGGGTTCTCGGTCACCCTGTGCCCCTGTTAGAGTCACAGGGTTATTTACACATAAGAGGGTCCGGGAAAGCTGGACATGGAGTTTCCAGAGCTCTCCAATGTAAGCCGAGTTTCACAAACCCCCCACCCAAAGTGACCCGTCACACAAGGACAATAAGGCTGGTTGTACAAAAGTCCATTGACAGATCAACTGCTGTCCTGCACATTCATGGATCTAAATTTGGCCGGTCCCTGCTGAACCAGCCGAATTTTCAGCCATGTATGGGCAGGGCGGGTGTACAGAAGCTGATCTATCGATCGACTTTTGTACAACCAGCCTTGTTGTCCTACTGAACATCTGGTGTAGAGTTTAGCGGTAGTGATATTGCTTCATGGTTTACAAGTGGTTGGAAGGAAACTTTTATGGGATTCAGCCTGACGTCTCGATATTACCCAGGTAGGTTATAAGGACACCCTAAGAAATGGATGCCGAGACAAAACACAGGCCTCCAGTCCAGAGTAAAGGCATGGCGCTTGCCGGCGTCCTATAGGGATAAGTATCAGTGACTGCGAGATACGATAACCTTGCCAGTTCAGCTCGTCCTGAAGGACAATAGACTTGGAAAAGCTGATCAGGGCTTGATGAGGATTGAAAGGGTTCCAATACTTTTTCTGAGTGCAGATTAAAAGAACATCCGAGCCAATGACTACACAGTTATGAAACCAAGAACGACTGCAAGGGGACCGTTCTACCGAAAACGATGGGTAGGATTCCCATTGTAGACAAACATGATCTGAGATGGACACATATCAAGATAGAAAAGAGAAAAAAAAAAAATAAAATCGACCAGTGAATTTTTCCACAGGGCGAACAATCATTGTGTGTCTATTATTTTTACCGTAAGACAGGGGTCTCCAAACTTTCTAAACAACGGGCCAGTTTATTATCCTTTCAGACTTTAGAGGGGCCGGACTGTGGCCAGTAGGAGTCAAAAATGTCCTGGCATCGGTAACAATGCCCCATCATTGGTGTCTGTGGGAGAAAGTGCCCCGTTGTTCGGGTCAGTCAAAGGAATGGTGCCCCATCCTTGGTGTCAGTCAAAGGAATGGTGCCCCATCCTTGGTGTCAGTCAAAGGAATGGTGCCCCATCCTTGGTGTCAGTCAAAGGAATGGTGCCTGATAAAGGTAAGCAAAGGGACACATCCTGGGGCCGCAGTTTGGAGACCACTGCTGTAAGACAATCAACGAACATGAAAAGAATTGGAGGGTATAGTTATGACACAACAACTTTCCCTGTATATACAACCATTGTTTCAATTTTTTGTGACATCGTATCCATAAAATTCTCAAAAGGAGGCATTCAGGTCTACGGATTGACCACAAGACACGCTCTGGTGGAGATCAGGGTAGGAGTCCACCAAGGGCCCTCCTTGTGCCAATAGGAGCTAAAAGCAATAACATGAATCCTGCATGGAATTACGGGATGGGTGTGGAAAAGCAGAATTACATGAAAAAAGTGTTGACTTCCACCTCCAGTCTCGTACACAGGAGACCCAGTCTCGTACACAGGAGACCCAGTCTCGTACACAGGAGACCCAGTCTCGTACACAGGAGACCCAGTCTCGTACACAGGAGACCCAGTCTCGTACACAGGAGACCCAGTCTCGTACACAGGAGACCCAGTCTCGTACACAGGAGACCCAGTCTCGTACACAGGAGATCCAGTGAAGAGTGGTGACAACACCAACATCCCCCAAGGTTGTCATCCCTTCTGCAAGAGGAGTTGAGCCCACCATGGGCCCACCGGACTCCACCTGAAATATCACCGACCGGATGGTGCGTACGGCACCCTTAAAACCAAATGGAGCCAGCTGGACATTTAGACGCAAAACAGAAAATTTAATAAATATTTACCCAAGCTGTACAAACAACAGGTTTACAGGATGACGACCTCAACAACAATACGCATCAGAAAAATCACAGCGAGCGCAACCATACAACACACAGAAATGATCAACGAATGTCCCTGCTAAAGCCACAGTGAGGAGCACCGCTAGCAACTTCACTGGAAAGGAGGTACAAGTGACAAGACAAGTCAGACAGGTGTCTGTGCAAAGAATGCAGCAGCAGGAGTGAGACTCAAGAAAGTCTCAACCAGGGGGAAAAAAGCCTTAACCTGCTCTGATCTTCCCACCTACTATGGAGGGGTTCCCACCATCCCTGTGCCGAGTTCCCGGGTCTGTACACCTGCTGTGCCCATTATGAGAGGTTCCCGCCATCCCTGTGCTGAGTTCCCGGGTCTGTACACCTGCTGTGCCCATTATGAGGGGTTCCCGCCATCACTGTGCTGAGTTCCCGGGTCTGTACACCTGCTGTGCCCATTATGAGAGGTTCCCACCATCCCTGTGCTGAGTTCCCGGGTCTGTACACCTGCTGTGCCCATTATGAGAGGTTCCCACCATCCCTGTGCTGAGTTCCCGGGTCTGTACACCTGCTGTGCCCATTATGAGGGGTTCCCACCATCCCTGTGCTGAGTTCCCGGGTCTGTACACCTGCTGTGCCCATTATGAGGGGTTCCCACCATCCCTGTGCTGAGTTTCCGGGTCTGTACACCTGCTGTGCCCATTATGAGGGGTTCCCACCATCCCTGTGCTGAGTTCCCGGGTCTCTACACCTGCTGTGCCCATTATGAGGGGTTCCCACCATCCCTGTGCTGAGTTCCCGGGTCTCTACACCTGCTGTGCCCATTATGTAACAGAAGAAGGACGACAGGAACAGACCAGGTCTTATAGCCGGGAGTAGGGATGAGCTTCGTGTTCGAGTCGAACATACGTTCGACTCGAACATCGGCTGTTCGATCGTTCGACGAAGATCGAACGATTTGGGCCGTTCGCGCCAAATTCGAGTGACGCGAACGGCCCACAATGCACTACGCCATCGCAGTGTCATCCAGGCGCTGTGATTGGCCAAGCATGCACTGTGACCCCGCATGCTTGGCCAATCACAGCGCCGGCAGCGAGGAGAGCAATGATTGGCCACAGGCAGGATGCCTGTGGCCAATTATTGCTGAGGGGGTTTAGTACACGCCCCACACTATAAAAGGCCGCTAGCGCGGCGGCCTTGTGTAGTGTGTTCCGGAGCAGGGAAAGAGAAGCATAGGCAGGGACAGTGTCATTTTTTTTCCTTTACTAATCCTGGATTCCTTGTGTTTAGGGACAAATAAGGATAGGTAGGGAGAGTGTCAGTGTGTTATTCTGTGCTAAACCTTGTTTGTAGGGACAGAGAGGTACAGTGAGGGAAAGTGTCAGTGTGCTATTCTGTTCTAAACCAATTTTGCTGTTCCATATTTCAAATCCTTGAGTTTAGGGACAGAGAAGGACACTCGTGGAAATTATCAGTGTGCTATTCTGTGCTAAATCTTGTTTGTAGGGAGGGACAGAGTAGGGCAGTGAGGGAAAGTGTCAGTGTGCTATTCTGTCCTAAACCAATTTTGCTGTTCCATATTTGAAATCCTTGAGTTTAGGGACAGAGAGGTACAGTGAGGAAAAGTGTCAGTGTGCTATTCTATGCTAAATCTTGTTTGTAGGGACAGAGTAGGACAGTGAGGGAAAGTGTCAGTGTGCTATTCTGTTCTAAACCAATTTTGCTGAACCATATTTGAAATCCTTGAGTTTAGGGACAGAGAAGGACACTCGTGGAAATTATCAGTGTGCTATTCTGTGCTAAATCTTGTTTGTAGGGAGGGACAGAGTAGGACAGTGAGGGAAAGTTTCAGTGTGCTATTCTGTTCTAAACCAATTTTGCTGTTCCATATTTCAAATCCTTGAGTTTAGGGACAGAGAAGGACACTCTTAGGGACAGAGAAGGACACTCGTGGAAATTATCAGTGTGCTATTCTGTGCTAAATCTTGTTTGTAGGGACAGAGAAGGACAGTGAGGGAAACTGTCAGTGTGCTGTTCTGTGCTAAACCAATCTTGCTGAAGCATATTGCAAATCCTTGTGTTTAGGGACAGAGAAGGATAGGTAGGGGACAGTGTCAGTGTCATTGTTGCTAAGCCTCCTGCACAGTATACACCTGAAGGTAGCCCTTATTGCTGTTTTTCCCCATCTCCCTGCAGGCCATCCATTAAAATGTCTGGAAGGCAACCAAGGAGAGGCAGACAGTCAGGAGGCAAAAAAAGAGGGCAAGCAGGCTCTGTGTCTGGGGGCAACAGTGCTGGTCGTGTACGCGGTGCATTGTCATCAGCACATGGCCATGGGACACGCTTGTCCTTGTTTTCGGCAGCTGGACATGTTGAGCCACATCATGCCGAAAACAAGGACAAGCGTGTCCCATGGCCATGTGCTGATGACAATGCACCGCGTACACGACCAGCACTGTTGCCCCCAGACACAGAGCCTGCTTGCCCTCTTTTTTTGCCTCCTGACTGTCTGCCTCTCCTTGGTTGCCTTCCAGACATTTTAATGGATGGCCTGCAGGGAGATGGGGAAAAAACAGCAATAAGGGCTACCTTCAGGTGTATACTGTGCAGAGGCTTAGCAACAATGACACTGACACTGTCCCCTACCTATCCCTTCTCTGTCCCTAAACACAAGGATTTGCAATATGCTTCAGCAAGATTGGTTTAGCACAGAACAGCACACTGACAGTTTCCCTCACTGTCCTTCTCTGTCCCTACAAACAAGATTTAGCACAGAATAGCACACTGATAATTTCCACGAGTGTCCTTCTCTGTCCCTAAACTCAAGGATTTGAAATATGGAACAGCAAAATTGGTTTAGAACAGAATAGCACACTGAAACTTTCCCTCACTGTCCTACTCTGTCCCTCCCTACAAACAAGATTTAGCACAGAATAGCACACTGATAATTTCCACGAGTGTCCTTCTCTGTCCCTAAACTCAAGGATTTCAAATATGGTTCAGCAAAATTGGTTTTAGAACAGAATAGCACACTGACACTTTCCCTCACTGTCCTACTCTGTCCCTACAAACAAGATTTAGCATAGAATAGCACACTGACACTTTTCCTCACTGTACCTCTCTGTCCCTAAACTCAAGGATTTCAAATATGGAACAGCAAAATTGGTTTAGGGACAGAGAGGTACAGTGAGGAAAAGTGTCAGTGTGCTATTCTATGCTAAATCTTGTTTGTAGGACAGAGTAGGACAGTGAGGGAAAGTGTCAGTGTGCTATTCTGTTCTAAACCAATTTTGCTGAACCATATTTGAAATCCTTGAGTTTAGGGACAGAGAAGGACACTCGTGGAAATTATCAGTGTGCTATTCTGTGCTAAATCTTGTTTGTAGGGAGGGACAGAGTAGGACAGTGAGGAAAGTTTCAGTGTGCTATTCTGTTCTAAACCAATTTTGCTGTTCCATATTTCAAATCCTTGAGTTTAGGGACAGAGAAGGACACTCGTGGAAATTATCAGTGTGCTATTCTGTGCTAAATCTTGTTTGTAGGGACAGAGAAGGACAGTGAGGGAAACTGTCAGTGTGCTGTTCTGTGCTAAACCAATCTTGCTGAAGCATATTGCAAATCCTTGTGTTTAGGGACAGAGAAGGATAGGTAGGGGACAGTGTCAGTGTCATTGTTGCTAAGCCTCCTGCACAGTATACACCTGAAGGTAGCCCTTATTGCTGTTTTTCCCCATCTCCTGCAGGCCATCCATTAAAATGTCTGGAAGGCAACCAAGGAGAGGCAGACAGTCAGGAGGCAAAAAAAGAGGGCAAGCAGGCTCTGTGTCTGGGGGCAACAGTGCTGGTCGTGTACGCGGTGCATTGTCATCAGCACATGGCCATGGGACACGCTTGTCCTTGTTTTCGGCAGCTGGACATGTTGAGCCACATCATGCCGAAGACTTGGTAGAGTGGATGACCAAGCCCACCTCATCCTCCTCATCCTCTCTCACCCAGGCTCAGGGTACTGGCAAAGCAGCTGCCAAAGCGTCCTCTTCTCTGGTATCATTATCTTCATTAGTCAATCCTTCCCTAGACCCACCATGTCCTCCTCCTGAGGAGTCCCCCGAACTGTTTGAGCACAGTGTTGGGTACATGCTCCAGGAGGATGCCAGCGTTTGGAAGGATCTGATGATGATACCCAGCTAGAGGAAGGCAGCAGCGTGAGAGCAGAGAGAGGGGATGCTCAAGAAGGACACCAATCTGGCAGTCATGTTCCAGCAGCTGCAGCATACTGCCAGATTGGCTCCAGTGATGAGGAGGGAGGGGATGATGAGGTCACTGACTCCACGTGGGTGCCTAATAGGAGAGAGGAGGAGGAGGAGGAGGAGGATGAGGAGGAGGCACATCTCCAACGAGGCAGGATGCCCTTGAGTGGCCAGCATATGGGCAGCACACCAACGGAATCACACCGCAGAGCTCCGCCTGTGCAGGGCACTGCCTCTGCCCGTCATTCAAAAAGTTCTTTGGTGTGGGCCTTTTTTGAGGCGAGTGCATCAGATCGCACAGCTGCTGTTTGCAACATATGTCTCAAGCGTATATCGCGTGGCCAAAACATCAGCCGCTTGGGCACCACATGCTTGATCAGACATATGTTGACCTGCCATGCAGCTCGTTGGCAAGCCTACCCTTAAAGACCCACACCAAAGAACAAAGCTGACCTCTTCTTGCACCGCATCAGCTGGGATCTCCAACCCCACTATAACTTCACTCCTCTCTGAAACCTGCTCTGAGAGAATGAAGGTGTAGAATTAGGTGTGTCACAGGCAAGTACTTGCGGGCACTCTGCTAGCAGTACACCGACGTCCGATTCTAGCAGGCAAATTTCCCTGCACCAGCTGCTGGACCGTCGAAAGAAGTTCACTCCCAGCCATCCACATGCCAGCGGTTGAATGCTAGCTTGGCTAAATTGCTAGCGCTTCAACTGCTGCCTTTTCAGTTGGTAGACTCGGCCCCCTTCCGTAAGTTTGTGCAATGTGCGGTTCCTCAGTGGCAGGTTCCCAAACGCCACTTTTTCGCACGGAAGGCGATTCCGGCTCTCTACAGGCATGTGGAAGGCAATGTCTTGGCCTCGCTGGACAGGGCGGTCAGCGGTTAAGGTGCATATTACCGCTGACTCATGGTCCAGCAGGCATGGACAGGGACGTTACCTTTCTTTCACGGCCCATTGGGTCACTCTTTTGGCAGCTGGGAAGGATGCAGGACAAGGTGCAGTAGTGTTGGAGGTTGTTCCACCGCCACGCCTCCAAAATGCTACTACTGGTTGTGACACACCTCTCTCCTCCACCCCCTCCTCTTCTTCTTCCTCCATGGCCTCTTCCTGTGGTTTTTTCCTCTGAACCAGCGGTGCTCCGTAGGCGTTCAAGGGGCTACGCAAGTACGCAGGCAAAAAGATGCCATGCCGTGCTTGCGCTGGTGTGTTTGGGGGACAGGAGACACACTGGGGCAGAGGTCCTGTCTGCTCTGCAGG